>NW_020769344.1:7177750-7266296 GCF_900518735.1 Pseudonaja textilis
GCTGGGCCTGAAAAGAGGCAGCCCTTCGGCTGAACGCGGCAGTCCGGAGTGAGTCTCCCTCCCACGGCATCTTGGCATTTCTGCATTTAATTTTGGAGCCATGTGGGTGAGGGTGCTGGTAAGGGCTATTGAGAGGGAAATGGACAGGGGCTTGGGAGAGAGAGAAATATCTGATCCAACTCTCTCTCTCTCTCTCTCTCTCTCTCAGTGTGTGTGTGTGATTGTGTGTGTGTGTGAGAGAGAGAGAGATAGATTCAATCTCAAAGACACACAAGCACACAAGTTTGATCTTTCTTTCCTCCCACCCCACTCACCAGAGACCCTTGGATTCCCACCTGGGCCATACAAGCATCACCATGAATGACATAGAATTGGCCATGCCCACTCAGTCACATGACCCAGCCAGCCACGCCCACCCAGTCAGTCATTAGGGAGAACTGGTTGTTAAATTATTTGAAGGCCACTCCTGTCATAATCCCTTAAGTGTGGGTTTTGCAAGGGTTTCTAGCCAGTTTCTTTCAGTTAAATTTAGTTGGACAGGTGAAAGTTTGATGGAGTAGGTGGTGCTAAATGTAATCCAATCCCAAGCCATGAAAGGTTTCATAGGTAAACTAGCCTCTTAAATCGTACACAGAAACCAGTTTTACGGGGCCCACAAAATTGATGTTGTGTGGGAGCTCAAAAAATGCTAGCTGCTTCATTTTTCAAATGGTGCTTTTCAAATATTCTGTAAGAGTTTAGTCTTACATCTTCATCAGGTCTAATCTAAAAGGGTGGTAAAAAGGGAATGAATTGTTGTTCCCATATTGTCCTGTTTAAGGTAAGAGTTTAATTGACACACCACTAAATTTGGGCATAATCCCTTCTGGCTATGGTTTCCAGCAGCTATGAGTCTAGAAGGACTCCAAATCATGAACCTGAAGCAAGGATTAAATATCTTCTTGTTGATTTTTGAGACTGTTTCCAATATATCTTTTAAATGAGGTAACTTTGATGCCAGAAAAGATATATAACTAAAAATCCAAGCACCTTTGGAAAAACCAGGATTGGTTGCAAATCCTCATGATAAGTCCATTCATATGTTGATTCACTAAATTACCACTTGTGGAATGGGTCCAACTCAGTGGTGGGGTTCAGCCAGTTCTCACCTGTTTGCCCAAACCATTAGTTAATTGCTTATGCAATTTGGAGAATCTGCTAAAAAATAGTGCAAGAGAAGGGTTTTTTTTTCTCTCTCTCTCCCTTCAGTTATTAGCTTTGGGCAGACAGCCAAGAACCATTTAACAGTTGCAGCTGGAATGCAGCTGACACACACTGGATCAAGTCAATAAACAACAGAAACTGACAGATTAGAGCAGGGAAACCCATCAATCAAACATCTAGGGATGGGATTAACCTCTTCCCTTCAGGAAGAAGGACAAGATTACAAACAGTTTCATTACAAAGATATTAAGTAACACTTCTGTGATCTGCTGATATTCCCTGGAATTCCCCAGGACCTTTTATAGCTGCTGCAGTGTTGGCTATTTCTTGTTTCTTCCTGGCAGGAAAGATATAGGAGGGGGCAATGATGCAGCTTGATCATACAGGCTGCGAATTTAATCCATGTGTGGTCCAGCCAACTGTATTGCTGTGAAGCACCCAATTTAGAACATAGAGAACATAGAATATTAGAGTTGGAAGAGTTAATGGCTTTTGGAAGCATACCTAGGCTTTCAATTAGCTTGAATTAAATTAGCTCAATCAATTAGCTCTTAAGTTTCCCTCTCAGCTGCTGCATTTGCTTTGGAGTTGACTTTTTTTTAAAGGGGAATGGCTGTTTTAAATTTTCTGTATTGTTTTAGTGGTTCCTGGCATTGTCCTTTTGGGGTGTACTTCCCTCACTCTTTTTGAAAGCCACTAATGATGGAGCATCCATAACTTCTGAATGCAAGCTATTCCATTGGTTGATTGGTCTCACTCTTAGGATATTTCTCCTTATTCCTAGGTTGCTTCTCTCTTTGGCTAGTCTCCATCCATAGTTTCTTGTGCGTTTTGGTGCTTTGGAAAATAGATTGACTCTCTCATTTTTGTAGGACCCCTCAAATTAAGAGAGCATTAGAACAATTAATCAGTGGAACAACTTGCCTCCAGAAGTTGTAAATTCTCTAACACTGAAAGTTTTTAAGAAGAGATTAAATAACCATTTGTCTGAAGTGGTGTAGGGTTTCCTGCCTAAGCAGAGGGTTGGACCAGAAGACCTCCAAGATTCTTTCCAACTCTGTTATTCTATTCTATTCTATTCTATTCTATTCTATTCTATTCTATTCTAAATATTAGAACAGTGCTATTTGATTGTGCAATTTTATTGTGAGTTGGACTAAGGAGACATTCCCTAAGGGTGAGACCAATCAAGTTGGCCATGGCCACCAGTCACATGACCACCAAGCCATGCCCACCCACCTCATTTGGGCAGAGAACCAGTTGTTAAATTATTTGAATCCCACCACGGGTCCAGTTGCTTCTTTAAGTTTGCTTAACTGGATTTCAGATGATCAAGGCATTCCCAGAGATATTAACAGACATCTTTAGAGATCAATTAAGCAATAATATTTTATAGCCACAGGAAACAAAACCATGTATTTTAGCCACAAGGAAAACAATCTGAAGCCATATTTGGACAGTTCTTTAATTAGGCCAGTTCATATAGCAATAGTATTCAAGTTGTTAAATTCTTTAAAATTCTTTATGAGGCAAGATGGTAAACAAAACCAAGAAAGAGAGCAGATGGGAAAAAAGATTATGGGAGTTGAAGCTGTACATTCTGTGCATAGTTATAATGTTCAAATGTTGTGTGAGATATTCCACATATTTTCTGAGAATGTACCTCTAGAAAGTGAAATCACAGTTTTGGTGGTACAACATCTCTTCCTGCAATACAAGACTGAAGAATTAAATTTGTATTCTTCAAATTATACTTGCATTCCACACACATATCCAAACAAACAAAACAGAGATAACCGTGCTGGCTGTAAGAAAAATTCCCAGTGCAGACACAAGACATTTAGGTGGTATTTTGTAATAGTGGGTCAGTATTCTTTAGGGTCCAGCATTCTGGACCTTAGAGATTCATGAGATTGTTTAGGAAGAAGTTGTGTATATTCATTCTTTCAAAAGATTAGTAAGTGAATTTAAATCTTTTGACATTCAGTAAAGGTTTGGACCTGAAGAAAATGAAAGATAATATTTATCCATCAATATACTGCACAACTGTGATTTTATCTTCATACATAGTTCTCAGGAATGTTTCATATCACTTTTCCCTTAAAGTTGATAGCCTGCATTCATCTTCATTTAGGTTTATTTTAAAGAAAGAAAGAAAGAGGGAGGAAGGGAGGGAGGGAGGGAAGGGAGAAAGAGGGAAGGGAAGGGAATGAGATATGGTTGGATGGACAGACAGATGGATAGAGGTAGGGAGGGATAGAGAGAAAAAGGAGATGAAGGAAGGACCACAAACCCTGGCACTGGATGCAGCTTCAGAGGATGCTTTGAAACAGCACAGCAATTCAGGGCTGGAAGGGACCTCAGAGGTCATCTAGTCCAACCCCCTGCTCCAGCAGGAGACCTTACATCATCTTGGTTATTTTGGTGCCTCTAATGCAGAGGAGAAATTCCCAGAAAAGATAAAGAGTTTACTAGGCAAGGCTGCCATGCAGAGGAAAGCAGAGATAGTCCTCGACTTATGACAACAGTTGAGCCCAAAATTTTGGTTGCTTAAGCAACAGCATTGTTAAAGTGAGTTTCTGTGTTTTGATCCACTCAGTCACATGACTACATAGCCATGCCCACCCAGTCACATGACCACCACACCTGCCACGTCACGCCCACAGAACCAGTAGTAATTTTTTTTGAATCCCATCACTGATGTAATCTGATTATTACAAACGTCTCATAAAACAGGCAGAAGTATTATAAATGAAAAGTTTAAGGATACCTGAAACATGAGATGGAAAGTTGTATGATGCCAATCTATCCAGAACATAGCAAAGTTTTTCCTATTTTTTTAATTAATGAAAATTAATTGAAGGTAATATTGACCCAAGAGCTTAATGTTTGACCAGTAGACATTATATGAAACGTAAGGGTATCCAGCAGCCCTCAAAGCCTCTGATACTTCAAGTTTCTTCAGATATGCTCTGAAACTGATGAAAAATGAATGTCTGCTACCCATCAAAGTAAAAGCAGCTTTTTGAAGAGAAGAAAAAGCAAATGAGATTAGATCATTGATCTGTACACGACATATTCTTTTTAAAGCCTTCTCTTGTGCTGATATATTGAATCTTCATTTTAGGATAAATGCTTTACAATAATATTAACTTCCATTTTATTTTGTGCTTGTGTGCAGTTATATTGTTTTTCAGGTGACAAAATTGGAAATTTGTATTTATCAAAAATCCTTTCAATGTACACAATATTGGGCTAAATAAAAGTTGCATAGTAATTATTATAGATATTTATAATATGAGAGATAAGATAAATTATGTCACTATCACATAAATATTTAGATGTGGATGAAGAGAACTATTTCAAGCGTAGAATCTTTAAGCATCACACCATTTTCATAATCCTAAACTGACTGTGCCTTTAGTGTCATATATTTTTTTCTGAATTTTTATGCAATTCTTTGGATTGAGCCTATAGTCCTTTAATTATTGGGTCAAATACTGGCAATTTCAACAAAATTATCCTATTTCAGGCAGATCCTAATTAAATTTATGACACGAGCATAAAATCCATTAAGCTTACTGGCCCTGACAAGCTATTGAATAGAAAAAGATTAATTTTCACTGAAGAGTAGGATTTGAGTTAGTCATAACTAATATTTCATAGTATTTTGTTGGCTCTGAGTAACACCAAGTCAAAATCTATTTCTTGTTTCTGGTGAATTTTGAAAAGAGTTTCTGGTGGTGGATGTTCAGAAAATGTCTGCTTAGGACCTCCTTGTAGATGTCAACTGTGAAGCAATAAGGAAGTCCAGTTATAATTACTGCTCCTTGAACAATTATTACCTTCATTCCAATTTCTTTCTAATATCTCCATATTGAATATAGAAAGATGAAAAGGCAAATAACACTTGTCACCTAGTGCCAAATTCAACAGCCAACGCCATAAGATACTTGGCTACGTTATACACTATGATTTAGGACTGAGACAGAATATTATTATTTTTTCCCCAGGATATGCAATCTTATACTGTTGTATTAGGGAAGGGTCTCCCCCCACATTTTTATAAAATTGCCATTTTCCACTTTTGATTCAATCTCATTTTGCCTCAGTAAAAAGTAAATTGGTTCCTGAATATTATTAACAAACTTTCAGATATTTTTTTACATTTTTACATTTGCTTCTAATTGAAATAGTCTCACAGCGTATAAAGGAATGTGTGAATAGCAAATCATGTCAATAATATTTTCTCATTCAATGTGATAATTACTTTCTTTGTAGTTCTCCAGGAACACAATATACAGGTAATGCTCAACTTATAACAGTTCATTTAGTGACCATTCAAAGTTACAATGGCACTGAAAAAAGGGACCATGACTGTTTTTCACAGTTACAACCTTTGCACCATCCCCATGATCATGTTAACAAAATTAAAATGCTTGGCAACTGGTTCATACTTGTGATCATTGCAGTGTCCTTTTGCAACCTTCTGACAAGCAAAGTTTAATGGGGACACCAGATTCACTTAACAACCAGGTTACTAATTTATCAACTGCAGTGATTCACTTAACAATTCACTTAACAACTGTGGCAAGAAATGTTGTAAAATGGAATAAAAGTCACTTAACAAATGTCTCACTTAACAACAGAAGTTTTGGGCTCAATTGAGGTCATAAGTTGAGGACTATCTGTACATATGTTCCAATAAAATGGAATCTATGTAGTTCAGGATTGAACTGTGGAGTCCTTTGTGGTCTCTGAGCTTGGCAGTATGCTTGCAGACAGTAACTGATTCTGAATGTAGAAATATCGGGTAGTGAAACAGTACTGAACACCTTGATAATCTCTCTGAAGGTCTTCTAAAATGTCATGCTTCACACCACTGTATAACATCCCATTCTGAAGTATTGAGTGGGTGACACATCTCCTTGTTCATTTCATCATTCTACCTATCAATCTTTGAACAGGGTACTTAGGCATCAGTGCTTAGATCTTCTTAGATCCAGTCTTTATGGTTCACTTGCTTTAATCACTTTCTTGCTTCCTTCAGATACAAAACTAAGATGCCACTAAAAAAATTAGTTCAGGAACCAAGAATGATAGATTGAACCAAACCAAGCCATAGCCAGATCATTGAGAGTATCTGTGATGCATTCTTAGAAGTTAACTTTACAAGATAGTATAAAAAGTCAGCTGTCACAGCAAATCTAATTTTAAAATATGAAATACATTATGACAGTAGGCTATTAGGATGAAAGGTACAGCAAATATAACATTTGTTCTGAAGTATTTTGGCAATGACTGTTTCAGATAGCCATGGATTAATAAAATCATGACTGAAGTAATTTGAGGTGACTGCTTCCATTACAGCAATTGTACCTTCAAAATTCAACATTTTTGAAGTAGTTGATTAAAAGAGCAGCTAATCATTCCAATAATGCATCTTGTATCCTTTAGAAATCATAGTTTTTATTGGAATATAATGACCTATTTTGGGATATTCACAGCTTCTAATATAGCAATTTTTTCCCACACATATCTTAAAGTAGATTTTTGCCACAGTATCTTTATATTTCCTTCTTTAACTTCCCCCTTATTTCAGTTTACCCATAATCCTTGCCTCTGCTCATTCAGGAATGCAGGTCATTAAATTAATAGACAATCAAAGGGCTGGAAGAACCCTTTAAGGTCTTCTAGTCTAACACCTTGCTCTAGCAGAAGTCCTTATTCCATTTTGGACAAATGGCTGGCCAGTCTTTTCTTGAAAACCTCCAGTAATGGACCATCCACTACTCCAGGAGCCAAGCTGTTCCATTGATTAGTTGTCAATAAATTTCTCCTTAGTTCCAGATTGTTATTGCTCTTTAATGAGCTTCCACCCATTGCTTCTTATCCTATCCACCTTCTCTGTGACAGCCCCTCATATTACAAAACTGCTACCATGTCATCCCCAATCCTTCTCTTTGTGAAGCCAGATATATTTATGGTAGTTCCATTAACCATTCATCATACAGTTTAATCACCAGACCCCTTATCCTCTTTGTTCTTCTTCTTTGCACTCTTTCTAGAGTCTCCACATTTTTTGTATTGTGGTGACCAGGAATGGATCCAGTGTTCCAAGTATGGCCTCACCAATGCAGTATAGAGCAGTACTATGACTTAGTGCATGCTAGTATCCTCTAATTTATGCAATCTAGGATTACTTTTGTCTATTTTGGTAGCTACAGCACATAATTGATTCATGTTGAAGCATTGGGAAGAAAATAAGCAGGGAAGGGAGTTAATTAAAATGTGGCCAAGGAAAACAATTTAAAAAGAACCATAACTAGCAATTGCAATACAATCTACGGTATTTTTCAGACTATAAGATGCACTTTCCCTCCCCTCCCAAAGTGGATGGAAATGTCTGTGCATTTTATAGAGTGAATGCTGCTGAAGCCCTGCCCACCCACTGGCCCCCACTCTTCGGCCTCTGCCTCCCAGCAATTTGCCTCCTTGCAGAAAACAGCAAACAGCCTGGTCAGCTTCAGCACAGCCTGATTAGCATGAGTAGCTGATTGGTGGTTGGATTGGCCTCCCGGAATACCGAAAATCAGCTGTTCCAGGCTGCAGAGATCACTGCCACCCATCAGCACTGTTGCTGGCCATCGCCACTGCCACCTATCGCTGCCTCTGTGTGCCCCATTTTCAGCCTCTGTGTGTCCTGTTTTTGGTTTCTATGCTCCCCATTTTCAACCTCCATGTGTCCTGTTTTCGGGCCATTCCAGGCAGTGGAGATAGGTAGCAGCGTTGGTAATATTGTAGTTCCCCGATGCTCCAGGATTTTTGAAAGATGTGGTACAGTGGTTCTGAGATTATATTATAAATATAATTATAATATAAAACACATCGGTTAATTAAGAATATGAAGATGAATACGTATACAGCAAGAATTCATATCTACTCTAACTCTGATTTTTTGCATTCAACTGCAGATTAAAAAACTTCATCTACAGATTTAAAAAATTAAAGACATTTCTTTGAAAATATTTATTCATCAGTTAAGTGACAATATTTTAAGAAATACCCCTAAAATACCATCTTTTTTTAAATACTAAGGCTGGGTGTATCAGAGCTGCTGTGTCCTCCTGGTGAATTGAGTTGGGGTTGATCCACCTTGGTCAGTTAACCACTCTCAGAGATATGCATAGATACATTACCCCACTAAGCAAAATAAAATGAAGGAGGTGCCCCACTACTTGGATTTCAGGAGTGGAGAACTTTACTCATATTTGCAAGACCTGTTGAATATATTTTGATATTTTAAACTAAGAGTTGCATAGCAAATTGAAATGGGAAGTCATCCTATATAATTCAAAATAAATTACGTTTTAATCAACAAGGTATAGATAAAATTTAGAAGATGTCAAAATAGACAAAAATAATTAAAATTATCCATACATCCCCAAACCTTAACACATCTGCACCATCTACACACATACACACACACATTCACTCTCTCTTGTTCTTTTATTAGTTGGATTATAATAGTATTCTAATACTCAGAAGAGTTTATTACCCATTGAATTACTTTTTCTATGAAGATGTGTCATGAAACTCACCGGGATGTGCTATGTATATATACATTTGTTTTCTATAGTTGCCTATCTGGGCAGCATACATTTAACTTCATTTGATTTTTTCCCCCAATTATTTTTGATTCAGCCATGTTGAAATAAGAGGGAATATATTAAAACATTTGCATAGCTAAGGACACCTTAAGCTTGTCTCAAGGGCTAAAGACAAGGTGTAACAGTCAATATCATAGCAGATTATAATAACTAGTTACTAGACAACTTATGCCCTCTTCAGAGGTACTAGATTCCTTATCAGATTCCTCAATGCTTTCATCAATGACAGGGCTTCTAGTGTACTGGAAAAGTAACTCTTTTTGAACTGTATAGCACAGTCAAACATCAGCAGTTGACAATGGGAAATGCTTTATGACATGATGTACTATGTCATAAAATGCTTTGTGGTAATTTTTAGGTCATAAAATGTTTAATAAGATTTGCCAAATTTAAATTCTGTGGGAGTCATGGGTTCTGGATTTTGGATGCATTCTGTAAGTGAACCCAACTGAAAAAGTTTTGCCCTAAGATACTGTTTTGTTAAAGGTTACAGACACAAGAGTTTTAGTATCACACTAAGATAACAATACAGGTAGTCCTTGGCTTAGAACCATTCATTCAAAATTACAACAGCACTGGAAAATTGACTTATGATCATTTTTCACACTTATGATTCTTACAGCACCCAATCAAAATTTGGATATTTTGCACCTGACATGTATTTATCACTATTGCAGTGTCCTAGGGTCATGTGATCACCTTTACTGACCTTCTGACAAGCAAAATCAGTGCGGAAACCAGATTCACTAATGTAACAACTGCAGTGATTCGCTTAATGCAGAAAAGGTCATAAAATGGGACAAAACTCACTTAACGTCTTGCTTAGCAACAGAAATTTTGGGCTCAATTGTGGTAGTAAGTTGAGGACCTACTGCATGTTTATTTTATTACCTTTTAGTAATAAATTTGTGCCATGATAATATAGATATTTGTGTCGTGTTCTTTAAAACATATAACCTTGAATGTCTATGGAGACTCTCAGTCACCCAGGTCATGGTTGTCCCAAAAGAGCTCTTTTCAAAAGGCAACTGGACATTTTTGTTTTTTCTTTAAAGATGTTTTGTTTCTCATCCAAGAAGCTTTTTTAACTCTGACTGGATGGTGAGAAATGGAAGGATTTATACTTCTTGCAGACAGCTAGTCATTTGCATTCTTTTAGAGAATTGTTGAGACCACTTGGAGGTTTGTCAGTGACTTCAGTGTCACCTGAGTAGTGCAAATGAATGTGGAGCCTTCTTGGAATTGTTGAAAGCATTGTGTTGTAGATTGGAGATAGATGATGTCTTATCCCTCCCCCTCTCTTGAGAGAGGCTGTTCAATTTTGACATAGATGGCTCTTTGATCCCTCTTTCAAACCAAAATGTGGACTTTGCTCTCTTCAAAAGGGTGGCCTTTATCTTTAAATGCAGATGGACTGCTGAATCTTGTCCTGATAGGTTTGTTTTCCTATGTTGTATCATGCATTTATGAAGTGATTGTTTTGTTTCCCCATTGTAAATGCAAAGTTTGGAATGACATCATTGCTTCATGTTTTGTTTTCTTCTTTGTCTGTTATGGAGGAGCTCCTGCTGGATCTTTTTGGGGATTTGATGAAGGCCTACTTGAAATAGCCACACATTCTGAGGGCTTCCTTGATGTGTTTTAGTTCTTTTTCTTTCCCAACTTTGATGCTAGGCATCAGCTCGGTGGTGTAGGTTTCTGATAACTCCCGTTTTGTGCTCCAGAGGGTGGTGAGAATCAAAATGTAAATATTGATCTCTGTGTGGCGGTTTTCTGTAGACTTCATTGTTAAGGTTTCTGTCTTCCTTAATGTGTATTGCACAGTCCAGGAAGGCTAGACTATTTTCCTTTCCTTCCCATGTGACTTTGATATATCTGTCCATAGAGTTGATATGTTTGGTGAACACTTTCAATTCCTATGTTTTGATTGTGACCCAAGTATCACCCACATACCTATACCAGTGAGTGGGTGGAATTCATGTGAAGGAGTTTAGGGCTCTGGATTCTATCTCTTCCATGTAGAGATTGGCCACAAAGTGGGACACAGGTGAACCCATGGCACAGACATGTTTTTGTCTGTAGAAATCTTCATTGTATTTAAAATAAGTAACGGTCAGGCAGAGCAGCCTAGCAGACATGTGCTCTGTGCAGGTTGATCTTATCACTTAAGGTTCCATCTTGTAGCAGTCGTTTCTTAACTACCATGACAGCTTCAGTTGCTGGAATGCATGTGAAGAGGGAAGTCACATTATAGGAAACCATGGTCTCATCCAGGTCAAGTTTTAATTTCCAAACCTTGCTTCTGAAGTCTTGTGAATTGTTGAGTTGATGGGTAGTGTTGCCAACTAGAGGAGCTAATAAGGTGGCTAGATATTTTGGAATGTTGTAGGTGACAATTGGTGCTGCTGACAATTACTCTGAGCGGAGTTTCCTCTTTGTGGATTTTGGGGAGTCCATATATGCATTTCATGGCTTCCCCAGGGTAAAGATGGTAGCGTTGTGGCTTGTCAATGGCATTGTCCTTCAGTAGTTGTTACAAGAAATCAATGACCTTTTTCTTGTAACTGCTGGTGGGATCTTTCTTTAGAGTCTCATACATGACAGTGTCCTTCAGAAGAATCTTCACCTTGGCCTTGTAGGCATCTGTGTTCAGGATGACTGTGCAGCTTCCTTTATCAGCTGTCAGGATGGTGACATTTGGGTCTCTTCCTAGTGATGGATGTCACTGCTCTACTTTCTAGAATTGTGAGATTGGGAGGGGGTGTTTTGGCACTGGCAAGGACTGCAGATATCTTCATCCTTAATTGTTCTGCCTTTGGATCTGCCAGATTATTGTTTCTGGTGGCTGACTGGAGATGTGCAATTGGTAGCTGTTCTGGTGTTACTGCAAAATCCGGTCCTTTGGCTAAAACATTATTTTCTGTTTGGGTAAGCTCTCGTTCAAACAGATTTCTCACCCATTGCCAGTTTTCTGAGACATGGCACTGCCTATCTGGGTTGGTTCTTCTGTTTTGTGTTTTTTTTTTCTTGTCTAAGCTATAGGTAGGAAATTTGCCTTTTTGTCATTCTTTTCTCTTGTTGTGTTGTGCTAATTGTGCCTTTTTTGTAAATTCTGTGACCTGTTCCAATGCTTCTGTTAGTAGAAGTGATTTCAGCTCTTGGAGTTTGTGTTCCATTTTTTCTTTCAACGCCTCAATTGTAAAATTAACCAGTCTTATCCTTTCATTGAGATGTTGGAGTTGTGCTTTCTGTAGGACGTTTTCTGCCCTGTGTCCCTTCGCTGTTAAATACAGGCACAGGCTGTTGGGGATGAATCCGCGTTGTCTGCATCTCAAACTGAAGCACAAATGGTTCCTGTAGTCTGCAATTTTGCTGGAAATCCGTTCACCATTCAAAGAGTGTTCATCCCAAGGTGTGCAAATTGCTCAAAGGACTGTGTTGTAGATTTGAGATAGATGATGTCATATCCCTCCCCCTCTGTTGAAAGAGGGCTGTTCAAAGAGGCCATCTATGTCAAAATTGAATAGCCCTCCTTTCAGCAGTTCAAAGAAAGTTCCACAGCCATTTGCACTACTCAGATGACCCTGAAGACACAGATAAACCTTCAAGTGGCCTTGACAACTCTCTAAAAGAATGCAAATGATCAGCTGTCTGCAAGAAATATAAATCCTTCCATTCTCCACCATCCAGTCAGAGCTGAAGAAGCTTCTTGGATAAGAAGTGAAACATCTTCAAAGAAAAAACAAGAAAGTCTAGTTGCTTCTTAAAAAAATAGCTCCTTAGGGACATGACCTTGAATATTTAAATCTTTTTCTATTTGATCATGTAAGGTAAGTAGAAGTCTGGGTATTATATATCCATTCCAGTTTTATTTTATTCTGTTAGGAACACCGTATAGCATACAATTTGCACCATTAGAATCATACAACTATGACAATATCATGACTTTTAACAAATGCCTGGAGCTGACCAACTCATAACTTATGCCACATAATAAACTTATGGGCATTAAGACCAGGATCTTGTTCCATTTATAGGATCTGAAGAAATTTCTTCTTTGTTATAAGATAGAAATTCTTTGCAGATACCCACCGCTGATCATGTCAAGAGTACTAACCGAACTACAGATGGTAGGAGAAGTTTAGAAAAGTACGACAAAGTTATTATTGCAGCTAAGGCCTATCTGTTCTGATAGAAGACTAAATTCTCATTTGATAACCTATCACATAGAGATGCCTCTTTTTGAAAAGCAGAAAAATATGAAAGACTTCCCTTTTTATTTTTCTGATCCAAGTCCATTCTTCCTCAGGAATAGATTTATCAGAAAAGCAATATGCATAAAATATTTGCCTCTTATTTAGTTGAAGCTCAGAAACAAAAAAAGCAAGCATTGTTTACAACTCTTCAGCAAAGAGCATTTTCTGGGTGAGAAAATATCAGCATCTGCCATTCCTACTTGACTAAGAACATCTATATAGCATCAGCTTATCAAGTTCAGGCAAAATACCCCCAGAAGGCATAATGCTTTATGCCCTTAGAGGATCATTGGCATCAACTTCTATAAAGGGTAATTTTGATAGAGGATATTTGCTAAGTTAGCCACATGGGTTTTACTATGTGCCCTTTAAAAGACTCAGATTCAGGCCTTGATTTGTAGTTTAGTAACTGCAAAAATTAGCTGATCTTAACATAAAAGAGAAGGACTAAGGGACATTCTACTTCTTCCTGCTCTGCCAGGCCACATAGCATTCCTCTCCTCCCCCAGTAAAATTGAAGCAGACTCTGCCTCCTCAGCAGAAGCTGATGAATGTTCTCTATGAGTCTCAGTTAAGAGAAATCCTAAGTAAAAAAAAAAAAACTCCTTATCCCAAGAGATTAGCTGATGAAAGCCCTATTGAAGGGCAAGTCCCTTTGTACAACCAAGCAGCGTTAATTTCATCAGACTAAAGCTGATGCCGATAAGATCGGAAATCAGTTGCATCAGTTGCTACCTCTATTGCTGATTTTATTTCAGACTATAATATTATTGGTACCTGAGGTAGCTCCCCTTCTTTGTTGTTGTTGTGTTTTTATATTATTATAAATTGTACAATGCAACAAGGATATGGATCTGAAAATGAATGAATAAAAAAGCAAAATATTTTGACAGGGAAAATGGATTGAAAATTGAAAACTGGCAAAAAGCTTCAGAAAGTGGCTAAGTTTGTGTACCTTGATAGAACATTTGTTAAAGGTGGAAAAAATAAAGACAAGCATTTTAAGATATGCAAATGGTGGTGAAAAGCAATATATGGTATGTTGTGAGAGGAGATGACATTTGTTGAATCCAACCCAAAATCTAAACAACCACTGAAGTTGGTTTCTATTTCTTTTGACTACCACTTAATCTGAATTGCTGAGCTCAGAAAAACTAGCTTTAACGAAATAGGATGGTAGAGAAAGGACTCTCTTTGTGTGTCCAGAAGTAAACACAGTGTCCTTCTACCCTTTCCCCTGGGAAAGAGTGCCTAGATCAGGGAGATTCCTGGAATTGGTAAAATTGAATTAAATGAAAGACGGGTTTTTCTTCTACCTCTTCACTGAAATTAATCTTTAATTGGCCTTTCACCCTCAAAACCCATTTAATATTGTCAGTTAAGGAAAATAAAAAAACAATTTAGAAGTGAAAGACAAACTGAAACAATATCTGGACCTGACACAGGGATTCATTTCAGCTTGAACAAAGTTTTCTCAGTGAAATCATGACATTTCTTAACTAAAGGTCACTATTTAAGATTATTTAATGTCCAGCATCAACACCCTGATTTTAAAATAGTATTTATAAATATAAACACATTTTGAAATCTGAAATAAAAAATGTTGACATTATAAAATTCCTTTGTTTTATGCTCCTTCCTTTCTCCCTGCCCCACTCCCCCGACCCTTATTTGTTCTAAGGATTGCCAGCTTGATGCCTCAACTCTTTTTAAATTGATGTCACAAAGACTTTATATAGCCTGCATTGCCTTCTGAGAGACAGGGATGTAAAGCATATTTTCTTGTTTAAGAATTTAAGTATGCATTGATTTACTTTCTTTGCAGATCCAAGTTTACCCTAATGGGATTAATCAAGAGTTCAAAGGAATAAGGATCTTAATTTAAAAAGACCATTTAACAATAGTTACTATACAAATTTACACTTTTAATGTTCTAGTTATTTGTGAATTAGTTTGTAATTTTTGTTCTTAAGCCACCAAATTCCATCTGTTTACTTTGCTGAGTTCACCCCCCAATTTCTTGTTGAATAATTATGTATTCTGGGGAATTTTCCAATGATAACATGTGAAGTTTACTATCATAATGATTTATAAATTTTTAGAAATATTGATAATATTGTTCATTTTCAATTCTGGATGTTTTTATTAACTAACAAGAAGCAGCAATATTTCTTAGGTAGGTTAAATGCATAAATAATTTTCCTCGCTAAAATTCAAAATATAAATGATAAAAAGCTACACTTATCAACAAGATGCAAAATTAAAATGAATATAAAGCAATGAAGCAGTATAATACCTCAGGAGATGAAAAGTGGCCAGGCCAATGCCAGGAAGTCTGATTGTTGCTGTTGTTGGTATTAAGAGAAGAGTTTCTTGCTTCATAAAAGTATGTATTGCATGATTTGGAATGTTAGGATTATAAACTAAAGAAAATGTGAAATTGCCAAAGTGGAAATTAAACAAACAAATTGCATATCTTAGAAACAAGCAAGCTTAAATGGGCCAGAATAGGATGAGTTGATTACATGAGAGTATACAGAGGAATGGATTGGCACTGATGCATAGTTCAATGAAGTGAAAGGTTTGTTTTCTTCAGCTGAATAATAGATAAAAATGGATGTAGTTTAAAATACTAATCACTGTTCTAACTATGTGTATTATGTTCAAAAGAACATTTGAATATAATTTAAATTTAGATGCATGACAGTAGTTATGTTAAGTAAGAGTAAGGTGGCCTGAAAAATATTCCAAAGCCCTGGGGTTGTTTATAAAATGGTAGTTTATATAATAATGTATTGCTAAAATGAAAAAAGTTAAGGTTACTTCTGTGTATACATGGCACAGGTGCTTGTTTTGCACATTGTAAGATAAAATAACAGCATCTGAATGACATATTAATACAAAGCATTTGGTGATCAACATGTAGTGTAAAAGTATTGTAGCTGAATTTAAATTGCACAGGTTGATGCTTTGCAGCATGCTAGGTTCTTGTTTAACTAAAAATCCTATTGACAACCAAAGTCCAATAGGCCAAATATTTGTCAGAAACAAAGGAAATATTTATCTATATAAATATAAAATATATGAATATAGAGAGAGTGTATGAGAAAGTGTAAAATGCAGTATCATGTACACTAAAATACCTAAAAGGAATACCTAAAAGGATTGAATTGATATGCGTAGTTATGATTTCAGATTTTTGTAGATTGCAGTGATGGCAAAATGGTTTCAGAGGAAGGTTTTTTATCATTAGAACCAGTGATTATTTAGGACAAGATGTTAATCCAACAAACTAACTAACCAGGGGTGAGATGCTACTGGTTCCGCCCAGCTCTACAGAACCGGTAGCTCTGAAGAGCAACAGACATAGAACCGGTTCTGTGTCTGCTGCTGTTTGGCCCACCCACCTGCCCAGGCTGTTACCTAACCTTTATTTCCTGCTTTTCAACCTCAGCTGCTTTGCGTGGCACAGCTGAGGTTGAAAAAGCAGTAAAAAAGGTGTTTTTTGAGCACTGTGCACCCGCGTGTAGCGCTTATAGCTATCCAGGCAGCACAGCTTTAGTTTTATTTCACACACGTGCAGCAAAACATAATTACCAAACTGGTAGTAATGCCGGTTGAATCCCACCCTGTAACTAACTAAATACAACTTCAGCCACAGATTGGTCAATGCCTGGAACTCACTACCTGTCTCTATTGTTACATCCTCAAACCCCCAAACCTTTAACCTTAAACTGTCTACTGTGGACCTCACTCAATTCCTAAGAGGTCTGTAAGGGTGCGTGCATAAGTGCACCAGCTTGCCTACTACCCCTGTCCTACTGTTCCATTTATTCATGCTCATTTATTATGTATGTACTTACACCCGTTTATATTTATATGCTTATATGTTAAGTTCATACTTATACTTGTTTTCTCATACATGCTTGACAAATTAAATTAAATAAACTAAATATAAAATAAACTAACTACATGGAAAGGTGGAGCAGGATTGTAGACACTGTAGCTTTCTTCCTCCTAAACTAAGGACAGAAATTCTGTAGGTTAATTATTCTAACCCTTGAAAACATACCTAATTAATTTCAAGTATGAATAGAATAGAATAGAATAGAATAGAATAGAATAGAATAGAATAGAATAGAATTCTTTATTGGCCAAGTATGATTGGACAAACAAGGAATTTGCTCTCGGTGGACATAAAAGTAAAGATACATTCATCAAGAGTAAAAAATCATAAGGTACCACACTTAACAATAGTCATAGGGTACAATAAGCAATAAATTCATACTAGGAAACAGTCGATATAGATGGCAAGGATACAAGTGCCAAAGTTATAGTCATACAGTCACAAGTGAGAGGGGATGGGTGACAAAGAGTGATGAGAAGATTAATAGTAATAGTAGTGAAGACTTTGTAAATAGTTGGACAGTGTTGAGGGAATTATTTGTTTAGCAGAGTGATGGCATTCAGGGAAAAACTCTCCTTGTGTCTAGTTGTTCTGGTGTGCAGTGCTCTATAGCATCGTATTGAGGGTGGGGTCAGGGTTAGGTAGTGATATACAATTTAATAGTGAAGCCATGTGGCAAATATAAGAAATTATGACCTTGGTTAGAAATTGGTTGTGAAATATGCATAAAAATTAAATAATAATCATATTATTAAACAGCATGTTATTATGGCATCCTTAAAAAGTTAGAGATCCATCTTCCATGCTCTATCTCAAGCTGACTTGGTTTTATGGCATAACCAACTCAAGAGTCTACTTTATTCTGTCTTTGAACATCTAAGCTTGACTGAACGATGATGTTACTGTCACACATGATAGTTAAAGTCTTTCATTTTTATTAACTCTCTGTCACAGAAATGATCAGAGAAATGAAGGTAAAAGTGGCACATGGTAACAATTTGAAGGGCAAAAAGAAGAAAAGCATGTAAATTGACAGGGGGATGGACAGTAGAAGCTTCACAATACAATGGTAAATAAAAATCCATTCCATTTAATTATTCCTGGGCTTTAGACAGCTCAAACAAATGAAAGGCATTCATTTAGAAAATAGCACAATATTAGGTACCTACAAAATTGAATGTTTTACTTCATATGATGGATATAGAAAGAACTACATAAAAGTAAACTAATAAAATATAAAAGTAAAATATGCTGAAGATTAAATTGAGCCTTTGCTTCTTTATGTATCATACATCTCCACCCTCAACTTATGTTGTGAAACAGATGTTCTAAGCACTGTGTGTGATTGTGTGACATCTCATTCCAAAAGTTAATGAAAATCACTGCCACTTTGGACAGGGCAATGTTATTATTCTCTTTTGTGCTCAAGTAAAAGTGTTATTTCGAAAGTGATGCCCACAAATAGCAACAAAGTCCTATGAGTGCCCTAACCTTCCTATTCCCCAGGAAAGGAGTTCGCCACATTCTATAGCTCAAATTGTGAGCACTGTTGAATTCTCTATCCAGTGTTCCTCTGCAGGTTCACTACACCAATTTCTGTGGCAGCAAGTGACACTTAAGGTAGCATCATGATGCTAACCTGACAAAATCAAGCGTAGATATTATATTGAGAAATCAGGCAGAGTTATTCTAAAAAATTTTTGGCTATTACTGCCATCTCAAGTGGATATACAAACAGGAATTTCCAGTGGAGTTAAATAGGAGGAAGAAAAGAGAATCACTATTAAAAAAAGTTTGTTCTGAAGGATTATGTTTCCACCTGGGGACAGTGAAAACATTTATTTTCTCAGAATATATCCTGATAGTAGATAAGTGTCACTGTGGATGACCAAATGGCTTCTCCCTACTGACCAAGTGGAGAAGAAAAGAATGGAAGGGAGTGATTTACTAAATGAAACAGAAACAGAAATTTGTCAGGTGAGTTTGAATTCCTATCAATTCCTTTTCATAAGCCAACAGTATTCAGTTGACTAATCCCAAGATAACTGAAGCCTAACATGCAGTGATGTTAATGAATGTTGTTAAAAACATCAAACATATTTATTTAGAAATGTTCAAAATACATACAAAATAATAAATATACCACTTGCTCTCTAAAGACATCAGAATGTTAACATGTATGAAAGAAAAGATATTGACACACCACCTACTTTGGCTTAGCTTTCAATAATGGCGCATCTACCAGGCAAGTGTGAAAGCCACAATGACAAGGGTAATTGAAACCAGATATAGACTAAAACGTGATGAGGAATATTTATTTACTTTAAATTAGTTTAAATCTCTAGAGCAAGATGAATTGCAAAGAAGGATGCTGAAGGAATTTGCTGATGGCTGACCAAATCCTTATATATTATCTTTGAGAAATCCTGGAAAATAAGTAAATTCCCAAATGACCAGTGAAAATCAAATGTATATTGAAAATGAGAGAAAAGGAAGATAAGCAATCTACAGGCTGGCTGGCCTTTCTCAGGTCTTGTGAGAAATTAAAGGAGGGCAGGAAGAGTAATATTTAAGAAAATAATACAATAATGGCCAGGTGTCAGAAACAAGGTCTGTCAAATTAATTGTATTACTCTTTTTAAATCAGGTAGTATAGATAACACTGCAAAGGTTCCAATTACTGGTCTTCATCAAACTGGAATTCATTTGTTTATTTGTTAAATTTATTTGCTACCTGTCTCAACATGGAGCTACTCTAGGCAGCTTGCCACAATAGAAAGGAAGAAATTAAAAGAATATAAACAGAACAGAAGGTGATAGAATAATAACATAAATGAAATAAGCAAGAACACAATGAGAATACATCAATATTATAACTGAAAAGAAGGATGGGTGAAGAGTGAGGGGGGATGGAAGTGGAGTCAGCCATCAATCTAGCAACCACCTCCAGCGTGGAACTCCCCATTTGGACTCGAGGCCAACCAGCAAAGCCAGTCTTTAGGCATTCTGTGGAATGAAATATCAATTTCCAAAAGAAAAAATAACAGCTTCAGATCTTTGAACACTTTAGCAATTTTACTGATTATTTGAATTAAGATGTTGAGGAAATTTTACTAAATTCATAGATACAATCAGACAGGTTATCCTGTTTCCAATGAGTCAGACCTGCCCCAATCTGATCCCTTAGGAAAGAAAGACCCTGGGCTCCACTTAATTGAAGCAATAGATTCTTTTACTAAAAGATGCTGGCTGCAGTATAGTCAGGCTAGAACTAAATTTCCCACATGAAAGCATGAAAACATTTCCTATCAATCCATCCCACCTACCCCCTGTCCAGTCCAACACCATCCAATGAACTGGTATCTAGGTGTTTGGGGAATGTCCAATGTTTGGAGGAATCAGCATTCCTTTCCCAACATCTCTGGCATCTTGTTTTTCTTGAAAGCTGGCATGAACTGGTTCAAAGCATCCCTGGTCTTCTTCAACTCTCATTTCCCCCTCCCTATTTCCCATCACATACTAACACAGATTTATTGCCCATTTATTCACACATATCCCAATACCCCCTCCCCCTTAGCTTTTGATGGAAGGATGCCAGCAAGGCACCAAGCCAAAGATGGAAGACCTGATAAAATGTTTAGCTTTAAGAGAACATAGCAATCTTCAAATAGTAAGATAGAAGACCTCTCCTTCACTATCTGAAATTTCAGAACATGAAATAATAAGTTTTAAATATTAATATTAACAGTAAAAACAGTTTGATAATGACACTAATTACAGAGAGAGAATATGAGCTCTCAAGAGGATTCTTTCAGTGTAGGGTTTCAGTGTAAATTTCAGTGACTTAGATGGTCCCTTCCAATTGTTTTCTGGCTGATTCTCAGGAGGAATTTTCTTGGCTAATATCTTTTAACTTTCTCCATTTACTCCTTCAATTTATATAGAGCAGGGGGTATCAAACTCAAAGCTCAGGGGCCAGATCTGACCTGTGGAGTGCTTAAATGTGGCCCATGAGGCCACCCTGGAAACAGCAAAGGACCAGCCTGTGGTGCCTCTGCCAGAAAAATGGAGCCCAAGCTCCACTTTTGCTGGCAGAGGGTTGCAGGAAGCCATTGGCAGCTGAAAACAGAGCTTGGGACCCTATTTTCGCTGGCAGAGCGCTCGAGCCACCACAGGTACCCCGACATGAGTGGGGCCATACCTGCCCTGCTCCCGCCGGGGTTAAACACAACCCTGATGCGGCCCTCAATGAAATCAAGTTTGACATCCCTGATATAGAGACTAAGCATAGTTCCCTGTTTTCGGAGAAAAAAGCCATTGTTTCTGTAAATCTCTTACTATCAAATTGTAATGCCTACTATCAGTGATTAGCAAGGAGTCAGTAATATCATCTTAAGCCTGTGGAAATGACAAACCAATGATTGGGGTTTTCAAATCTGGTCTGACATGAAAAGTCTTACAATACTTTAATATAATATGCAGTATCTGGTGTGATGGCAACACTGAGTCTTGTAGTTTCAAGTTGTTCCACAATGGTGAAACAAGAAGCAGACAATAGCTTCTTAAATAGTAGCTTGATCATCAGATGATCTGTTTCTAGTTATGGGTGTATTATCTTTCAGTTGATATGAGGATGTTCAAATAACCATGTATGTCTACATCTGCTGATCTTTTCATTCTTCTGCTTTTTAAAATGGTTCCAGCTATAAAATACCAAACTGCAAATCCATCTCTGATCTCCTACATGAATGTCACTCTACGAATGTTTTGGCGCACTTCCCTGCTAAATGCAAACAGTCAGTTACACGGATAGCAATTACAGAGAAATTAGAAAGACAGGATGTCATATCATAGTGGCAGTATTTGTTCCTGTTGTAATTTAATGAGAGCTAATATTCACAGCAATACTCGCATACTGAACTTGTAGCTGAAGCTGTCAGTATCTAATGAGTCCTTTTCAGAGTATTTATCCAGCTTTTGCTATTCATTTACATAATATATACATTATGGATAGAGGGCTACCATAGAATTCAAAACTGCAAGAAATACAGACTGAGAAGGTTTACTTGCTGAATAGAAGCATAGTGCAAAAGGGGATACAATATAGCTGTGTAGCACTCCAGGACCATTTTTTACTCCACCCAAAATTGACCCATAGAGTTTTCATAAACTAATTGATCTGACACAGTTAAATCATACTAGTATGCTACAAGATTTTAAAGAATCAGCTGTTTTGCCTAATGGTTATAGCAGAAGACGGTGAGTTCTAGTCCTACCTTTGTCAGGAAAGCCAGTTTGGTGATCTCTCATTCAGCCTGACTCATCTCACAGAATTATTGTGGGGAAAATGGGAGGAAGAAGGAGTACTAGGTATTCTGTTATTTGTAAATAAATTAAATAAATAAATAAAAAACAATAAAAATAAACTTAATATCAAAATGAGTAAGTCAGTTGTCCAGGAGAACAAAGGAGAAAATAAATCTAATGTCACAATTTTCTGTAGATGAATTTTTCCCCATGTAAAAAAAAGCAAAAGTTTTCTTGTTTCTACAGAGGGAAAGGTTGCTATGTTGATTGAAATTTGTCTTGGAATTCATGGTTTGGGTGAAAGTCTGTATAAAACATATTTCCAGAACACATTAAAATAACAAATTAATAACATTAAAAATGACCAATATATGAACAAAAGTTTTTTAGTCTGATAGTTCCTCATTAGATTCATTGCTGGCAAATCTAGTTTTAAGAAACAGCAAAATATATTATTTGCATTTTAAAGTGATACAATCCATTTTTGCATCTTAGCATTTCATTTCCTAGAATGGACACAAGAATTCAATTCTATAAATCACTGGGGCATATTCTCTCCCCTCTCCCAACTCATCTTTCTTTTAACTTTGAAAAGTTATGGTTTTTATTTATTTATCATTAAATTTATATGCCACTCATCAAGTAGCAAGTGACTCTGGGCAGTTTACAATGTTTTCTTCATTCATTTGCTTTTGAAATCCAAGAGTGGATTTGAGCTAAGATAGGAGCCAAACAGCCATTAAACAGTATCGCAGGACACTGGGTGTTAATTGTTCTCTTTTCTTTCTAAGAGAAAACCTCTTGGAGAAGGATGTCCTGGGAAAACTGCCCGTAGAAAGAGCATTTGATGATAGACAGGCTGGCTGGCTGCTTTTGCCCACTCTCCTTTCTGCTACTCCCGGCATTATTTATGTATTTATGGTAGTGATGGAAGAGAAGGGGTAAGTTGGGGAAGGATATTCCCCCTCCAGCAATGCTGGCTCATTACATGCAGGATCAGGTCTGGACTCTTCCAGAGTTCTGCACAATAGTTTCAGCTGAGGCTGTCTGGAGAGCTGCCAGCTTTCTCATCTCTGCCAGTCTGGTTGACATTGCAAAATATTAAGTCATAAAGCACAGACATATACTATTGTGCTATCTTTTGAGAGTATTTTACACACTCTCTCTTCTTTGTACAAGAGAAAATTTTGTAGAGAAGAAAAAAGTGCCTTCTTTTCCTCATATGTCTACAGGATCCAAATTATCCATTGCTGCAGACTAAGAATCATCTCTATAATAAATCCTAGGCTGGTTAATTTTTGTTCACTAGATTCTCTTTATAGAGCCATCCATCTAATATTTTTCCTATCAGTCAATCAATATTCCTATCCTTATTTTCTATCATACAGCAATTGATACATTACAGGTACATTTGTAAGTGCAAATCTATCTGACAGAAAGAGTCAGGCGAGTCTTATATGAGATATTTTTTCACCTTCCTTTTCTCTAGCCAAGTAGAAATTCGCCTTTCACAGCAATGAGATGGATTTTCTTGGCAGTGGCTTCACACACAGGTCATCCACCAGAACTCTGCTTTGTTTTGTCAAATAAGCTTCACGCATCAGTTCTCTCTGCCCTCCACATCTCAGCTGGAACTTATGTACATCCTGGCAACCTTCATTCGCATGCAGTGGGTTTCTTCTGCTTATAGAGGCAGGCGTTTGATCTTAGTTTCATGGGTACAGATTTCTCTTTTTTTTTTCTTTGCATATGTTCAAGAGACTTGGCATTTACAATCTTCTACCAATATTGGCTTCTGTTTGCATTCATATTCATGTTGTATTAATCAGAGCAGGGATTGTTTAAACATTACAGTCTGGTTCAGCCAGCATGAGGAGCCTGCAGTAAGAGAACCCTAGCCCAAAACTTTCCAGAAGAATGCTATTTGTTGATCAATAGTGACAACTTGAGAGCAAAAATAAAATTGTATGTGGAGGATTTTATACAATTTGTTTTAAAGGGCTTTAACATTACTCATTTTCTCTGTTCCTTTTCTTCTTTGTAGAATAAGCTTATAATGGATGGAAACAAATGGCTTAAACATTTTGACCTTTGATAAGTTATGTTACCATTTTCTCATATTACATATGCTTGTGCCTAGGGTAAGATGTATCTATGACACAATCATCTCTACTGCCTTTTTTGTTTTCTCTTAAATAAGTTTGAGAAGAAACCAGAAAAAAATGCCAAAAATGCAGTCTGTGTAGATTTTGTAATACATTTATTTGTAGGTAATTTAGTTAGGGTCTTAGAAAATCATGTTGGTGAATATGGAAGTGGTTCCCTGCCTCTCCCCCCATGTTTCCTTTATGCAAATATATTATCCAATAAACTAGTTGAACGGCTTAACTTCAGAAGTTGTGAATATCACTGGAGGCTTTTAAGAAGAAACTAGAGAGCCATTTGTCTGAAATGGTATAGGGTTTCCTGTTTGAACAGGGGTTGGACTAGAAGACCCTTCCAACTCTGTTATTCTGTTGTTCTGCTACCATAGTGAGGAGCAGAGAAGGAGAGGGACCATTCAATACCACCGTCCACAGTCAATAGCTGCCATCAAGTTACTTCAGAAATAATATCATAAGCATATGGGGGTTGTATTGTATTCAAATACAGACTTCTAAGACTACACCCCTATTGGTTAGTTAATGCAACGTAATGATTGGCTAATAACGACAGTTTCGGATTGGCCGCCTAAGCGGCGGAAAGTTTAAATAAATGCCATTGGTTGCGAGCCGCAAGCAGCTGCTATAAAAAGGGCTGCCGCGGCTTGACTTCAGTTGAAGTTACTGGTTGCTAATAAAGAGCTGAATTCAACTCCGGTCTTCGAGTCTGCTTTGTCCTGGAGATAGAACAGGGGTGATGAGCCTCTTTCTGTTTATGTTCTCTCTAGTCTGTGCTCTTTTGAAATCCAGTAAAGTTTTTTGAAAAAAAATAAAAGAATAGGAAAAATGTGTGAAAGGGCAGAACTGTTTGTATAGGCTCTGAGAAGACCACCATTTTGCAAGGACTACCAGTGGCTTATTTCTACAGTAAAAGCACAGCTTATCTTTTGATGTACTCAAAGTTTCATGTAATTCAGTGTATATTGCTCATAAAGCTGAACTATTTCCTATTTTATACATATGCGTTATCATGAGTTGGTCTACAAAAAAGGAACAGTTGGACCCTACACATGAGCCATTATCTCCAGATTACCAGCTTCCATATTTTAGAGAGAAGGAGAGAAAGAGAGAGAAAGAATGAGAGTGAGAGAAAGAGAGACAGAGTGAGAACCAAAATGTAGAACTATAAAGAAAAAATATGTAGCCATTCTTTTGCCTCTTTTAACAGGAAATCCTGCTCCTTTTTTCCTTCTGAAATATTTTATTATAGAAAGATTGATAAAATACCTTTGTAGAGCAATATTATGTACAAATGTTACATTATTAAAACTTACCTAAACCAAATAATATCCATTATGTTTTTTTAATTGAATTCTGTCCTTTCTTGCTTAGCAATATGTTTACTCAATAAATAAAAAGTTTCCTAATAATATTTGACACATATGCCATCTAGAAAAATATTTCCCGGGTGATTGCTTTGTTTAAAAACAGTTCAGGTTTCTGGTGTAACTGAGATAAAACTTTACTGTAACTAACTGATATCAAAAGGTAAGAAAAAATGTAGACATTTGTAACATTTCTAACTTGGATCTTATATTAAAAATTGGCAGTTTATATCTGCATGTAAACATTTAAAGAGCTTTCCTAACAATATAGCCATTAGAGCAAATATATGTGAAACTATTTATTCTGGTCTTTAGAGCAAGATTTTTTTCTTTTGTGACTTCCTGTTTAGAAATTAGTTAATAGTTCTGTTCTGAAGATTGCCACTTTTCAATATTACTAAAAAAAATCCTAGGAATGGAATACAGATTGATTAGATGTCATTGCATAATTGAAGAAAGCCAGTGAAAGCATTTATTTATTTATTACAAGTAAATCCTGCTTTTCCCTCCAAAACACAACACAAGGCACAACACAATTCCTTGGTCTGCCTTTTGACCAACAAGGACACTTTTTTCTTATCTACATTACATATCATTACATATAGTCCTTGCTGCAGCAAACTGCTCTAAATTTCAGCCCTTAAGGATTTTAAACACAGAGAGATACCTAGATTTCAGCTTTACCCGCTGGAAAAGGAAAGAATCATTGTGAACTTTTGTCCAGACTGCTAGGTCACCAGAAATGGTATCCCTCTTTTTAGAGCCTGTTGTTATTGTTGCTGTTGTTAGTATTTCAAAATAATAAAGAAAAATATGGTTCTCATTTACAATGGGGAAAAATGAGGTTTAAATTGCCTCTGTCCAGCCATGATCAACTCAAGGCAGAGGTGGTATTCAGCAGGTTCTGACCAGTTCTGGACAACCAGTAGCGGAAATTTTGAGTAGTTTGGAGAACCAGCAAATACCACCTCTGACTGGAGATTTTACAGTATCCTTCCCCTGCCACGCCCACCAAGCCACGCCCACAGCACCAGTAGTAAAAAAAAAAATGAATCTCACCATTGACTCAAGGGGACAATGCTCATCTCCTATTCTCAGCCAAGGGAGCCTGCATTGTCTGAGATACACTTCAACATGCGGCCAGCATGAAATTATGGAACGCAGTAATCTTCCTGCTAAAGCACTACCTATTTATTCACATTTGCATGTTTTTGAACTGCTAGGTAGGCACAGCTGGGGCAAGAAACAGAAGTTCACCCCCATCTCGTGGAGCTCAGGTCTCGAATCCAGGCTGTTGGCTTTCCGTTGACAAGTTCAGTGTCTTAACCATTGAGCCATCATGCTCCAGCTTACCAACTGCCATCAGTTCTGATCCCAAAACCTCCACAAATTCACTTCTTTGCTTTACAGAATAATTATAGGAATGGCTATAGCTCAGGGATAGATTTTCTAATTTACTGCATATGCAGAGAGTTCCAGGTTTAAATCTCTGGTCTTTCCAGATTCATCTACAAAAACCTCCAGTATGAAATCCTGCTGCTAATCAGAGGAAACAGACCAGAGACTGATATGGTATAAAGTTGTTTTTCATGAGTAGAGGGTTATGATATACCAAGTGAAGTCGTCAAAAATATGAAAAAGTTGATTGTCAAAAAATATCAATAACATATGAACGAATAGACAGACGTATTATTATACAAATTATAATTGCATTAGACATTGCAGCTTTGCCCTGGTCCCAGAAATATTTCTGTAGCGCTCTCTCTCTCTCTCTCTCTCTCTCTCTCTCCCCTTCCTATTCCCCCTTTCTCTCTCTCAGAGAGACAGCAATAGATACAACAGTGAGGGTTATCTTAATAGTCTGCAGGTGGCCTAAAGATAAGATATTGGCAATTGTGAACAGAGTTTTATTTTTTTGCTCTCCAAGAAAGAAAGAAAGAAAAAAAGCAATTTTCCATGTAAGCTTAAGTTTAACTTGTCAGAGAGTTCTGTGTTGATTTAAGTGCCCTTCCTTGGTGACCTTTATGTCTCTGTGCCTTCAAGTTGTGAGACACACTATTGACACAAGCAAAGGCCCCAGCTCCCTGAACTCATATGATATCCCAGATGCTGCCAAGTTTGGCATGTTTGATATTGCATAGAGCTATCCCCCAGACAGAGTAAAAGCAGCAGAAAATATTGTGTTGATCTAGAAAGGATTGCTGAGCAGTATGAAAATCCTACTTTAAAAGTATGTGTGTATCTGTGTGTTGTGGAGAAGGCAAGAAACCCCTGGCTTCCACCTTTTCCTTCCTTATTGCTGGTGCACACATGAATGGAAAGGTGAAATCTGTGGGCTGATCGTTTTAAGATACATCTTAGAAGAATTTTGCATTTGTAAAAGCTACTCAGGGTCTTTATTGCAATAATGCAGGCCTTTAGAATTGAGCAGATTCTGTATTAATAGTTTGGTACTCATTTTGCTTTTGCTTTTGTGTTTTGTGTTTAACTTAAATAGGGAGAGCAGAAAGAGGCTTCATTGAAAAATAATGGAAATAGGAGAAAATTGTGAGGAGAAGCCAGCAGAGGAAGAAAGCAGATGTTTCATAAACTGATAACCAGTAACTTTGCCAAACTCTGTGTGTATGTATGTGTGTGCGCACACACATGCATTCATATATATGAATGAGTGATTTGCAGGATCTTTTAATTTTTCTCACACATTCTGCAGTAAAAAGAATGTATGGGTGAATTGTTAAAATAACTGAAATAAAAGCTGTGCATAAAATCTCCTTGAAATAGACAAAAGAAAACACAGCAAGTACCTTTTCATAGTGCCTGCTTTCTTACTGAAGGCACCTGAAAGGAAATAGCATGCTTTGCTGCCTCAAGATGTCTTCTCCTCTTCTCCTATGTAGAGGAAGCCCCTTTTCGCCAGTCACATTGGTTCTGAAAAAGTAAAGCAAGGAAGGCTTTAACATATACAGTATAGAGCATTTACTGTTCAACTACATGTCCCCTCATAAATTTGTTTTGGAATTAGACAAGAGTTTTCCACAGCTTTAGTTTCATTAGTGTTTTTGCCCTTCTGTGTTGCAGATTTGATTGCATTTTCATTAGAAATACATGGGAGGAAAAGTTATTTCGATACAATTATATGCAGTACTGTCTTTGGGGAAATATTATGATATCACATACATACATACATACATACATACATACATACATGAAAAAGAATGTATCATATATGTATTATTATATATTTGTTTCCTACTTATCCTATGCTTTAATATAGTAATCGGTGTAATGATGTATTAGGGTATTTCTAGGCATCTTTTGTGAGGAAAGACTGCGAACTGAAACTTGGTACTGATACATGGCCCAGCAAGGAACAAAAATGCCTCTCTTAATCCTGTCTCTTTTCTGGATCACTATTGATTTAAGTGTTATTTACACTTATCTTACTCTTCCCACCATCAGAGTTTCATTGTGCTTTGCAGTATAAACATCTTGGGGGGGTGGTGTATCCTGCTTTTCATTATAAAATCATATTTCTGGTTGTTATTATTAGGGCACTCCCTGGCTTCCCATGAAGTCAATTAAATTCCATGCAGAATTTCTACTTTTTGGTTGGAGTGCGACTGACATTGCCAAGAGGAAATCCTATCCTTGAGAAATTGTTGGAGAATTTCTTCTTTCCCTATAAAAATGCAAAAAAAGAAAAAAAAGTAGCCATATTTCCAATTTTTTCCAGCCACAAGTTTGGTGATTTTGTAAGATCATTTGTACTCTGTTCTAATGTTATGCATTCAAGAAGGCCTTCTGCTATTATAGCTGAATACTGTTTTAGCTATTGTAACAGATTTGGGTGCAAGTTTACAGAGCAAAGAGGAAGGGAGCAATATGGGTGCATCTCACAAGTTTAAGGTCCTATTTTAAAATAGATTTGAATTCTTGGGAGTTGTTACTAGTTTTATACATATATTTATATTCCAAATTCGGAGCTAAACTATGAATAACTATGCCAATAAACCTGATTCTGTTGTCACATGCTCAAACCCTCACTCCTTTACCCTCAAACTAATCTCTATTGACCGCATCCCATTCCTAAGAGGTCTGTAAGGAGTGTGCATAAGCACACAAGTGTGCCTACCATCCCTGTCCTATTGTCCCCAATTATTAGTACCTATTTCATGTATTTATACTTATGTTTATTCTTATTTCTATTACATTGTAAGCATTTGACAAATTAAATAAATAAATAAAATAAAAACATTCTTGGTATTGGGGTTCTACAACACATAAATGTGTGCATTGTTAATTCTATTTTTTCTCCACCAAATGCAGGACTCACTGGATTTTTTTGGACTGAATTTTGTGTGTGTGTATACACACACACACACACACACACACAAATTTACTGAAGACTACTTTGCAAATACTTGAAAATCAGCTGTAAATCAGTTGTAAAGCCTGGAAACTCATTGTTTACTCTCATATATTCTTTCCTTTATTAGCAACACATGATGTGTAGGGAGTTTTCTGGAACTCTGAAAACGTATTTGTGCTATAATAGATAAAATATTTTGATAGAATGGGTCATGTAATATGACATACCTCTTGGAGTCAGAATAAACAGGTGGGAAGAAGTAATATTAGGGTCACAGTTTAGGATGAATCAGAAATGGGTTAAATGTCTATTTGGTAAACTCTGTTCATCCATGATGAATTTCCTTGTTGGATATCTGCCTGTTGGCGTGTGGGTGAGGGGAGGATAGTTTGCCACCCAGTGGCCTACTTATAGTTGCCAGCTCATTTATTACAGAAAGAACAGCAGGAAGAGCTACACCCTAGCCTTTATGAGTTGTTAGCAAAATATTTTGCAGATCAAGTTGTCATACTTGCTATTATCTTGTCTGGAATGGTACTTGGAACAATATTTTCCAGTATTATCTATGACTACTTTTGTCCTGTGAGGGAGATGAGGCAGAGAGGGAATTCTTTAACATAATCTCTACTACTTGAGCTTTCGATCCACATTTCTCCTGGCACCTTTGAATGACCAAAGGAGAGCATGATAATCTAGGTCTAAGAGGAAGTCACCACTTCTTTGAGTTAAGAGATAATGCCAGCTGCATTGAGAAGGTATGCTCTGTTCCCAAGAAGCTTTTCCAGGACTCAGATACTGCCCAGACTCCAGTCTTTCTTTTGGGGAGGGGAGGTGGGGGTAAATTATACAGTATTCTTAAGGAAGCAAATTATTTCAGTCCTAATTCAAACCAGACATGGAAAAGGAATAGCAGTGATATCTCTTTTTGATGAACTTTGGCCTTTGTTTTCCTGACTGACCATGTCTTGTATACAGGGTGTGTGTATCTCAAATTATATTCAGTACTATTACTAATCACTGTATCCTTATGTACCATCTTAAGAATTAGGTGTTGGGTTTGCTCCTTCCTGTAGCAGCAGTTATACTTAGGAGAGAGATTGACTCACTGGGCACTTACTGGTGGATGCCTAAAGACTCAATTTTCTACCTCCTACTGCACAGGTAGGGGAGATCGTTGGTCTGTTTGGGATGACACAAAACTTGATATCATCATCCCAAGTCAGGGAAGGAGTGCCAAAGAAATGTAGACCTGATGGCTGAAAACTATTAGAGTCTGGTAGGGCAAACAGACTGAAGCTAATCCCAAGAAAATGAAAGGTTTCTGCCAGCTCTAATCATGTGACAGTCCCTCTGATGGACAAGTTCTTCAACTTGGGGTTCTGTTTGGATTTTCAGCTGGTATTTTTAACCTATATAGTTGGCCTTCCACAGGCACTTTGATAAACACCTTTTTTGTGTGTGAAATCAGATTATTGGAAATATGCTCTGAGACAAATTTTTTTTAATTATCCCCCCTTATCAAGGTTTAAGTGGCAGGATTTCCCAGAATATTTTTCCTTTGCTTCCCTTTTTTAAAATAGACTTGCTTCCGCCAACTTAGGTCAGATCAGAACCACACTTCAACAGCCCACAAAGCTACATCATCCTGACAAGAATTGTTGCATGCTATTTATCTCAATGACCTCCTGTAACTTCATTGCTGCCCTGAGAATGTGGTCTAGGTAGAAATTCTTTACTACCAAGAAAAAAAAAATTGTTGCTTGAGAGGATAAGTAAACAAGATATTTGTTCTTGAAATCAGTCATAGTTTCTAGTTGCCACATTTTCCATCCCCTGCTTCTTCTTTGATCATTAATTTTATTAATTTTGACTGCATTTCTTGGTTTATAGATTCTGTTTGTTCATATAAGCATGTGCATAATTTTTCAGTATTACTTGTATATGTAGAAGAAGAGAATAAATATGAATTGGCTTCAAAAGAGGCCTAAATAAGCACACCATCGTCCCCTCCATATTATTGTTTTATATGTGTAAATTTATTCATACATTATTTCATGGTAAACTTTTATTTCAGAATGAAAGAAGTATTATAGGGGCTGTGAGGGTATGAAATAAGTATGAGCACATGAAATACACAGTAAAAGTTTGCAATGTTCAGACAGTATATCAACTTTGATAAAATTGTGAAACTAATGAACATGAAGAGACAACGCTATCTGTCCTTTCAAATAAATGCCTGCTGGCTATAAAATAAGTTTTTAAAAAACTACTAATTTTGATATCTTTAAAGTTCATAATGTAAGTGGCAACCTAAAATAATGTTGTTGTCTCTTTTGTGATGGTTGTGAATTAATAATGTTAAACATTTCAAAGATTCTTTTGTTTTTGACATTTAATGAATTAGCCTTATAGTGTGAGATCAAACAGTGTGAAGAAGAAATATGATAACATGGATTTATAACCATTCTCCACTTATTTCATAGCAATTTATAGCCTGGCCTATCAATGGATGTTATACCACATCAGCTTGGACCATGCTTGCCAGGTTCATTCCATATGGTTTTTCCCACAACCATATTCTGATTTAAATTAGTATATCATAGTTTTTCCCAAAAATGGTCATTCAGAAAGATAAATTATATTGTAAAATGATAAAGAAAAATCAAAAGATGTGGCTACTTAAATGAGAATCAGTGTTTAAATGTACATTTTCTACTGACATAGTTTCAGGATGATATTCTCAAAGTAATCTGCCCAATTTTCTGGTGAGAAGAAATTCTTCACTGTGAGGAGGAAGTTGTGTCATGTGTCTTTTACCAGTTAGGAAAATAAAGACCAAAGATCTGCATACTGGGCTTATTAATATGCACAGGGAGAGTCAATAGATGAACAATAAGTGTCATGTGATTGACCTGTATTTTTAATTAATATTCAAAAGCACAAAAGAGGAAAAGGTTTGATGAAGGGTTTATAGCTTTGGGGGGCTTTTGTTCCCTGCAAATTGAAGGCAAGAACCATGAAACAAGTGATTTAGTTGGTCTGGCTCAGGGAGAAATTTGCTTTTTACATTACTGTAAAGGATGATTACAGTAAAAGGAGCTGGACTTGAAGCTCCTTCCTCAGAATAATGATTTGAATTTCAAATGTTTGTTGCAAATTTCCTTTCCTATATTCCTGGACTGTCCCAGAAAGCAATTCTTCAGAGAAGGAAGAGGAGGCATGCTTTCTGTTTTCCATTAAGCTCCAATCTGCTTCAAAGTTTGCTCATGTAAAGCTGCTCCCAAGAGCCTTTTGCATTCTAGTAGTTGTCACCCTCAGAAAAGCACTGGCTCTGTCTGGTCCTAGAAGGAAGAGGATGTCAATAGTAAATGGTAGTAGCTTTATTATGCATATTGCAGCTTTTAAACCCTAAGGGGCTATGAGAGAAGTTTACTGGCTTTCTTATTTATCTTTTAATAGGACCTATGAGGACATAAAAGGAAAACAATATTTAGGACAATGTTTGTTGGAGCTTCTGTGGAATGGGATGCTCTGTCTGAAGACAGACAATGTCTTCACACGTATACACACAAAAGAACACTAAAAACCTTTGGCTCTGGAAGCAATCCAGACACTGAATAAATTCCTATGTCAGTATAGATTTCATCTTCCCAACTCTACAAGTACTAATTTTGGAAAATTAATAAGAATTAAAAGATAGTAAATTCCATTGCGGCTGAAGTATATAATGTTGCATCCCTTTGCCTTTATCTAGGCAAGAATGCAATGGAAAGTTTTTTGCCTGAGGATATTTGCACTCACACCTGCCCAGTCTTAGAATGGTGGCCTAAAACCTGGGGTTTTTCTCCCCACCTGGGAGTATGCATCTGCTAACCTCTCATCATTTGTCTTCCCATCAGTAGGGATTTGTCCTTATTCCAGTTTTCTACCTGGAAACTTGTATGTCAAAGGGAGGGAGCTGATCTGATAGTTTTCAATTTGGTTATTACTACAAAGCTATTTTATGAGCATGCTGAATTGCCTCCTTTTCCTAACAATGAATATCCAAATAGCTAATAAACAATAAGAAGTCCACTCATATAACATTTGATATAATCCACATATTGGGAATGATTGCAAGGAGTCTCTTCATATTAGTGAAATTAAAGTCATTAGAGCAGCCTGAATGAGTAGCCTACCTACCTGCCCCCCCCCCTTCCTTGGGCTCAGTTGGCTGGCTAAACTGCCATGCAGCGCTCTCCCAGCTCTCCCTACCATGTGGCAGCTGCGGTGCAGGGACCTGTGGCAGTGGTGCTCCGAGCAGTAGGGCAGTGGACCTGGCTGCCTCCCATAAGCAGGGCTGTCACCGTAGTGTCTCCACCACCTCTTCTGCCTCCACCCACTTCTCCCTGGGGCAAAATGAAAGGAAGCGAGCGGAGATGCTGCAGCGACGGCTCTGGTTACAGGAGGCAGCCAGAGCCAGGTCCGCCACCTCTGCCACCCGTGGAGGTGTTTTGGGAGGGCCGGGGGGTGCTCAAAGTGCCACCACCACTTACGGGAGGCCGCTGCTTACAGGAGGCTGCTGCCACTTATGCAAGTCAGCCAGAGCCAGGTGCCACCCGCGGAGGTGTTTTGGGAGGGCCTGGGGGGTGCTCAAAGCACCAGCACCACTGCTTATGGGAGGCCACTGCTGCTTATGGGAGACTGCCACCACTGCTTACAGGAGGCTGCCGCTTATGGGAGGCAGCCACCCCCACCACTGCTGGGGGCAGCCAGAGCCAGGTCTGCCACCTCTCCCACCTGCAGAAGTGTTTTGGGAGGACCCAAGGGGGTGCTCAAAGTGCCACTGCAGCTGCCACCACCACTGCACATGGAGGTACTTTCTTCCTTTTCCCACCGCCTGCTGCTGACTGGAGCTCACTGGATCATTCAGTTCGTCCTAGATCAGGTGTGTGTGTGAGAGAGGGGGGGGGAAGAGAGAGAAGAAAAGAAAGAAAGAGCAAGCAAGAAAGAGGAAGGGACAGAAAGAAAGAGAAAGAAAGAGCAAGAAAGAGGAAGGGAGAAAAAGAAAGAGAAAAAGAGAGAAAGAGCAAGAAAGAAGAGAGAGAGAGAAAGAGAGAGAGAGAATAAGCAAGAAAGAAAGAGAGAGAGAAAGAAAGAAAGAGGAAAGGAGAGAGAGAGAGAGAGAGAGCAAGGAAGAAAGAGAGAAAGAAAGAGAGAGAAAGAGCAAGAAAGAAAGCAAGGGAGAGAAAGAGAAAGAAAGAAAGAAAGAAAGAAAGAAAGAAAGAAAGAAAGAAAGAAAGAAAGAAAGAAAGAAAGAAAGAAAGGGGAAGGAATGGGGGGGGGGAGAAAACTCTGTGCTATTATTTTTAATTGTTCCATTATTTATCATATATTAATATTTTATACTGTCCCTACACCTAGAATGATTTTACTGCCTTTCTCTTGCCCAGGTATTTTTCAGGGTTTAAATACATGTATTCAATGTCTATAGTCCAGAGCATAAATACATGTGTGTTTAACAGAGTTGAAAGGGTCTTTGGAGGTCTTCTAGTCCAACCTGCTGCTCAGGCAAGAAAATTGAGGGTGCCAAACTCTAAGTAGAGGTCCTGGGAACGGTACTAGAATAACAGAACAATACTTAGAAGGGACCTTGGGGGGAACCCTATACCGTTTCAGATAAATGGCTGTCCAGTCTTTTCTTAAAAACCTCCAGTGTTGGAGCACTCAGAACTTCTGGTGGCAAGCAGTTCCACTGGTTAATTGTTCTCACTGCCAGGAAGTTTCTCCTTAGTCTTGGTTTGCTTCTGTCTTTGTTCATTTTCCACCCATTGCTTCTTGTTTGCTTTCTGTTGCTTTGGAAAATACATTTTCCCACTTTCTTTGTGGCAGCCCCTTAAAAGCCTGTTGCCTATCACACTCTTGAGTAAAGCATGTGAGCCATTTCCTCCTCTCAGTGGTCCATAAAAGTACATCTAGAGCACATAGATAATAAAGTCAAAAAAAGTTGAACAATATTTTTACAGAACTATAGATAAGTTGAGGCTGGGTGTGACAAGGAATGGCTGGGAGGGGAGGGGCCAGGCGAGGCACCCCTTGATGTGACTGACATTGAGTTGGTCATGCCCACCCAGTCACATGAACACCAAGACATGCCCACCCAGTCATGTGACCAGCAAGCCCATATCCAGCCAGCAAGCCACACCCATCCAGTCACATGACAACCAAGCCATACCCACAAATTAAGCCATGCCCACATAACCAGTTGTTAGGAGATTTGAATCCCATCCCTGAGCCAAACTACACATTTTGCATTAATTCAGGTATTCTTGCATTAATTTTTTTGATAAAGATGTTGCAGGGGAGCTTTGAAATTTATGTTTCTTCCTTAAATATAAGGAGAAGTTACGCTGAGTTATGCAGTGCAGTGAGTTTATTTTATCTCTTCCCTCTCCAGTTATATCCCAACCAAAATCATTTCAGCGTTGTAGCTTGGAGCTTCTAGAGAAACAATATTTTCTTTTAGTAGGAATGAAAATGGTAAGAAAGAAAACATCCTCCATGAATTGCATGCTGTGGTCAAACTAAATAAATCCAACTGTGAATATACAATATTGTATGGTAAAATGAAGACAATGTTAAAAATCTGAAAAGATTGACCACATAAATATTTAATCAAATTTACATTCAAAACCATTAAACTGTCAACTTTTGGAAGACATTCTTGGATTGCAGCTAATAAGAACCTCATGTTGTCATTATACAAAATAGTATTGTTTTTCTTGCACAATTATATATATAGATACAACAAAATGGAGAAGGAGATTGAATGCTAAAAATGATATACACAAATGTAGTTGTTCATTATATCTATACATTACCAAAACATTTGTGTCTGTTAGTTTGTAATCTTCAGTTGGGCAAAATGATGCCTCACAGGCAATTTTTTTAAAAACTGTGGTACCTCAAATAACTAATTTACAGAAAGCCGCAATTCATTATTCCTAGGGAAATGAAATTTGGGGAAATTATATGGCCATTTCAATGATGCTGTGCTTCTACTGCTTCAGAGCTATCAGCTGTGATGATGTGATTATCATTTCCAAAGCTCCATGATAGCTCCCCACATGTTAGTGGAGAAGCCAGCCAGAAGTGTAAACCAGTGGTGGGATTCAAATATTTTTACTACCGGTTCTGTGGGTGTAGCTTGGTGGGCGTGGCAGGGGAAGGATACTGTAAAATCTCCAGTCAGAGGTGGTATTTGCCAGTTCACTGAACTACTCAAAATTTCCACTACAAGTTCTCCAGAACTGGTCAGAACCTGCTGAATACCACCTCTGGTGTAAACTCATTGTGATTGCTGATTCCCCCTGTCAGCTTCCCACAAGCAAAAGTTTTGCTTATGGGAAGCTAGTAGAGAGTATCAGTAATGGGGAAGCTGGCAGGGAAGGTTGCAAGTTTCTGAAGTAAGTTTTCACCACACACACAAGTCCATTCTGCTTCCACTACACCAATCACACACTCCCGCTCTTTCCAACTCATGTTATGCCTTCAGATACTGTCCTCCACACAGCACTTCTTGTCTACCCCCCTGCACACTTCCCAATCCATGGGGAGGTATGTGGAGGTGTGTGAGAAACTCCATATAGTCAGTGGGTGCATGCAGGAGTGCAAGAGAGTGCTGTGCAAGTTGGAGAGATTGTGCAGGGGTGCATGAGTAAAGAAGGTAAGGAAATATTTTTGAAATGAGCCAATAGGTCACGGGTTGTTTAGTTTTAGAATATAGAATAACAGACTTGAAAGGGACTCTAGTCTAACCTTACCCTGCTCAAGCAGAGACGCTATACCATTCTGGACAAAAGACTATCCAATCTCTTCTTTAAAATCTCCAGTGATGGAGCATCCACAGCTTCAGAAAGCAAACTGTTCCATTGATTAATTGTGTTCATTGTCAGGAAATTTCTCTTTAATTCTAGGTTGGATCTGTCTTTTTATTATTTATTTCTATTTATTTTTCAGAGTTGCATTCTGCCTATCTCACCAAAGACAACTCTAGGTGGCTTACAGATACCGAATAAAATGCCATATAAGATAATTACAACAATAAATGAATATGTAATATCTGATCATCTTCCACCTGTTATTTCTTGCCCGCCCTCAGGCTAACCAGACGGTAGACCCCAAAACATTAGTAACTAGGAGAAAAAGTTACATTAAACAGAATTTTGAAACAACATAGAACATAGAATAATGTTGGAAGGAACTTCGGAAGTCTTCTAGTTCAACCCCTGCTCGAGAAGAGACCTTATACTATTTCAAATAAATGGTTGTCCAGTCTCTGTTTGAAAGCCTCCAGTGATGGAGCACCCACAACTTCTGAAGGCAAGCTATTGTATTGGTTGATCGTTCTCATTGTTAGGAAATTTCTCCTTACTTCTAAGTTGCTTCTATCCTTAGTTAATTTCCAACCATTGTTTTTTGTCTTGCCTTTTGGTGCTTTGCAAAAGAGTTTGACCCCCTCATCTTTGTAGGAGCCCCTCAAATATTGGAACAATACTATCATGTCACCCATAATCCTTCTTTTCTTTAGACTAGACATACCCATTTCCTGTAATCATTCTTTGTATGTTTTAGCCTCCAGCCCTCTAATCATTTTTGTTGCTCTTCTCTGCACGCTTTCCAGAGTCTGAATATCTTTTTTATATTGTGATGACCAGAATTGGATGCAGTATTCCAAGTGTGATTTTACTAATGCTTTGTGAAGCCATACTAGAACTTTACATGATCTATCTATCCCTCTATTAATGTGGCCTAGGATTCCATTGGCTTTTTTGGCTGTTGCTGCACACTGTTAACTCATATTTAAGTGATTGTCCATTAGAATTCCAAGATCCCTCTCACAGTTACTGACATGAAGCCAATTTTCATCTAGTCTGTACCTATACAGTTGGGTTTTTCTTGCCTAAGCGTAGAACCTTCCTTTTATCTATGTTGAATTTGATTTTGTTAGACAGGGCCAGCGTTCAAATCTGTCAAGATCTTTTTGAATCTTGAGGTTGTCTTCTGGAGTGCTGGCTATTCCTGCCAGCTTAGTTTCATCTGCAAAATTGATGAATTCCCCTTCAATTTCCTCATCTAGATTGTTTATGAAAATATTAAAGAATACTTGGTCTAAAACAGAAGCTAATATTAATTAAATTTTATAGAACATATAGTTTAAATGTGATGGAAATAAATTTCTAATGCAGAGAAATGTTCTACCTGAACATTAACCAGAAATATTCTGCTTCTTTAGTGTAAATAGATATGGTACATTAAAAAAGAATTACATACACACATTCCTTTGAAAGAAAGCTTTGTAGTATAAGAGTCAGAATCCCAAGAAAAATCTGAATTTTTTGCATTCTATTATCTTTAATATCAATATGCCTAAATTGCATTTGTACTACTTCATAGCAGTTGAGGAAGGCAGGGATAGTATCTGTTAATCTGGAGGTTGACTTATTAATGGGCTGCACACTTCATTGATTTTTAATTAATTTGTAAAGAGACCACAGAGGATAACCAGTACAGCCTACAGATATCACAACACTTAACTGTAATCCACATCTCTATTGATTGACTACTGAAGAAGCAGAAGTCATACATTTAAAATACACTTCTTGGAGAAAGTGCACTTGCTATATAATGTAGTCTCCCAGTTGTAATTGTATTGGCAAAAGGTCAATGATGAAGCACAAAGGGGAGAGAGAAAGGCAAAGAAGAGTTGTTATTATTCTGCTGGCTAGTAAGAAGGGCCATACACACGCAGTTAATGTTTTGGGAAAGCCTCATTCTCCTAATCTAAAGCATTGCTCCTCTTCCTGGATCATTTATTAAAACAAAACAAAACACACAGACACAGACACACACAAGTTCTTTGTACTGCAGCTATATTTCATTCTCCCATTTATCTATCTATCTATCTATCTATCTATCTATCTATCTATCTATCTATCTATCTATTATATTTATAAGGCCACCCAATTCAAACAATGTGACTGAGTGACACACAACAACAAGAAATATCTGCCCCCCCCAATATCCCATCATACCATGTAACATTAAAACATTGGTAATATAAATTTATATTTATATGAAATATGAAACGGTGGTCAAGTATCATATAACAAAACAATCAAAATGGAATTCCGCTGATGGCTATGAGTAAAAATAAGGGACACAAAAAAAGTATTTTCACCTTAGAGTTATAGCAATGTATAACATTATCAGAAAGAATAAAGAATTATAGCAAAGCTATAGAAAGCAAAGAGGAGGCTTGCCATTTTTGTGAAGGTAGGCTGGTCTGCACTTATTCCTTGTTTTGATAACTCCTATTCATTTTATCCATAGGAAAAATACTCTCATACCAGTTTGCATAAAACTGCATTTGACTAGGCATAAAGACCAAAGTATGTCCAAACTTTATATATTGTTCTTACTAATACAAGCCTTTTATATGTCCATTTTTCTATCCTAGTAAGATAATTTCTGTCTTCTGGGTTATTGGCAAATTTTATAAGTTTTTCATATAAGTTGTTAATATAAATATTGAAGAGTAGAGATTCATGACTGAACCTTGTGATTCATTATCTTGGTCCAATTTAATTAGGAACCATTGATGAGCACTTTCTGAGTATGATTTTAACGTTTGCTGTATATCAATTTAATTGTTGTACCATCTAGGCTAGGGCTCCAGACCTTTTGGGTACCAGGGAGGATTCCACGGAGGGCAGTTTTTCCATATATTGGGTGTATGTGTGGTTTCACATGCTGCCTGGATCCCACACATGCAAACATGAGGCTTTGCAGAGAGGTTCCTGGTGGGCCAGTCCATGGTCTGTGGGTTGGGGACCTCTAATATAGGCTACAATTGACTAGTTTGCTGTTCAGCATATTATAGAGTGTTTTGTCAAAATTTCAGCTTAAGTCAAGTTATATTACATTTTCAGCTTTCCCGCAATCTATTAAAGAAAACTCCACCAAAAAATTAGATAAAGATAATCTCTCAAAATTTCTTCTTAATAATTCATGTTTAATTTTTGTTATTGCTATATTGTTTTTAAATTATTTATAAGTATTATCATTATGATCTCTCTAGAATCTGCCTAGGTATGTGATTGAGGTGTCCATAGTTTACTGTATCCTCTTCCTCCATTCCCTATGTCCTTTTCTAAAGAAGAAAAACATTTTCTGCCCTCTAGTCATCCAGCACTTCACCAGTTTTTAGCATCTCAAGGTACAATTCTTTTGGATCTAGAGGTTTACCTTCACATTTCTATTAGTTTTGCTTCACAACTTCTAGTGAAATATATACTTTTTGTTGGTTAAGAAAAAGCAACAAAAAAAGAACAGAAGTAGTTTTTTAATTTATCAGGCAAATGGCATTTTGCTTTTCCCCCTTTCATTTTGAATGAAAACATTTTTGAAAGTAAACATTTTTGTTATTCTTAGTATTCTTTGCTTCAGTCAGTCCAAGCTTTACTTTCCTAAAACCAGGTCTATGATTCAGGACTACTACTGTCTTTCCTTGTGGCATGACTCATTTCCATTTCCTGTAGATGTATTTTGGTTCTGATCTTTCCTAAGCCTTTTTGTAGCCAAATTGGCTTCTTTCTGATGACCTCCATTCTTTTTCCTCATTGGAGTTGTTTACATTTGTGCAATTTCTCCTTTAGGAATTCACATCCAATTTTAGCTTTCCCTACTACCTTTTCCTCTTTGCTGTTGTGAAAATTACATGTGATTTTTTTTAAAAAAATCCAATACATTTTTGACTATGCAGTTTCTATTAAAATAAAAAAACCCTACATTTCATGGTCATTTCCCCTCAATATCTCTTCCCTTTTTAATTAAATCTCCTCTATTGATTAGTATCAGGTCAAAGATAGCCTCTTATGCCTTCCTCTACTTTCAGAAGAAGAAAGTTGTCAGAAAGACAAATTGGAAATTACATAGAAGGTCCATGTTTGGCAGAGTTGGACTCCCAACAGATGTCATGCTAATTAAAGTCTCCCATCATTATAATTTCATGCCTGTTTGAAAGAGCTGCAGTTTGCCTCTGGAAGGAATCATTCAGATATTTCCCTTGGTTAGGAGAGCAATGGTTTGCACCAACAGCAGTGATTACTTTCATTTGTTTCACTATTTGTTTTAAATCCAGATGGCTTCTTTAGCACTGCCAAATTCACGCATTTGGCTCCCTTCCATTTTATTGCTTTTCTTCTTTTCAAACATATTGTATCCTTTTATTATATATAACTATACATCTCATATAATATGAAAGCAACAGCAATAGCATGATAAGACATAATATGGCTATTGCAATTGAACATTAGACTTTGAAAATAATGTATCAGTTTGCTGGTTATCTTAACTACATTAGAACTTTTAAAAAATGAGGATAATCCCATTTTTGAATCTATATGTCATAAAGAATAGAGGAAACCTTCTTGAGTGGATTTAGGGGCTCTCATTGAAATGCAAAGAGAACAGTTGCTCCCTCAGCTTTGAAAATGCAAAATTCATTAATATAGTTGGATTCTTAAAAACAATTTCAATCCTTTGCATCATATGAGAGTTCTCTTACTGATGAAATGAATATCAATCACCAAAACAAAACAGTTTACAAATGAGACAAGTTTTGCACTAAAAGATATAAGCAAAGAAATGTTCTTTAGTTTTAGCTTGTCTACATATATTTCTCATTTGAAAGTAAAGTACCACTAGAATTCTTGTGTTTGAACTTTTTAAAGTTTTAAGATTTATAAGTTATAATAAATATTACAAATCAAAACTCTTAGATACTTAATCTTGGGATTGTTTATTTATAAAAGGTATTTAATCCATTTACTAATTCTAAGCAGGGGTGGGATTCTACCGGTTCAGACCGGTTCTATAGAACTGGTTAGTATGATTCTACACAGTTCAGAGAACAAGCAAATCATGCCCCTGGCTGCTCCCGCCCCTCTCCACCCGCTCCCCCTCCCCACCCAGTCAGTCCTTATTATACATGCAGGACATTGCACGCATGCCCGACATTGCTGACTGCATTCTCCCCCACCCAGTCATTCCTTAAGGTATTTCTTTCTCTTTTTTCCCTCCTGACGATCAGCTGTTCTGACAATCAGCTGTGCCAGGATCCCCCTCACTGACTTACTGCTTCACCCAGGAGGCTTCCTTGAGGAGGCAAAAAGGAGCACACAGGTGTGTGTGTGTGTGCTGCGCAGCCCCCCTGTGCTCCATTTTTTGCCTTCCTGGGCCCCATGGAAGCCTTCTGGGAGCAAAAACGCCCCCCAAGGAGGCTTCCTTGAGGAAGCAAAAAAAATGGGGGGGGGGTGCTGCAAAAAGAAGGAGAAGGAAAAGGAAAATCAGCCACGCCCACCCAGTCATGTGGCCATGCCCACCTAGCATGCCCACCTAGCCAAGCTACCTAACCATGCCCACAGAAGCGGTTGTTAAAAAATTTGAATCCCACCCCTGAGTCTAAGGCTTTGTTTAAAGTTGAGTTCCTAGAACTGTTGCTCTTACACTGCCAGGAAATTCAGGATAATTCCCAAATGCTAAAAGATGTAGCTTTTATCTCTTAAGTTTGAGCTACAAGGTCTGTCTTGCAAAATCTGGATGAATACTAACTACATGGCAGCAGAGAAAACTCCCTCTTATTGTCTACAAAGTATCAGGTAATTGTCTAGATTTCTGCAATTCAGAATTGTTGATTTTCTGCAAGCTACAGTACAAATGGAATTTAAATGACTGTTCACATTTCTATTTTGCATTCACATAATTAATAGGGTATAAGCTGACTCAGCTAAATCACCTCCTATTCCCCTTTTACCAATCTTCCACCATCTTGAATCATTCTTTAATTCCTTCTTATCTCCATTCCTTCTTTATTCAATTATTAGAAGTATCTAAATGTTTGCTAACTGCTTGTTAAGTCAACTCAAGACATTTGTCTTTTTTACTTCTGTGCTTCCAGTAAAAATGAACAGGACTGTATTATAGTTATTGTTAATACTAATTTGTGGATCTACTGTTCTGAAATTATTTTTATAAATGGTTTGTTTTAGTCATGTAGCACATAGCAGCTAAATTACCTTAGGGTAAACATGGATGCAGACTGGTCTGAAAATCCATTAATTTCCCCTGTGAATATGTGTTTTGCAGTTTCAATTTAGGCATTTTTTTCCAGGGGAATGGGATGTTCATCAGCATTATTTTTGCTGTTCATGAAAAGGCTCCTTTCCTGTAATCATTGCTTACCTTCAGGTAATCATATGGATTCCTGAGCAGAATTGGATTACTGCATGGTTACTTGGGTTAATAACTGGGTTCATGAACCTACACCATGTAGCCACTGGGACTGGGATTTTGCGTCTATTAAATAAAAGAGAAAAAAGAACGTCCATCAGTATCAATGCTTCTTTTAACAAAAGGAATAGAGAGTTCAGTATTTTGTTTTAGGGAAAAGCCTCATCACCCCCTCCAAGTTATTGTCATTCCAACATTTAGTCTACCATTTTAGAAAGAATGCCACATTGCTTATCAATTATGTGTAATATTTAAAAGGGGGGAAGAGAAAAGACTCCCTCAGTTTCTCAGTTGTGCATTTTCCTTTCCTAGTTACAAAAAGCCATATTGCTTTTACAATTTAACCCTCCTGAAGAAGAAGGAAAATGATGGTGATTCCTGGGAGCATTAAAACAGTAGATGGAAGAAAATAGTCCTTTCTTTCTTGCCTGGTTTTTGGGGTGGGGGTGGGGGTGGGGACAGGTCCTTCGTTATTGCTGCATTTCATTTTTCTCCCAGATCCTGGCAATCCATATGTGGATGATATAAGAAAAGAGCATGAAGTAACTTTGTGCTCCTTTGCCACATCAGATGTAGGCTGGGATTTCAACAATAGTATTTTGATTCTGTTGCTTATGTCAGTGTAAGCAAATCAAAAGAAAAGAGAAGTTGTGGATTTGTCCTCTTTTAGAAGGGCAATTTGAGATAACTATATATTGGCTGTTCTTGCTATTTAATATATTATTTTTTTCATGTGAAGATTCCAATGATAGTACCTCAATATGACTTTTATTACAACTGCTGGTAATGTGTGCTTGACTTTTTAATGTCTTTAGGCTCTGTTTCAAGGAATGATTCAATACTGGAGGATTTCAGCAGCAGTTGTCCTTGTAATGCTATGCTCAGCAAGGAAAACTTGATAATGATGAGCAGTATTATAGTTTGAGCTCATTCTTATGTGTCAGTTAGAAGGCAAGTGGTAGATATATGCTTTTAATTTACATTTTGACCAAAAGACTGATGATAAATGACAGCATTTAACTGATTAGTTACTGCTGCTACAAGAAAGGAAAGGATGACAAAGAGATACCAAGAAAATAACTACCTACATTAGGTACTTTTGTCAATGTTGGCAGATAATTCTGGCCCTACTTTATACCTAGCCATAGTTGAAGATTAATTGAAAGAGTCTACGGGTCATATAGTAGTTTGCTTTGTCTAGGAATCTTTATGTGAAAGAAAATTATATCTTTCCAATAATTTATTCCTCATGGCATATTAGCAGTTTTCCTGGCCTAACACATCTTTTAGGAATTTTGTAACTACCTGTGAAAAGATATGTCCTTGCCTTGAGGAAAGAGATATTCTGTAAGTTGAAGAATTGCTACATTCAAATATAAAAACCATGAAAGTCCAATATTTTTCATAGCAGTAAGTTAAGTTTGCGCTTCAGTTATTATCTAGCTTGTAATTGTTATTAGATCTAAAAATAAATTAATAGGTTAAAATCTTCCACTCTTGAATTCTGCTTAGCCTAATATTTTCTTCCGAAAATATTGTGAGTGAGAAGGTGGCAGCACTGTTTTTGCCGAGGTTTTCTTTAGTCTTCAAATTTACCCTTTTTCAAACATATTTAAACTAGGATTCACCATGACTACCCCCTCATGTCATACATTTCAGAATATTTGAAGACTGAATAGGCCCAGCTTTCCATTGTGATTATTTTTTGTTATTGCAGGAATATTTCCTTGGAATTCTTATGTGTTTTTTGGCTTGTATATATGTAAATTTATTCCATAAAATTCATAGATTGCTTAATTGTTTATGCTTCCTGTAAAGGGAGATGTAATGCCATGTTTATCATGCTTGAAATGTCAAATTAAACACCCAAGGCAAGAGATACCTTAACAACATCCTCAGTGAACAACAGTAAATAGCTTAACCTTCCTTTTCTGGCTTCTTTATTTTGACCAATTTTGTTTTGAGTTTTAGTGTAACAGTACTTTTGTTTATTTTTGTGTGTGCTCAGACACTCTCAAACTTCCTTAATAGGATGCTGAGAAAAATCAATATGTAGTTTACTGTGACAGTTTTTAAGACGAGATGCAATAGTAAAGTGTTTACTATTTGCCATTATCTTGGAATGGAAGCTAAATTAAATATTTTTAGAGTAAAGAACTGCACTGTTACAAGATAACTGCTGCCCATGAGCAAAGGGGAGCTTCTTGCCTCAAATAGTGAGTTAGGAGGAATGGTAGACTACTGCATGCTGTTTATCTGACACTGATCTTGTGACCTCATGTGCTTCCACTATCAATGCATCCACCTGACTGTCCTGTTTGCTGATTTTCTCATTCCTATCCATCTACATTTGGCTATAGGCCCATCAGAACCAGAGATGCGATGCCTTCTTAAAGCAAATAAATGAATGGAGAAGCAAACAGGGAACAAAGTTAAAGAATAATGCTGAATTAGAATTTTGCATATTAAACAAAAAGGAGGATAGAAAAGCCCAGTTAAATATTGGTATTCTATTTTGCATGTTTCTGCATGTCCTTTACTCCAAGTTTCTCATTACTAATTCAGCACTTGTTAATTTCCACAGGACTACTTCTGGGTGAATTGTGGCCTAATTAGACTGTAGAGTCTTGACATATTTGTGGTTCTGCCATGTTAATATTTGGCTCCAGGGACTATCTAAACCTATCTGCTATTTTTTGCTTATGAGGTGCATACTGTATAGACCTCCAACATCTCACCCTTTGTGTGTGTGTCTGTGTGTCTGTGTGTTTTAGAGATTTAGGTTTATATCAGAAAGGCTAATCCTTCAATTTTCTATATCTCTGCCATTGAATAGCTAGCAGCATTGATTTGCAACTGTCAAGAGAGAATGTGCTTGTTTTGTCCCATTAAAGCCATGTGAAAATAATATAGTGTATTTTTTGTCCAAAGTATTTTTTTAACCCTCTTCAAGTCAAATACTGTAAAATCTATTGTAATAAATGAAAACATGAGAAAAATTCTGATTATTATTCTTTATTTATTTCAAGAACCTTCATATAAATTTCTTCTTCAGAACACCTAGTAAAATATCTTTATAATAGCCATCAACCTGTTTTCCTGCAACACAGCTATTTTTATCTATACTTATATTTCTAGAAATGTAATTTTTCTTTTAAAAACAATTGGTCCAATTATCTTATTTTCAAGTAGCTTAGTGTAATAGAAATGCTTTTGAGGCATAGCATGAAATAATGTGCTGAAGGTCACAAGGGCAGCGATGTACAGTTTTTAAGTATCTGCATATAATAGAGCCCTATTAAACCACAACTTAGTTAAAAAAATGAAAAAAAGAAAGAAATATTTGGAGGCCTTTTGCATTAATTATTTTAATATTCCATTTGTTACAAAAGGTTTTATTCCCTACATTTACTCCCCCCCCCATGACAGTTTTCCAATGGGATAAGATTGGACTAAGAGATATTAACTGATTCAAAGTTCCTATAGTAACCCTGACAGAGAATGTGGGCCTAAGCTATCCCATTTATCACTGCACTACCTGGGATCTTGACTCTCACATTGCTGCACTGTTATGGTTACCATTCTGAATCTCTTAAGATTAAGTCATGATATGCTTTGTTTAGGGTAGCTTTTGTTGTTCAATTTGGTGTGCCCTTTATTCTGAAAACCTTGCCTGTGAGGAATTAGTGTCTTTTAAAAGTATTTTTGGTTACACCCAATCAGACAGTTTCACATTGCAACCAATTAGCCTTTCATAGGATTTGCTGATGTGGAGACTCTAGACATCTGTTGGGATGCTTTAATTTGCATTCCTACTTGATGGTCTAAAGAATCCCTTCCAACACCCCTTGAATTCTGTGATTCAATAACTATAAGCTAATCAAGAGTGTTTGGATTAAATCAATTCAGTATTGAGAATTTGGGGGGCTATTTTATGCTGAAGACATCAGCATGTCTGTGTAGATATGGATGTGAAAAAAGGAGATTGTCACTGAACTGAGAAGAAAAGGACCCTATAATAAATAAAAAACAAACTACACTAATGGATTGTTAGGTAGCAATGTTAGTTTTCTTGGAAGAGGATTCATGTTTTCAAAGCCTTGTGGCTGATTTTAACCATACATCTTAAGGGTTTCTGGTGCTGGCATTCTGCCGCCTTCTCTGCTACTTGTAAAATTGGAAGACTGATTTCCTCTTCTATCCTCTAAGGCCAATTAGCTCTAAAACTTTGTAAAATCATTCAGAATAAATTGGGGAGTGGGATGAAAGGGGAGGGGGAAAATGATCTACCCAGTGGTCTTTAGCACAGTATTCTATTTTATTTTACATGCTATAATATCACATAGTATCTATGTCAAGCCAGTAACTGATGGTGTTCTGAAGTTTGGGCTGCAGTATCAACAATTCCAGGAAGATTATGGATCTCATAAACAGTGTTTAGAGGCAATATTAAATATATTGAGAATAAAAAGCTAAAACTTAGATATGGAAAATGGCAAGTATAACTTCAAGAATTAAACTGGTATTTAATAGGACTTCATTTTTCCTGAAATACTTTTCCTGAAGGACCAGATTGTAACACAAAGTCCTTCTGGACTTGTCCTATTTGGATAAATACTGCTGCTAGAGGTGTTTTTCTATCTGTTTTAGTTCATCAGCTCTGAACTCAACTAGGTCAAGTGATGTGATCTCAATTTTGCATGATCTAATTACATCTAGAATTGACTTTTATAATCTGTATATGAGACTGCCTTTCAAGATGACTCAGAAATTGCCTAAAATGTGGCTCTTTTATATCTATGGGGACAGGTGGCAGAAATAATCAGATCACATTAAACTTGTTTTGTATGAAATATACTGCTTGTAAGTTTGTTATGAGGTGCAATATTTAATATTAAAAATAAATTAAAACAGTTTCAATCCAGTTTACTTGAAGGATCTCCTACACCCAAGTGATTTTGCTGAATAAGATTGTTTCAAGCCCCTGGGCAATAGCACATCACCATAATCAACTAGTGGGCAGACACCAGAAAAGGGCTTTCCTTGTGGCAATCTTATGAAGTTCCCTCCTGAAATATCCTGATCCAATTCATGGCTATGTTTAAGAAATTTTAAAAAGCCTATTTAATCACACATTATATTTTGTATATTATTCCATTAAGAGAACCAGTTGGATGTAGTTGGATCTAGAAATTGGGAGTTCAGGAGTTCTAGTTCCTCCTTGGGCACAAGGCCAGCTGGGTGATTTTGAGCCAGTCACTTTCTCTCAGCCCTAAAAAAGGAGGCCATGGCAAGCCACTTCTAAAAAACCTTGCCGAGAAAATTGTGGGAACTTCTCCAGGCTGAGAGCCAGATGTGATTGAATGGAGGAAAACAGATTCATTAGTTATATATAGTAAATAAATAAACAAACCTGAAAAGCGGTGGAAATGGATGAAATAAATAAATAAATGGCTGCTTGTAAGACAGCTCTAATACCTATTACACAGATAACCATTATATAACAAAAACATTTTCATGGTTTTGCTTGTTAGGGAATGATGTACCTGGAAGAGAGGAGACTGGTTCATCGAGATTTAGCAGCACGAAATGTCTTGGTGAAGTCTCCAAATCATGTGAAGATCACAGACTTTGGCCTGGCTAGGCTACTGGAAGGTGATGAGAAGGAATATAGTGCTGATGGTGGAAAGGTAGGTTTCTTTAAACTCATAAAATATACCAGGCCATTAATACCCAACATAAAATGGGAAAGTGATCATGGTAAAAAAAAAAAAAGATTTTTTAAAAATTAATGAATACATATTTATTGCTTTCATGAACCAAGTTTCTCTTCCCTACATTTATTTTTTTCAAAATCAAGTCAAAATACAGCTAATCCTTAATGTTGATGTCTATCTACTTTCTTTTACCTGTTAATCTATAATTTATAATGTGTACCAACCAGAACTTACCTTAAAAATGTGCCTTTTTGAGTCAATTTTGTTTCAGAGGCCATGGCTCATATATATCTAAGTTCTACTAACAGTACTTTTTAGAAACATAAAAGATTTGTTCCTGCTCCGGGGATGTAATCAGTACACTAACAAAAACTCTTACATCTGAACTCTTTGACTGGGTGAAACAGTGCATCCTAGGGAAAAACTTTTTCAACCAACATACCTCAAATGAGGTAGCTTAAAGAACATGCCCAAATGTTTAACAAAGTTTTCAATACATTAGAAAGTTTGCCATTGTTGAAGGCATTGAGGTATCAGGTAAGGAAACTGGTATCTTTGAAAGGATGACCAATGGCAATACTTTTGGAATATGAAATTGAAAATCTCATTTTTTTGCTTTGATTTGAAAGACATTTAATAGGGAAATATGCTTGCTAACTGATTTTATTTCCCCCCTTTTTTCATTCTAGATGCCAATAAAATGGATGGCTCTTGAATGTATACATTATAGGAAATTCACACACCAGACAGATGTTTGGAGCTATGGTAAAATAAAATCTATATTGAATTATATTCTGTAAATTATAACATTGTAAGGGGGTCACGCTGGGTCTATGCACCACTGAGGTTGGCAGCTTGATTCCCGTGAGCAAATAAACTATGCAGGGACAAGAAAGGAGCTTTTCCCAATGCCTACCGGTATTCAGACATCCCGCGAGTAAAGATAACACCACCCAAAAAAATTCCTTTCACACAGGCGGCCAGCCACCTCAGTGATCCCTGACTAACATGTGCTTTTTATAAACCTATTTTTAATAATACTGTGTTTCTCCAACAATATGGCCTCCACCAATAGGAAGGCCCAGCATGAGGTGAAATTAAGCCCTGCCCCAAACTTTAGGCCTATTTAAACCATGCGTTTCCCCGTCATTTCTCACATTGTTTCTTAGAACTACACGAAGTGAAGAGAAATGGGCAGGGGAAGGGCGGGGGGATGGGAAGAAAACTTGCCTTTAGGAGTGCCCTGCAGGTAGCCTAGGCTAGAATACCCCGATAGCTGATACAAGCTCCCTGAAGGCAGAATCCCCAGCCGCTTCAGGGCATGGCGTGGCTACCCATGTCACCTCGCCTTTAGGCAGTCTCTTTCAGGTGATGGAAGCTCCCCAAATGGAGTCACCAGCCACTTCGATCGGCCGGTAGAAGTGGCCTCGGGGTGAGCACAGACACACACTCACTCCCCTCGCCCTGAGGCCGCTTCTATCGGCAGGTGAAAGCTCTCTTGAAGGCAGAGTCCCCAGCCACTTCGGGGCGAGGCGTGGCTGCCCATGTCCCCTCGCCTTTAGGCAATCTCTTTCGGACGATGGAAGCTCCCCAAATGGAGTCACCAGCCACTTCGATCAGCCGGTAGAAGCAGCCTTGGGACGAGCTCACACACACGCACTCCCCTCACCACAAGGCCACTTCTTTCAGCAGACGAAAGCTCCCTTGAAGGCAGAGTCCCCAGCTGCTTTGGGGCGAGGTGTGGCTGCCCATATCCCCTCGCCTTTAGGCAGTCTCTTTCAGGCAATAGAAGCTCCCCAAATGCAGTCACCAGCCACCAGCCATTTCAGGCGAGTGCACACACACACACTCCCCTCGCTGCGAGGCCGCTTCTACCGGCCAATTGAAGTGGCTGGTGACTGCATTTGGGGAGCTTCCATCACCCGAAAGAGACTGCCTAAAGGCGAGGGGACATGGGCAGCCACGCCTCACCCCGAAGCAGCTGGGGACTCTGCCTTCAAGGGAGCTTTCATCTGCCGAAAGAAGCAGCCTCACGGTGAAGGGAGTGTGTGTGTGTGCGCGCACGCTCGACCCAAGGCCGCTTCTCCTGGCCGATCGAAGTGGCTGGTGACTGCATTTTGGGAGCTTCCATCGCCCAATAAAGACTGCCTAAAGGCGAGGGGACATGGGCAGCCATGCCTCGCCCTCAAGTGGCTGGGGACTCTGCCTTCAAGGGAGCTTTTGTCTGCCGAAAGAAGCGGCCTCATGGTGAGGGGTGTGTGTGTGTGTGCGCACGCTCGCACCGAGGCCGCTTCTACTGGCCGATCGAAGTGGCTGGTGACTGCATTTGGGGAGCTTCCATCACCCGAAAGAGACTGCCTAAAGGCGAGGGGACACGGGCAGCCACGCCGCACCCTGAAGCAGCTGGGGACTCTGCGGTCAGGGAGCTTTTGTCGGCCGATAGAAGCGGCCTCACGGCAAGGTACGTGCATATGGGCCGCTCTAGGTGGGCGAGGAAATTAAGTCACCCCTGAAAAGACTGGCTAGCCGTTTTTTCAGGGGTCAAAAAAAAAATAAGGCCCGGCCTTATTTTGTGAGAAACACGGTAGTGAGAAAAAGCAGGTAGTCCATTGGCTAGATTAGTGTGTCCCAATTTTTCCCATTAAGCATATCTTGGAGCTGCAGTTCTCAAACCTTTACATTCTTAAAAATGATTGAGGATCCACACATGACTGCAATTCACTATGTTTTTTGTCAGTTTCCAGCAACAAATTGATTTGCTTAATTACTGTGGCATTTGCTTAATGATCACTGCAAAATAGGCTGGAAAATTACTTTCAGTCATATGGATGCCTTGACTTACGAAAACAGTGACTTTCAATCACAATTCCATTCTCCATTACGAACATAAGTCAAGGATTATTCAAATATATATATATCAATATTTATTGTACTAAAAATTAAAGCTGAGAAATTTTCAAATATTTAATTATTTGACTTTGTGGATAAAAGAGTTTTGGAGACCTTCAGTGTCCCCAGATAATACTTCGAGAGCTGCTGTCTTAGGGGATGCAGTGAAAGATGTTTTCCTGGGTTCTGGGAATGCAATCATTTGACTTTGAAAGTGATGGTCCTTAGTTTACATGTTGTTAACCAAACTTATATAACTTTGTTTCCACATAGTAGGTGAAGTTTTTTTTTAAAAAAATCTGTATAATATTTGTTTTATATATTGAAAAAAAAAAGGATTTTCATTAAGCCATTATGTTAGCTTCTTGAAGCCACCAGGGGTGGGCTGCTACCGGTTTGCTCTGGTTTGGACAAGCCCTTAGCTAACCGGTAGCTAATTTTATGGCTGGTTCGGTGAACCAGCAAATCCCACCCCTGGCTGGCCTCATCCAACTTGCCCCTCTCCTCCCAGGAGTCTCCATGCAGCTTGTTTTGGATGCCAGGTAAGTGCAGAGCCTGTGTGGAGGCTCATGGATGGGGGAAAAACAGGTCTCCTGGAGGCTCCAGAAGGCCAGAAACAGGCCCGTTTCTGGCCTTCAGAGGGCCTCTGGAGCCTGGGGAGCCTGTTTTCTCCCTCCCATAGACTCGAGGAAAGGCTCCAGAGCTCGGAGAAGATAAAAATGCCCCCCCGCCGACATGGTGCAGGAGGCCAACTAGGCCACACCCACCACACCCACCCAGCAACCAGGCAGAGAACTGGTTGTTAAAATTTTTGAAGCCCACCCTGGAAACTACCCTTGGGCAGTGTTTTGCCTTACTGTTTGTAGGAGAAGAAGTTATAAAACCTGAGGGCGAAGTCAAAATAGGAAAAGCCTGGAGTCTCTACGTAGCCACAAATGGATTAACTCCACCCCTTTTGAATTCTGTTGAGCCTTATCTAATGCCAATATAGTGCTAACCTTTACTTGAGTAGATTCATGTGCACTGGCATGATTAATAGTAAATAAGTTTAATTGGAACTTTACATGTGATACTGGTCTTTCATGACTGATATTAATCTGCTACTTCTTGTCCTACATTGATTTCATAATGATTATTTTTCTTACTGAGTTTTGAATGTATAAAAATGATTATGTATTATAACATTTCTTATATTCAACATTTATATGTTTAAAATATATGAACATTGGGATGATGATGATGATAGCATCTTATAGAAATAGAAGAATTTTATCCCATAACTGATAAATTATCATATCACAAAATAAATACAGGGTTAGAGAATTTAAGCTTTGAGCTGAAAAAACTTACTAACATGGGAATTTCACAAGCAACCCTGCCTTTACAAAAAAGCACAGATACATCTATAAATCCATACCTATGGAATTTAGTTAATGTAATTAATTGGAATGTCAAGCTAATTTTATTGGTGCCTATTATTGGACACTTGAACAACTACCTGACTTGTTTTAGTATGATTTATCTGCCCCTTTTGTTAAACAGAATTGCATTTTAAGAGGCTATATATCCCTGATGCACTAATGAAAAAAAAACACCCACTTTATAATATATTCCACTATAGTAGCTGAAGTCTCATCAGAGACAATGTGTTTCATTCAATATTTTATTCAACTTTTTTCCAAAGCAGTTAATTTCATATTCTCTGTAGCTAGGAAAGCTAAACATTGTGGTTTTAATTGTTCATCTGTAAAATACATGTTCTGTCCCTTCTATTATTGCTTCATTTTGCAACCTAGCTATGTTCATTGGCAATGGTTAACTATACTCTGGAAAACTGTCCAACATGAACTTTTAATCAAATCTAAAGTCTGGATTTGTAGGCTCTTCCTATTTTAACTTTGCTCATAAGTAAACTAAAGTACATTGGAACTAAACTATTAGGTTGCTTTCACAGCCTTATTCCTAGTGCCTTTTAAATGAGAAACAACAAATCTGTTTAGTGTTATAACATTGAATAACATTAATAATACATGGCTGCCACTGTCCTACTTTTAATTTATTGACTATTACATTTATTTCCTATGGATTTTCAATGTACATAGGTTTTTTAAAAAATTGGCTGTAAGCCTTTTTCCTCCTTTATTAAAATATTAGCTCTTTATGAAATATTCCCTGTGTGTCTGAGTGTGTGTTTGCACATGCATGTAATTTGTTATGGAGTTTGAAAGAGCAGATCAATCAATAAAAATATGTGGTCAAATTATCTTGCAAACCATCATCTGATCCATGGACATATTCTGGGGGAAGAGGATCAAAAAAGTTAAAGTGTAATAATGCAAGTAAAAACTGGTGGGGCTTTGATGGTGACTAGCCCTCTCTCCTCGTAGATATCTTTGAGCTTATTCATTACCTATTCTTCTAAATCCAGGTTAAAATTCACTTGAGGTTCATTTTGGTTGTCTTCATTGTTTTCAGCTATGTGCTAATATTAAATGTGATTGATATGATCATATTATATGTAGAACTTTCAGCTTTTCAGTTAATCAAACTTACTCCTTTCTATGTCAATGCTGGTATACAGTGGAACTTAGAGAACTGCAGTATCACCCTGTTAGTATCACCCTCGAAGAGAACCAATAATACTAGTCATTATCCATTCTTTTGTTCAGTGTTGTTGATGTTAATGAAACTTTATATCTTAAAAATGCTAAACCTGCCTGGCCCACAAATGCATTGCTAACCCAGGGTTTATATGTATATACATCTTGCTATGAGAAAAGGTTGGAGTAGCTGTATTGTATGTGAAGGAGAATTGGTGTTTTCAAGCAAGAAAACAGGTGGGCTGTTAGTACTGTGGCTCATACCCATAGGAGTCGTTGTGAAACCACTTAGTGATGCCATGCTGGCATACCAATGTGTCTCTAATGGGTATTCCACAAAGAGAATGTTGGAGCTTGTTGATGGAAAGATTGCATGAAACTACTCAACTGGCCTTTAAGTAAACATGATCTATTTTAAAAGGAAATGGGGGAAGGGGAGATTTGCTCTGTAATTTGGCCAGATTCTATATTCTATTATCCAAAAAAATGCTTGGCAGAAGGAGGGAAAGAGAGCATGGAGCAGAGTGAGGCTGTTCAGAGCTATGATACTTGACTGCATTCAAGAAGGAACAGGAAGTGAGAGGATGTTCCAAAAATAATACCCAGTGATAGGGCACTGATAGAAATCAACATCTGGCTGAGATAGGAATGAAGTGCAAAATAGCAATACTTTTCCATTTCAAAAGAGGAACTTGATTGGCAGTATTGAGATTTGTAACCGTGGCTAAAATGGAACTGCAATAGAAATGTAATTCAGTTGCATGCAGTGGTTATGATACTGTGTGATTAAAAATCAAAAGGAGGCCTTTATTTGGAAGAGCTCTTTGTATCACACTTCCCTACATTAAGAAAGCACATTTTCAAACCTTATAATTAAAAGTCAAAAGGAGCAAACTGGGTCTTTCCCATGTTAACAATTGTGCTGCTATTACTGTATATTTGGAGCAACTTTGTGGGATTCTACCATGGAACAATAGTTCCCTTGTTGCACTCAGTGTATGTAAACAAGCTCAACATATTAGGTTTAGCTTCCAGATGTATGAGGCTCATGGGTGGGAGCTAACTGCCAGATTATTTTGAAAGCCTTTTCCAAATTTGAACCCATTGGGTTGTAGTACTTAAGGCATCAACCTAGCAACCCAAGACCATGAGTCCAGCCTTGGGCACAAATCCAGCTAGATGTCCTTGGGCCAGTCTCACTCTCATAGTTTTATGAATCAGGCATAGGCAAATCACATCTGAAACTTTGCTAAAAAAACTGCAGGAACTAATCCAGGGGCCAACACTGACTCCAATGCACAAAAACAAAGAATATTTTTAAATTATTTTTCCAAATTATGCGTGTTGAGATGCACATCTGGAAAAAATTTTTAATAAAGTTTTATTGAGTTTTAACAAAACAAATAAAACATCTTATTTGAGTACAGCATGGTTCCGGGTTATCACATTTCCATACAGACACAATTTCATATGCATATTCATCTTATGTATTCAACTTCATATCTCATTACTCTTTTTCCAACTTCTCACTATTTCTCCCTTTACTTCTCTTAATTATCTTTTATGGTTATCTCATTTTCTTCTTATTCAATTGTATTTCTTTTACCTAAATTTCTATATCTTTTTATTCATTGTACTTATACTTTCGTCTGTCTTGTTTACAATTTCATATGTTCTCTTCCAACATTCTTAAGAAGCAAAATTCCCCCTATGATTGCCAATCGAAGTGCAACACCTTTAAATCTTATTGTTATTATCATATGAAATCTCATTAAACATTGAATTTGTGCATTCTAAAATTATAACATTAAAATTTCTAATATCTATTTTATATCATGTAAATCTCATCATTCAGACTCTGCTTGGTACTTCCCCTTGAAAATGTAAAAAGAAAAAAATGTTTCCCTCCCTTCTTCATTATTACTTAACTGTTAATAAGCATACCATTGGATAGTTATACAGTTTTATCTTATAAATTATTTACTATTAATAAGCAAAATAATTATTCAAATTCATTCTAATAACTGGTATAAATTTCCTTATAAATCTTTCACATTTCTTTTCAATATTTTATCAATCTTTAGAAACAATTGCAATGTTTCCCTCTCTTCTTTATTATTGCATTAATTATAAAATAAGCATACCATTACATAACAATACAGTTTTATCTCATAGATTATTTACTTATTTCATTTCTAACTCATTACAGTATTCTACTGTCACAACACTATCTTTTGTACCTTTGCAGAATCCTCACTTTTAACTTAATTTAACCACTGTCTCTGTTTTCTAGCTGAGCAAATACCTTTAATCCTAGTACGTTTCCCTTTTTTCTTTATTTCCTGTTTTTGTCCCTCATAAGTTCTTTCCCTTTCTATCTTCTCCCCTTTTTTCTCATACCCTTTTTTATACCCTTCTCTCTCTAATTTTCCCTTCTGTAGCTTTCTTTTCTGCCTCTCCTTGCTGTTATATTTCCTTTTCAGACTATTTTTTCTTTTTGGCTGTTCCCTTTGATCTCAAACTTTTAACTCCTTTCCCCCTTATTACCACACTTTGCATTATTTGATAATTGAAAATGGCTTCTTCTTTGTCCCGCCCTTCTTCTTGCTCTTGAAGCTTTTCCTTTTGCTTTTCATAGTTCAGGATCTCCATTTCAAAAAATTCAAATACGAAGCCAAAGGATCTTCCTCCCCTTTCTGCATCTTCTTTCTGTTTTTTAAGACTCATCTTCAATTCCTCCAGGAGTGATGCCATTTTAAACACTTTTGAACAACCACCTGATTGACTTTAAGTAAAAACAGAAAAAGAAAGAAAAAACCAATGCCAAAAACTTTTTTTTTTAAATCACCATATGATCCCAGACTGTTCCTTCTTGTTTCTTTCTTTTACTTTTCCTTTCCGTGGGTTACTGTATCTTTTAATAAGATTTCAGTTACAATATATCCTCGGGAGTCTTTTCAAAGTTTCACTGTTAATCCTCTTTATTTTTCCAGGTGGCACTCCATTTTTACATTATTCCAAGTCCCACCCTTTTGCCCCCACTCTTCTCCTTTTTAGGGTTTTAAAATGACCAAGAAAAAAAAATCTTTATTCTCCTTTTGACACTTAGATTTCAGCTTAAGGTTGCCTATTAGTGTCAAAAAAGATTAATATAAATTTCTTTCCATACCATTTGTAATTGTCACTATAAACGTTAAAAAAAGGGTTTTTAACCTCCTTTTCTCTCTCCTTCGCCGCTTAAAGATCTTCCTTTAGAAGTATCTCTCTAGGTACTTTTAGATTCAGGGTACCTTGCTTAGATGTTCTCTGTTGTTTAGCCTGGTCTGTCCTGCTTTCCTCTTTGTCTTCCTCCTGCACAATCTTATCCAGTCGGGTTCTTCTTTGAGGTGGCCATTTCTGACCACTGCTGCAATGGCCTTTGGGGAAGGGAGTTTGGACCAGCCAAGGAGGAGAGGTTCAGCGCCCCTCCACTCAGCTAGAAATCTCCCCCCACTTCACCACCTCTACGGGGTGGCTTCAGCCCCAAATCCAAAGGATTGGGGCACTCCAGCAGCGAGCACAAATTGAAACCGCGCACAATTGCAGATTTTGGTCTGTTGCTGAAGAGCCCCAAACTGGAAGTTCCACATGTGGAAATTTTTTAAAGAAGGCACTGGAACTCATCCCAGTTCCAATTTCTTCTTAGAAATTAGGAGAGCCTTCTAAAGATCCAAGCTTACTAGCGACAATCAGATACAGGTGGCCTATAACTTTGCCTCAAATTGCGGTATACATCCCTTGAGTGATGGGACTGCACAAGAAATGGCATTGCCTGAAGCAATACAGAATCAAAGATCCATCAGAAAGAAGACGCATTTGGCAAGATCAGAAATGAATACATTATAAGAAAGGATTGCTTTTTTTCCCTCCTAATGTGTTCTCATTAAAAGATGGCAATGTTTTACCAGTACGCAAACTGTCAAAAAATTTTTTCCTGAAGAGGTAATTCCAAATGGGAAAGCCTGAGAAACAAAAATACATTGTAATCAATAAGCAGGTATGTGTGTCTTTATACTAAATTTCTGGTGTGTGTGTGTGTGTGTGTGTGTGTGTGTGTGTGTGAGGAGTGTCCTATGTCAGTTTGTTGAGAATGAAAAAAAAAAGCAAAAAGAAACATGGCATATTTTAGTCGACCTCCTCTCTCTCTTTTTTCAGTAGGGTCTTCAGTTTCCATTTCCTGCCTTATCTCAGAAAGGCAGGATATTTGTTATCCCAGTAAACTTCTCCTCACCTCTGTGATTCCTCTGGTTGTGAGAAAGAAGCCTTTTTCCTCTGCTTTTCCCTTTTCTTGACTCTTGCAGTATTCAATATCTCCTTCTCCACCTTCTCCACTTTCTACTCACAGCAAAAGTTCTCTCACAAACAGCACCTGGCACCTGATTTTTTCTTCTTAACAGGCTATCCTTTTCATAGCAATGATCCGTGGTAGGGAGGTTCTTCCACCCTCACTCCATCCAGACTCTTTCCACATTAGGCTTTTCTTTTCCTCCCGGCTTGCATGTTGTACCTGTATCTTGAGGATGGTGTACAGTGTACAGCGGAACTCAGTAAATCCAAGCAAAATATAGTTAATAATGCTAGGGAGAGATGAACAATGAATGTATTATATGCATTTGTAGAGATCCTAGTGTGTTTGTATGTTTCTGTATATGTGGTTGTGTTGCTTCTGGAAGTTAAATGTGACAGATGTGATGCTTTGTAAGATGTGCTTCCTTGCTTAATGACAAATTTTAAATTATCTTTAAAATAAAGCAAATATATGCAAGTCTCATTTGTTTTGAATAAATGGAAATGTTAATAACATCTGATGCTCTGAACTAGAAAAGCAATAATTTTAGGTCAACTTTGTTTGCTTGCTTACTTACGAAGAGACCAAAAATAGCAATTACTCCCTCCTCCCTTCCTTTGGCCTCGTTAGTAATTTTCTCAGCATTCACTCACTTCAAATTATATTTTCCTTGCCTCTGATAATCCTTGTACCGGCTCCTTCTATATGTCTCAATTTATGTTTTATATAGGTTTACAGAGTTTTGCAATGGCAAAATATCGGTATTCCACTTTTAAGTTTTTGAGTTAAATTGACAGGCATTGCATAGATATTTCCAGCCTTAAACAGAGCGCTCTTATCTTACACTGTGGAGTGTCGTGATGATGGACCACTAGTAATTGCAAAGCTCAGGTGAAAAGACTGATGAAGTGAATGGGAAGAGCTTCTCTTTCCCCATTCAACTGGTCCTTTCACTCTAGCCTCTCTATCTGATATCTGATACCACAGGCAAATGGGAGAATCTTCTTTATGAACTAATTTGTGAGACAGCAATGTTAACTTCTACATTTATAAGGATAAGGGGAAAGATCGGAGGTTGGAATTACTTGAATCCAGAGTATCCATAGCTTTTCACATGGTTTCCTAACACAATATTGCCAGGAAGACCAACTGAATTATGAGAAAACTAGAGTCATGGCATTTGTCAAATGGCACAGGAACCATTCCTGGAGGATATATGACCAGGAGATCGAGCAAGTCTTCTATTTTAAAATACCTGGGAGAGCTGCTTCATTCTGCCAACACTTGGAAACCCCATAGGAATTGCACTACTGAAAATGCACAGAGGAATTCATCTGCTATTCTTAGCGCAACGTATTTATGATGTTGCTATTTTATACCACTAGAACTTGTTCAATCTAAGATCACCTCTTCAAATCCCAAAATGTGTCTCTAATAGCACTCTGAGACTAGAGACAGGGTTTGTGAAAGTGAATGCTAGAGTATGGGTGGCCATACTCCATACTCAATTACTGGCTCAAACTATTCTCTTTCCTCCTCGGCCTTGCCTCGTTATCTATGAGGATGGTTGTCATTCACATAGAAAAAGACAGTGACAACTAAAATCTCACCCTTGGGCTTTTCTACTCAGAACTGGATATGATCAGGCTTTCATTAAACACTGGGCAGAAGACACAGAGTGCCAATTGGATCTAATCAAATCCCCAGCCCTTATTGCCAATGAATCCTATAGGTATTTTGCCTTCCCTATGGTATACCAAGCTCAAAGTACCTAACCAGAAGTAAATTTCCTCTGGCATGATGTCATGCCCTTCCCTCAGTTGTCCTTGAAGGCTGATACAGGAAGATTCCCTACCCAGAGAGGCAATGAACCTGCAACTCTGGACATGTGGAAACAACAGAACATGTACTCCTCTAGTGCCTATACTACAGAGACATTCATACTAGCCTCATCTCACCAAAATTGCACAGGGTACTCAGGACAATTCTATACCTTCCTGCTGCTTTCAGATACTAATCCTGCTACAATGTAATGTTGTGAAGTTTAAACACAGCAGTGTTTAAAATCCATTAGATAATAGTCTGTGCCATAAAGTAGGCTTAATGGGCATCTAGTTCATCATTCTTAGAGTGCTCTCTACTGTGATAGATTTTGTCTGCAAATGCAGACCTTATGCTCTCCTACCTCCATCTAATGCTCCTACCCCTCCTTTTAGATTCCTTTTACATTTTTGTTTTTAGATATGCATTTCAGTTTTAGATGTTTTAGCTTTATATGTTTTAGCTTTATATATATATTTATAATAGTTATTTTTTAGACTCTTATGTATTTTATGCTTTTTAAATTGACCATCCTCCTTTTGATGGTCTTTGACCATAATAACAATTTGATTGATTGTGATGGATGCTTTCTTTTGGACTTTTTTAACGTGAAAGTATTAAAAGTATTAGAAAGAAAATGTTGGAAAGAAGATTTCCGAAGATTTCCAGGAATGAGAAAATGAAATCCAACATTAGTGTCAGCTGGTGCTCCATTCAAAATCCAAGAAAGAAATACTTAGACTCTTTTAATCAGAGAAAAGATATCTTTTACTGGAAATCAAGTGGTAGCATCAAAGGAATTCTGAATCTGAGAAAATGAGCACGTAAATCACATATACAAAGTGTGGCATCTATCCGTTGACCTTGACTTATTTTGATAAAGAGGTGCCCTTGCGCATAGCATAAGAAAGAAGCACAAACAAGAAATCCCCCCCCCCCAATTTATACAGTTTATTGTCTGAAACCTCCAGCTCACTTCCCATAACTATTTCACCCCTCCTCCCCCCTGTTACTCATGACAGCTGAAAGATGCAAACCAAAGGAAAGAAATCCAGACAACTAAATATTGAAGTCAACCTCTTTGTTTCCTAGAATCCAAATTTTTTTTAATTTCAAAATGTTGTTCACCCTCAATTAGAAGAGGAACAGGGGGATCAACCTGAGCTTGTCTCAGGTTGGAGTTATGTTCAGGTTTCAATAAACTAACATGGAAGACAGGATGGACTTGTCTAAGAATTTTTGGTAATCACAATTGGACTGCCATGGGATTCACAATACGTTCAATCAGAAAAGGTCCAACATATTTAGGCCCCAGCTTTTTTGACTTTTGTGTGGTCTGTAAATACAAGAAAACTTTGTCTCCAACTTGATATTGTTTCTGTAGAGCTCTCTTTTTGTCTGCAAATTTCTTATGAGAGTGATGAGCATCATCCAATGCTTTACGGGTAACCGGCTAGCTAAGCTGGAGTTGGGTTATCCGCTCACTCAATGACTGAATATTAGGTTTCTCCTGTGGAAGCTCAGGTATGGGTACAAAGTCTTGTCCCAAAGCCACTTTAAATGGAATAAACCCAGTACTACTATGAACCGAATTGTTATATGCCACCTCAGCAAATGGCAATAGGTCAGCCCAATCATCTTGTTGATAATTAATATAGCATCTAAGATATTGGTCCAATACCGAGTTACTTCTATCACAAGCCCTATTGGTTTGAGAGTGGTGGGTGGATCTTAAACTCTGGGCAGAGCCCAATAACTTCAGGAACTCTTTTCAAAAGTTTTTGGTAAATTGGACACCCCTATCTGAGATTATCCATTCAGGAACCCCATGTAACCAATAGACATGTAAAATAAACAGTTTAGCTAAGGTTTTCACAGGGTGGGATTTTTGCACAAGGTTATGAAATGTACCTGTTTGGAAAACAAATCTGTTACTACCCAAATAACTGTATTTCCTCCTCTTTCAGGTAATTTCACTATAAAATCCATAGAAATTTCTTTCCATGAAGCAGTCAGTCTAGCTACATTTTGTAGTAGGCCTGCTGGTTTACCAGGCGGCTGTTTGGCTGAGGCACAGATAGGACAACTAGCCACATAAGTTTCAATGTCCTTTTTCAAAGTAGGCCACCAAAATTACCTTTTAACCAAGTGTAAGTTTTTTATGAACCCAAAATGTCCAGCAGTTTCAGAATCATGAGCTTGTTGTAATATTTGGTTCCTCAACTTTGCTGGCACATATAATTTAGCCCCCACCAATACCAATCCATCTCTAACTGTACAGTTATTTGAGTGAGTCAGGAACCAATCATCAAGTTTCAGAGCTTCTTTTAACTGCAGATAAATCCTTTGATAAATCAACTTCACCTTTTTTCTGGGCCCTGGTAACCATTGGAGCCACCAACTATCTAGTTGGGACAATAGGGTAGATCATTTCTGGACAGGCATTATTATATTGAGGCAATCTAGATAATGCATCCGCCATGAATTTCCTCCCCCCTGAGATGTACTTCAATGAAAAATTAAAGCATTTGAAGTATTGCGCCCAGAGAATTTGCTTAGGTGACAGTTTCCGTGGAGTTTTTAGAGCCTCTAAATTCTTAGGATCCGTCCACACCTCAACGGGGTGTTTTGTCCTTTCTAGAAAATGCCTCCAGGTTAACAGAGCCCATAGAACTGCAAAAGCTTCTTTTTCCCAAATGGCCCATCTTCTTTCTGTCTCAGTTAATTTACAGGAAGTATATGCACACAGTTGCAGATTCCCTTGTAGTAACACCGCCCCCACTGCTACATCACTTGCATCAGCTTGGATTACAAAAGGGGCATCCATGTCCGGATGTTTGAGCACCGGATCAGCGGCAAAAAGTTATTTCAGCTTCTCAAAAGTGGCTTGACACTCTATGGACCACTCCAGTGGCCTACTAGGCTTTGGTTTCACCTCCTCCTTGGTTTTTAGGAGATTTGTAATAGGCAGTACAATCTTCACAAAAGCCAGGATAAACTGACAGTAAAAATTAGCAAATCTCAGGAAACTTTGTAATTGCTTCCTGGTGCAGGGAGGGGCCCATTCCAAAGCAGCGTGAACTTTCCCCGGATCCATTTCTATATCATCATGTGATACGCGATAGCCCAAGTAGTCAATTTTCTCTTGGTGGAATTCACACTTGGATAGCTTCGCGTACAGTTCAGCAGCTTGAAGTTTTTTCTAAAACTGAACGCACTAGTTTCACATATTCATCAAGAGTCTCAGTGTAGATAAGAATATCATCAAGATAAACCAGCACCCCTTTGTATAAATGTTCATGCAAAACTTCGTTTATCGTTTGTATGAATACCATAGGAGCCCCTTGTAGACCAAATGGGAGAACGTTGAACTGGAAACATTCCATTGGGCATTTAAAAGCAGTTTTCCATTCATCTCCTTCCTCGATTCAAACATGGTAGTAAGCTTTTCTCAAACCCAGTTTCATAAAAAATTTCCCTTTGGCCAGATGGGCCAACATGTCCTTCATTAAGGGGAGGGGGTACACGTTCTCCACTGAAATTGCATTTAGATTTCTATAATGAAAACATAAACAAAGCAAGCCATCTTTCTTCTTGCTGAACAGTATTGGGGTTGCTACCCGAGGCCTAGCAGGTTGGATGAAACCTCGTTCAAGATTTTTATCAATAAATGACTGCAGCTCCTCTAGCTCCTGTGGTGTCATCGAGTTCAGTTTAAGCTTTGGGAGTTTCACTCCTGGCAAAATTTCAATACTGCAGTCTGTTGAGCGATGGGGGTGAAGCTCGTCTGAGGCCTTTTCACTGAACACCTCCTTTAAATCCCAATATTCTTCAGGAATTTTCTCCTCCCCACCTCAGGTTCTCACTGCCCATAGATGCCAGCTCTGTGGAATTCTGGGTTTTCGGTTGAGATTGCCCCTTCCCTTCTGGGGGTTGGTCAGAGCGTATGCATAATGATCCCCTCCTCCAATCCACTTGGGGATTCCACTTTCAGAGCCAAGGCAAACCTAGCCGTAGGGTGTGCTCCATCCCAGGGGCAACAATAAAACACAAAGTCTCTCTATGCCTCCCCATCGTCATTTCCACTGGTTCCACTATGAAATGTGCAGGGCTGCCCCAGCTATTGATCCATCCAGTTGGCAAAATGCTACGGGCGTTTTTAAAATTCTTAGCCTTAAACCCAGTTTCTTTACGACTTCTGAACTGATTAAGTACCTTGTGCAACAAGAGTCTAACAAGGCCAATATTTCACCTTGGGGTCGCGATGTGGATATCCTTAATCTCACTGGGATGGTCATTGGGCCCTTGTTTGGACTTACCAGAGGGTCGTCTTCTGATTCGGATTCACTTTCACCAGAAGAGGTCAGAGTTCCCAGCTCCTTTCCTTTCAGAAGGGCAATCTCTACAACCTCCTCCACCTTAAGAGCCATTTCGTGAGGTTTGACTGGAGTTTTTTTTTCTTCCTCCTCCTGGTACCTCCTTTACCTCTAGCTTGGCACGGCAGTCTGCAGCCTGGTGACCTTCCTTCCCACATCAGAAGTATGCAGTAGTTTTGGGTTTTGCTGCCAGCCCTCCCTTTTGAGGTTTTAAGGCTTCTCGAGGGCTGGTGGGGGATGATTTGCTTCAACCAAGCCCCCCCCCCGGCATCTGTTTTGGGTCAGATCAATTTCCACTTCTGCTGCCAGCACGTACCACAGCTGCAACTCACTGGAGTCCCTTCTGGCAATGCAGCTTTGATAAACATCTTCGTTCAGCCCATCTTTAAAAGCATCTATCAGGGCTCCCTGGGACCAGCCTTGAATATGACATGCCAGGGCTTGAAATTCTTGAGTCTATTCAGCCACTGATCTCCATCCCTGATTTATGTTTTCATCCTAATCCTAGCCTTACGTTTGGCTAGTGGGTCTTCAAATCTGGCACGCAAGGCTGTCATGAACAGGTCATAATTCATCAGCTGGGGGGCATTATCATTATGCAAAGTCACCATCCATTTTGCAGTTGTCCCTTCCAAAGCCCAGGTAACACATCTGATTTTAGCTGCTTCTGAGGAAAAATCCTCCCCATATTCTTCCATGTGGCTCCAGACCTGGGCTAGGAAGAATCATAACTCCTTGGGATCTCCTCCATATTTTACTTCCAATGGAGGCACCTTTGGAGTTCGATGCCTTCGGGCAATTGCTCCCCCCACGGGGGCCCTGGGCTGCTGCCGCCTGTTGCTCTGGCCCAGGTTGATTTATGGGGAATAGCTGCTTGGGCTCTCCCAGATGCCTCCCCGTTTTCCCTTTCATACCTTTGATCATCATGAGTTCCTCCGACAGCTTCATTCAGAAGATGCAAGGCTTGAGCTAATAAAAGATTCCTTCTTTCATCCTCTTGCCATGGTTCTTCTCTTCTACGCCATTGAGTAGTGGTCAATCCTGGAGGGGTTTCTTCCTCTAGATCCTTCCAGCCGACTCCCAGAGACCATTTAGGCTTTACAGCTGGTTTCTCATCAAGATGTAGCTCTGCTAAAAACTCAGCTTCCTCTGCAACATCTAGAAGCAGGAAAATTGGCCTTCCTGCCACTCCCAGGTCTTCTTGGTCGATGGCTGGATTAGACATTGTTTTCAGACCCCCTCGAAAGAAAAATATTAATTCTCTGGGTGGGCTGGTAAAGTGAGATTCAGAATAATGTCAGCTGGTGCTCCATTCAAAATCCAAGAAAGAAATACTTAGACTCCATTAATTAGAGAAAAGATATCTTTTACTGGAAATCAAGTGGTAGCATCAAAGGAATTCTGAATCTGAGAAAATGAGCATGTAAATCACATATACAAAGTGATGGCAACGTTCCCACCCACAATAATTCGAACTATGCATCCAATTAAAAGTTGTATGTAACATCATGTGGGGCATCTTCAGGTGGTAATGTGGCATCTGTCTGTTGACCTTGACTTATTTTGATAAAGAGGTGCCCTTGCGCATAGCATAAGAAAGAAGCATAACAAGAAACTTCCCCCCTAATTTATACAGTTTATTCTCTGAAACCTCCAGCTCGCTTCCCATAACTATTTCACCCCTTCATGCATTTTTTATATCTTGATTTTGACAATGCTCTTACAGTTTTAGGTTAGGATAGATTAAATACAGTTTTTAAAATGAATGGTCTCAATCCACCATGCAGTGCTGCGATGTTTGAAAGTGCTCAAGAGATTTAACATGCAAAAGCTCAATTATTCGTGTCAGGGAGGGTTCAAGAAAAAGGAATGGCAAAGAAAGTGCTAAGGGTGGATAAAAGAAGTAGAGATACGTGAATGATGGTGGATGCCAAGTGATACAAGTATGGACACTTGTCTTCTATTTTATTTTTTGACTCGTGGAAAAAGTCTGTTCTGCATATTTTTAACAAGAATTGCCCCTATAATATTGACTACAATATTATAGTCAGGTAAATGATTATGTGTTTCTGGTATGCATGGACTATAGCAAGAATTCTCACTTTTGCTTTAGGTGTCACCATTTGGGAGCTTATGACCTTTGGTGGAAAGCCTTATGATGGGATCCCAACAAGAGATATTCCTGACTTGTTAGAGAAAGGAGAACGGTTACCGCAGCCTCCTATCTGTACCATTGATGTTTACATGGTAATGGTGAAATGTGAGTAGCTTTAATTTGATTCTAGCTTTTTGTATGGGCGAATTTTACTGAAAGGGTTTCCCTTGCAGCTAACTGCCACAAATCCTTTGTAGTAATGCTTGCCATTTTGAAGTATTGAAGCAGTTATGTAAATTATATTCAAATAATATACATTGCTCAAAAAAATAAAGGGAACACTTAAACAACACAACGTAACTCCAAGTCAATCACACTTCTGTGAAATCAAACTGTCCACTTAGGTAGCAACACTGATTGACAACCAATTTCACATGCTGTTGTGCAAATGGAATAGACAACAGGTGGAAAGCATAGGCAATTAGCAAGACATCCCCAATAAAGGAGTGGTTCTGCAGGTGGTGACCACAGACCACATCTCAGTTCCTATGCTTTCTGGCTGATGGTTTGGTCACTTTTGAATGCTGGCGGTGCTTTCACTTTAGTGGTAGCATGAGACGGAGTCTACAACCCACACAAGTGGCTCAGGTAGTGCAGCTCATCCAGGATGGCACATCAATGCGAGTTGTGGCAAGAAGGTTTGCTGTGTCTGTCAGCGTAGTATCCAGACAACCCAGCATCAGGACCACTACCTCCGCTTTTGTGCAAGGAAGGACAGGAGGAGCACTGCCAGAGCCCTGCAAAATGACCTCCAGCAGGCCACAAATGTGCATGTGGCTGCTCAAACGGTCAGAAACAGACTCCATGAGGGTGGTATGAGGGCCTGACATCCACAGGTGGGGGTTGTGCTTACAGCCCAACACCGTGCAGGACATTTGGCATTTGCCAGAGAACACCAAGATTGGCAAATTCGCCACTGGCGCCCTGTGCTCTTCACAGATGAAAGTAGGTTCACACTGAGCACATGTGACAGACATGACAGGGTCTGGAGATGCCGTGGAGAACATTCTACTGCCTGCAGCATCCTCCAGCATGACCGGTTTGGCAGTGGGTCAGTAACGGTGTGGGGTGGCATTTCTTTAGGGGGCCACACAGCCCTCCATGTGCTTGCCAGAGGTAGCCTGACTGCCATTAGATCCTCAGACCCTTGTGAGACCATATGCTGGTGCGGTTGGCCCTGGGTTCCTCCTAATGCACGACAATGCTAGACCTCATGTGGCTGGAGTTTGTCAGCAGTTCCTGCAAGATGAAGGCATTGGTGCTATGGACTGGCCCGCCTGTTCCCCAGACCTGAATCCAATTGAGCACATCTGGGATATCATGTCTCACTCCATCCACCTATGCCACGTTGCACCACAGACTGTCCAGGAGTTGGGGGATGCTTTAGTCCAGGTGTGGGAGGAGATCCCTCAGGAGACCATCCGCCACCTTATCAGGAGCATGCCCAGGCATTGTAGGGAGGTCATACAGGCACGTGGAGGCCACATACACTACTGAGCCTCATTTTGACTTGTTTTAAAGTTTGATCAGCGTATAGTATTTTTTTCCACTTTAATTTTGAGTGTAACTCCAAATCCAGACCTCCATGGGTTGCTAAATTTGATTTCCATTGATAATTTTTGTGTGATTTTGTTGTCAGCTCATTCAACTATGTAATGAATGAAGTATTTAATAAGAATATTTCATTCATTCAGACCTAGGATGTCTTATTTTTGTGTTCCCTTTATTTTTTTGAGCAGTGTATATTAACACCTTGAAGTTTGTAAGGAGATGAATCTGACTGAAGGGCCTTGCATTAGTTGAATCCTTATTGTTAATAGATAATATCACACAGTATTGCCATGTATCAAATCCATTGCACACAAATTACATTCTTTTCTAATGACAACTGGTTTCTTAGATGATAGCATTTCATGTTTTAGAATCATATAGGAAAAGTTGTAAAGAGATTAACATTTTTTTTCCAAATTACAATATAAAAAATAGAATAAAACAAAACCAGTTTGGGGAAATAGTTTTCCTTTGTACAATCAGTACAGTCATTTATAGATGTTGGTATGTCATGCTAACTAGAGTGCAACTCTGTGAGAAGATTACAATCAAGGAGAATCTGGAGACAAATTATTTTGTTTATGTTTGCATCTGGATTCTCACTTGGCACATCTCTCTCCCCAACTGTTCAACTGCTAGAAGATGTAAATCCTGGAGCTCCAGTTTTAATTTTGAAAGAATTAAGAAATACTCTGTGGTATTTCTGGTTTAATTTAACTGAGATTAACAAACAGTTATTTCTTCAATGTGGCTTGCTGATCACGTATACACATGAAAACATTATCATAAGATACAAAGAAGATGATCCCACTTATGGTTTGAATTGAGTGGTAGCAGTAGGGCATAGCAATTGGATAGGAAGCATCAACTTTCTACTGGCTAACTGGAAGAAGGAGAAGGAAAAGGAGAAGAAAAAGTTTTCCTGCTTCTTGTGTTATATGCCAGATGATAATCAAGTCTGATAACCAAGCACATGAAAGTGAAAAAAAAGCAAAACCATAACTGATATCAACCCAAATGTCAAAAATATCATAATGCAGGGAATGAGAAAGACATAAAAACATCCAAAATTAATGTGGGATATTTTGGCCTTGATTCATCAAAATCATGGTCAATGGTAAACTGATCCCATTAACTGTGATAAATGTTAGTTTAGTTTGGGTTCTCTTAGAAACAGTTAACACATGGGTGTCAAACTCGCTGCATCATGTTGCCATCACATGAGGTTTCACGATATTTTCCCTTTTGGAGAGCTGGGGTGGGCGTGGCCTGCATCAGACCTGCGGGCCATCAGTTTGACAGCCCTAAGTTCTTTTGTTTTTGTATCTGCTTTTTCTCAGCGTACACTTCAATACAAGAAATTTAAATGCATGCTTTCACAAGAGTATAATTTTTTAGACTTTTGTAAGTAACACAAAAATAAATGCATTTTTCCTTTTGGAAGCTTTACACTGCAGCTCAGTTGTCATTTAAAGGATGAATTGTTTTGTCACCTGCTGCCTATCAGACTGCAGGTGGAACTGCATATGATTGAAAATCCATCCACAAAAGTTATTATTTGTCCATAGAAAACTTTTATTTAATATACTGGTTGATATAATTTCAGTGGGCAAATACACGTTTTTTATTGATTCTTCTGACAAACTTCAGCTGACAAAGATTTAGATCAAGTCTGAATTATTCATATCAGACAGACTAGATCAGAATCTCACACTTTGCACTGGAAACTAAAAATTTATTTGAATCTTCAATTTTTATTGTAAGCTGCTTTAGAAATGTGCAAATAAATAAATTATTATATTGATAATAAATAGCAGAAATACTGATTCTAAGAATAAATTATTAGGCTTTGTCATCACCGTTGTTTCATTATTCATTTTTTCCTCAGTTTCTTTAATATAGTTATCCTAATAATTTTTGATTCATTTAAAATAAGTGAGGTATTATGAGCAATAGAAAAAGTGCTCATGAGGATTTATTCATCCCTCTTTTGGTGGAATTAATTGTATGATCATGGTTGGAAAGTATGAATCTATATGAAGTGGATCCATAATTCTTCCTATGAATTTTTCTACTGGACTGAGTGATCCTATGACATCTGAGGACATAGACATGATTGTATATTAGAGGCAATTTCACAAGTTGTCTTTGGTGTCATGCATTGCAACTAAACAAAGAAAGGTTTTACATAAGCAGGTAAGACTCATTGTATTGGAACTTCATGTTGAACAATGACAGATTTGAAGGCACATCAATGCTATCTTCAATTAGGCTTGCTCTAAGATAGGCTAGGGGCCTATTGCTGAGGAGAATCTAAGAGTTAGTAATGCTTTGTACCCTTTGGCTTACAGAAGAGAAGTAGAACAAAGTAACCATTTCTTCTAAGCTTTGTAATGCACAGTAAAAAGAAACTTTCTTTGCATGGCAAATGCTTCCCTAGCAGCTACAGACAGTAACCAGGCTGTATATGCCCAGATATAAGAACTGTGGTGGCACAGTAATTAAAATGCAGTATTGCAGCTTAATTCTGCTGACTGCTAACTACCAGCAGTTTGAGTCTCACCAGCTCAAGATTGACCCAGTCTTCCATCTTTCTGAGGCTGGTAAAATGAGGACCATGATTACTGCGGGCAATATGCTGACTCTGTAAACCACTTAGAGAGAGCTGTAAAGCACTGTGAAGCAATATGTAAGTGCTATTGCTGTATGCATCATTAACAGATACACAGAAATATTAATTATGGTAGGCATAAAATTCAGTAAAAAAAACCACTCATGGATCTTGTCATGTTTAGCCATCTTTATGGTTTTGAAAAATGTTTATTTTTAAAGATATTGGTTACTTGAAATACAAAAAAGATCATAATAGATGCACCTGGTTGGGAATATTAGAGACAACCAAAATCTACATAGCAGCTGGAACTGAATATCCAATTGTCAGGCTCAGACTGGGATTCAGAAGTTGGAAGATAGACATTATAGTTCTCAGCCACAAGCAGAAAGAGAAATAACTAAAATGCTTTACAGACAGATAACTCAGGCAATCACAAACACAAATTACACATCTGATAATGTGTAAAGCAGAATGAACAGTAAAAAAGAAAAGAAAAAAGAATATATATAAAAATGCATATATTAATTGTACCTTATACCAGTGTTTATTGCAAGTCAGGTCCTACTGAATATGCTTAGTTTCCAGAAAGAAGTTTTTAAAAAATAAGATGGTTGACTTGCAGAGTGTGGTAAAGAATAATAATATTTAAAATGGAAATATGAGGACATTACCAAATTGAAGAGTTTTAGAAATAACTGCTTAATTTCCAGTGGTCTCTTCATTATTATGATTTTAATTAATTATTTATGAAAAAAGAAAGTCTCGTAACAAAAGCACTTTTTCTCTCTTTTTGCACATGGCTATAGGTTGGATGATTGATGCTGATAGTCGACCAAAGTTCAAGGAGCTGGCTGCTGAATTTTCTAGAATGGCTCGGGATCCTCAAAGATATTTAGTCATTCAAGTAAGTGGCCTGAATTGATCTTCTTTTCTTTCTCCTCCTGCTTCTTCCTGGCTGATAATGGCTTATGTACATGTAAACGTTTTCTCAGCATTTCGTGTTTTTTTTAACCTTGAATTTTTGAAATGCCTATGCATTTTCAGAACAGTTTCTACCACTTTGGGGGGTTTTGAGAGTAGCTGAAGTGTTCTCAAGTCTCTGAAAACAGATAAATTAAGGAATATGTTACTTCTGTTCTATTTAGTAGAAAATGAAATATGCCATTTTGTGTTAAAAGCCCAATTATCTCAATAGTTCTGCTAATCACAATGCTTTCAAAATATCCTATATATAAGGTAGGCTATATTTGTAGCTCAGATCACAGCATCTGAATATGTTCACCTTTGTGAAGATGGTCCAGATTAGAGGCTGTAAATATTACATGTTTATTTGCCTCACTGAGTTTAGTATTAGCTACACTAAGGTTAGCTACAAATATGTATTAGATCAGCAAACCTCCTTTTCCCTGCCTCAGATGGTGGGTTATTTTAATCCTGTGCTATTTTTGTGTTTATTTTATCATTAGGTAGAACAACAAAGATTGCCCCATATTTCAGTAAAATGAAATATTTTAATTCTCACCCAATTTCTCTTTGTACATCCATTAATAGTTTTGAGCTTTAAAACAGGGGTCTTTCAAGATTGGACTACTTTGAGGATGTTTGGAACAGCCACAAAATGCTTCTAGCAAAATGAAAACACTTGTTTCTATCTCAAGATGTTCTGGATGTGCTATATTTGTGTTCATCTCATCGTTAGCATTTGCAGCTATTTTTTCATAAATCTTTCGGATTCTTCTATAAACATTAACAGCAGCAATACAATGGATACTTTTTATTAATAGGAAACTAGCCATTAAAATATTTAGTTCTGTTCAGCAAAAGCTTTTTAACTGTGGAAAGAATGTGCATTAAAGTAAAAAAAAAAAGCACATATTCTCTTTTTTCCTTTAGAGGCTATTCTGGTCAATGCTAGTACAGATTAGCTTAAATGAAAAGCCTGAATATCAGTACACAGAATTGTTAAAATACATCAAGAATGGTTGGTAACTTGAACACTTTCAATTTTGGACTCAAGAAACATATTCTACACATTCCCCAAAGTTAGCATTTCTGTTCCAGCACCTCAAAAGATAAAGAGTGAGGCCTGGGAGCAAGATGATAGTGTGACAGATAAAGACAGTTTCAACAATCCCAGGATTCCCCAAGGAACACAGAAAAGAAAGTTAAGACAGTCAAAATCCCACTGCTAGAACAATAGATTTCCTACTTTGCAAACAAAAAAAAGTTATTTTATTCAAAATTCAGGTGAGAAATCAGATTAATGTTTACCTATTAGAATTATATTCCTTTAAACCAAGAAGCCATGAAGAAGAATTCATGAAGAAGTTGCCCTACATGACATTAATTATTTGTCATTTAGCTCAGAATAGCAAACTGAATGGGAGCATCCCTCAAAGGTTCAGACAAAGATTTTCTCCAGCATCTATTAGTAGATTTCACTAGATTTCACTATGCTAGAGACTTAATCTGCAAAGCAGGTTTGTCACTATAGAGCAAAGATGTTTACTTTTCCCTTCCCACAATTAGACTTCTACAAGCCACTAAATCTTAGTTCTCTTGATATAGAAAACAAATGTCCATTATGAGGCTGTTATAAGCTTTGTTTCTGTACAGCTAGGTATATAATTAACATTGCAATAATTGTATTTTAGGAAAGTAGTAACATATCACCATCTCTTTTGCTGGGATTACTCCTCTCCATAATACTTTTTCTGATAAAACAGTTTTTATTTGGAATTGACATAAACCGGATACTTAGGAAAGAATACTATTGAATAATTTTTTAAAAATTGTTTTTGCTTTTTGTGGAAAGAACAGGGGTATTCAATAAGGAGAAGTATGAAAGAATATAATATAACTAGATTCACAGAATCATAGAAGGGCTGGAAGGGACATTGCAGGTCTTCTAGTCCAACTGCCTCCTCGCGACAGGAATCTTATACCATACCAATCAAATAGTTGTCCAGTCTAAAACCTCCAGTGATAGCTAATAGCAAGCAGATGAATGATCGATGTGATCATCAGTGTAATCATTTTTAATTTTCTGTCAATGGGACATTGTACAGGGTGATGATCGCATGAAGCTACCAAGCCCAAATGACAGCAAATTTTTCCAGAATCTGCTGGATGAGGGAGACCTGGAAGACATGATGGATGCTGAAGAATATCTTGTCCCTCAGGCATTTAATATTCCTCCACCTGTCTATACATCAAGGACAAGAATTGACTCCAACAGGGTAAGAAAAAAAAAAGGCTTGGTTGAACAAAAGGGCACATCTACACACACATACACACAGAGAGATCACTGGCAAAGCAATCCACAGAGTAATTATTATATTCAGATCTTTGCTTGGCTAAGTAGCTACAGGAGATGGAAAATGTCAGATTAAGGACAGTCATTTAGGTCTGCATTTCTCTAAAACTTGAAGAACAAAAGAGTACAGGTAGCCCTCAATTCACTAATTCAGTTTTGTCAGTGTTGTTGGAACTTTGAAAGATCATTAAATGAATGGTTGAAAATCAAGAATTACTTGTACTCAACAGAGTATCCAATATAGATTATGTCACTCAGGCTTCTAACAGAATTAGCTGATGTACATGGATGTTGAACTGACATTGCTGCCTTTCAGGAGAGAAGGGAAGGATCACCATAAAGTGTATCCATATTCTCATTCAATAAATGTGTTAGCAGAATAAACATGCCTGTCTCCTGAGAAGTAAAAGCTCTCTTTTCAGCACAGTCAGGCTAATACCCTTAGAATCTGTCACAAATCCAAAGAGAAATGGCCCATGCATATTGTTCCAACAAAACCAAGAGGTGGGGACTCTTTCTTTTTAAATGCATGATTCATGAAACATTCAAAACAGATTTTCTTGTAAAGATGCTCATCTTTGTCAGCAGCTCCACAAGCTCTCTTGTACAAACAGTAGTATCTATTTCACCTGGGGATAGATTTTTCTAAATATGATTTGTTTGTATCTCTTGACTGACCTGCCCTAACAAGATATCTGTCATATAAAATACATGTGTACAATCCACAGAAAATAAATGTGTCTTTCAGGGCTGCTAATCTGGATTTACATTCTTATCTGGGAGCAAAATGGCTGGAGACATAGCAGTAGGCATTCTGGTGCAGTTCTTGTTTGGAAAGGAGCAGGAGGAAGCAAGTTGGTTTTCTTGGCCTGCAGAGTGGAATACAGTGTGGTTTCTTGGGCCCTTGGTCACTGTCTGATTCTCACCCTTGTCACCAGTCATTCACTTGCTGTGATGATTTAATAAAAAGGCACTTCAACAAGTTCACATATATGGGGAGGTATATTGTAGGGTTAAGGATGAATTCAGCTCACATGTTTACCACCACAAATTGTATACCAGACAGAATAGGTTGGTATGGATGTAGAATGATTCTTTTTTTCATTATTGAAAGAGAAATCATCTCAGCAAAGCAGTTGGAATCAGATAATCCTCCAGTTACGACCACAATTGAGCCCAAAATTAATGTTGCTAAGTGAAATACTTGTTAGGTGAGTTTTGCCCTATTTATGACCTCTCTTGGCACAGTTGTTAAGTGAATCACTGCAGTTGTTAAGTTAGTAACATGGTTGTGAAATGAATCTGGCTTCCCCATTGACTTTTCTTGTCAGAAGCTTGCAAAAGGTGATCACATGATCCTGGGACACTGCAGCCATCTGTTGTTGTCCGCCAGTGGCCTGTGGAGCTGGTGGCAGAGTCAGACAGTGGGGAGGAACATGGGCCAGTCTGGGAGTCTGGGGAAGACTCGGATGAGGGATCTGCATCCGACACAGAGATGGGGCCAGGGCTATCTGAGAATTATGTGTGGACTCCGGGGCCTCCAGAATCTGGTATCAGTAAGACAGAGGAACAGGGAGAGCCTGTTCCCAGTGTGCATTTGCACAGAGCTGCCAGAAAGCAAGAACAATTCAGACAAAAGGGGTGACTCGGGAGTAAGGTTTGGAGATGATTGGCCCCTCCCATAAGACATACAGGAGGAGCAAAGGGACATGAGCCTTTGCAGGAAGCAACATTGTTCATTCTGGTCAGTTTAAAATCTCAAGCTTCATGTTGACTTTGTGCTCCATTTGGCCTTATACAGCTAATTGGCAATTTAGTCATTGGCAGCATTTCAAGGGAAATAAAGGTGGGTGCTTATCAGTCTTATCCCGAAAGACTGTGGCAGACTTCTGTTGGACTACTCATAAACTGTTTGGGACTCATTACAGGCTGTGAATGCATATAATTCACAGCCATTGAAATAAAAACAAGATTTTTGGGAACAGCGTGTGATTGTTACTGTCTCAGGAAGCCTTGGTCAGAACACCATCGTAAACATGAACCAGTTGCCAAGTGTCTGAATCTTGAGCATGTGACTGGGAATGCTGCAATGCTCGCATGTGTGAAAAAGGGTCATGTCACTGTTTTCAGTGCCGTTCTAATTTTGAATGATCACTAGATGAACTGTTGTAAGTCAAGGACTATTTATATTCTATAGAAAAAGGAAGTTTAAACAGTTTCAAGCACTTTAAGGGAAGAGAACCGATCAGGATTGCTTATTATGCTCTCTTTTCATCAGGAGAAGCAGGATTTGTTTATGTCCAAGCTTCAACCCCTTTGCCATTCAAACATATGCTTCATCTAAATATATTTTTGTCTCGTATTTTTGTCTTGTATTATTTCCATGAGATTGAAGTTCTTTCTTCTTTCCTTTGTCTAAAGCAGGGGTGTCAAACTCACGGCCTGCAGTCTGGATGTGTTACGTGCTGGCCCCACTCGGTTTAGCAAAGGGCAGAAAAGTCCCAATACGATGCAAGTTTGACACCCCTGGTCTAAAGCACCATGTAGAATATAGATTAAAATGTACCTGCACTCCTTTCTGCTGCTTGACCCAACCCAAAACTTAGTAGAAAAATAATATTTCCCTTACTTGGATCTCTGGCCGTTCCCCTCAAACTGTATTAGCTGTCAGGATTTTAAAAGTCTCACCCAAGAACCTGTAGAGATTCCACCAGCATAACAGAGCACTACTACAGTAAAGAGCATTTAACTCTGGCTAAATATGAAACACATTTAGAGCTTTTCCTCTGCAAAGAAAAACACCTACTAAAACATATTAAACATTGTTCATTGCAAGGCTGAAAACAGAACCAATGAAATGAACTCCAAGTTCAGTTTTTACAATTGCTATTCTTTGGCATACCTCTTCCTTGGACTTACTGGAAAGTAAACTTGTTTGTGCTAATGAATATGAATATTAAATGGACCTATTGCAATTGATGGGATTACCATGAATGGGAAATAAATTGAAGCAGCTTAAGCTGGTTATACTCATTGTTACTGGGAAATGAAATTTTATAGTAAAGTTTCTATGCTCTTATATAGAATCTATAGCTATGAAATCTTTTCTTTGAGTTTAATGAAAAAGTGACTTGCCTCATTAAATTATAAATTTATTTGAATACTTATACAATAAATTAAAGAAGATAATTCCTTCTTTGTACTAATTTCAGGGTTTTTGAACTCCTCATATAAGATATTTCAGTGGAGAATTTTCTCATGGAGATTTTTAGCTTTCTTGCAAAGTTAAAGATCGGTGATACTCATGGATTAATATGTTTCTTGACCTTATAAATAATGTGTTCCTTGCCCTTTACAGTTATGCCTATGCATATATTTTTTTTAGAAAAATACTATTCTTTGGTTATGAAGTAAAAAATAGGCTGTCAGGAAGATTTGCTATGAACTACTCTGCTGTTGCCAGAAATTGTTTATCATTGTTTTTTCATTTGAATTGCTTTATGTCTATGGCAAATCCCACTTTTAAGTCCATTTTCTGCTTAAAAGGATCTGGGGTATCTCTTTGTAGGAGTGGTGTTCTGGAAACAGTATATCTGCTGTAGTGAAGTGTGTGCTTTTGCACCTGTACACAGGGGGTTGTGTTCTGTTGGCCTCTCTGGCTTCCTCACATGGAGATGAGCCTTTCCTGTAAAATCTCTGTTATTTTGTCTGCCCACAAGGAAGAGCCTATTTAGTAGATTCCTCCATCCATACCTTGACAGATAATTTTTCTTTTTGAATCTTTACTTGGGAAGAAAAGTGGAAAAGACCACTTAATTTTGATTTTTTTTGGCCTTTCCTTGAACTATCTAAAGCAGCTAGGATGTGTCTGGTTTTGTGTGTGTGTGTGTGTGTGTGTGTGTGTGTGTGTGTATGTGTGTGTGTGTGTATAGTTATGAGGTTAAATACTTTACCCTATCAGAGTCTGCATACTAGTTTGAAAAACTGCAAGTTGCTTTATGTAATTAAGGTTATAGAGTTAATTAAGAGTTGGAAGAAATAGGGAAAAGGAGAAAGAAAAATACTATGACTCTTCTTTTTTTAAAAAAAAACTTTTTATTAAGAAATTTTAATTACAATAGTAAAAAAAATCAATACAAACTAAATTTAGAGAATGGAAAGAAAAACTAAAATGTACAAGGAAAACAAGACAGAAGAAAAGAAATGATATATAATAAAAAATATAAAAAACTGATAAAATTGATTTTAACTCAACTAGTATAAATACATTTAATAACATTATATTCCCTATAAGATTAAAAAGATGTCTCTTAATCACATATCCCATCCCTTATCTTTAAGAACATCCATATAGCATCAGCTTTTCAATTCGCATGTCAGCAAAAAACCCATAAGTCATTGCCAGAACATTGCAACAAAATGTTTTATTTTAACATCGATCAAATAAACCAATTTTATATTCCTCCCTTTTACTTCTAACAGTTTTATTTCAATCAGTAATATATTTAAGTCAATCAAATGTTGTCATAGGATTTTATTTATTTCAATTCTTTATCCCATTGTCCAGATTTCTTGAATATTTTAATAAGCTTCTTTTGTAGCTCAATAAGAAAACATTTTCCAGGTTATTCTCTTAGTTTATCATTTGAATTTCTCTGTTTAACAAGTTCAGCCAGTTTCTTTGGTATATCCAGTAAACCATACCTTTCTGAATCACCGCCTTGGTCTGTCATTTGTAGTTCCACATTTTGTACTCTTTCTGTCTTATCAGATAAATGTTTTCTATATCTGTCATTCTTTCATTAACTTCTTTTAGACACAATCTATAAAAGCAAATACCGTTACTCATATCTCAGTGTTAATATTGTAGTTAATATTGAAGTTGACTTCTGGCTCCATTCTTCAAAATCTCTTTTAATATTTCCATTGTTACAGTGTTATCCTTATGAAAGTCCCAATATTAATTAATATCAGGCTTTAGTCCAAAATGTCCAATGTCCTAATTGTATTAGTGCAAATAGTACTACTTTTATAATTCCACGTGCAAGGTATTTTCCTATATGAACACTGTATTACACAAGTCATAAACAATAACATATGAGTAGTGCGGTATTCCTTTCTGGGAAAAATGAATTCTCCTAACAATCTTAACAATGATGGAAAAACTATTTAAGTGAACTCTGACTTACTGGGATTTTTTAGTCTTCAAATTGATAGAACAAGGTTGAATTTCCTTTAACTCTTATTTTGTCTAAATATTGGCTAGAAACCAGGAAATTGTGACTTCTAATTGCATTTTAGGCACGAAGCAGTGAGTGACCTTGTACTAGTCATTCTCTCTCAGCCTTAGAAAGCAAGCAAAGGCAGACCACTTCCAAAAACCTGCCACGAAAATTTCACCAACTTGTCCAGGCAGTCACCAAGAATCAACACTGACTCAAAGGCCTATGTACACAAACATTTGTGTTACTGTTTTGTCGTAATGATAATCTGTACTGTCCAGAGCTCTATGAGGGAAAATACATTTTACTAAAAAAGGAGGTTGCCTTCTTCATTCGTTGTTGTTCTTAAGGAATAAACAGAAATAACACTTATAAATAATAAATAAGAGTTATAAAAGGAAACCCAAGAAGTACAAAGGTTTAGACTTAAAATGGTAATTATTATTTTCTCTCTTTAAATATTTTTGAATGTATTATTGTAGTAGATTCCAAGATCTACATTAACTCATCTGAAACAGATAAAAATTCATCAAGGCAGCTATTATTTCCTTTCTTGGGCCTAGAATATCCAATTATGGTTTTCTTTATCTCTTACATAATGAAATTGAGAATATTATCATCAACTTTGTATTCAGATGTTTAGACTGTCTCCTCTTACCATTCATTCAAATCTCTCTCTCTCTCTCTCTCTGTCTCTGCCCCTCCCTCCCTCTCCCTAAGACCTTCCCTCTTGCTTCTACAATGATTGCTTCTGTAAAAGCTTTGAAGAAGATGTGCTCCATTTCATTTTCAATGAGGGAAGATGGCTTTTGAGAGGCTCAGAATATCCTTTGATTACTGGATAAAGTAGAAGGAGGGGGGAGCAATGAGAAAAAGGGTAATAGGGAGGGGGCAAGTGAAACATGTTCATCAAATCTTTTTTGTGTTTCCCCTTTCCTTCTGTTGCTGCTGCTGAGCATGTGGCCTTTTGATTCATTCCTGCTTAAGAAGTGTTCCCACTTAAAAGTTCAGAATTCCAGGCCTCCTATGTTGTTTAGTTTCCTTTTAAATCCTCTGGGTGTTTAAAAATGTATATAACAGCCAAGCAAGATTGAGACTTTAAGACATCAAAACCTTTTGTTATTGTTGATATTGTCACTCTGATGATGTGGCATAGATAGAGAGGTCACAAAATGCATGAGATCATGCATACAAAGGAAAACTAGTATTGAGAAAAGAAAAGAGAATTGGAATTGGACAAGGAAAAAGATATACAGGCAACTAGGAATCTATAGTCCTCTCTCTTAATTTTGCTTCTTCTATTGCTTGATACACAAATGTATTAATGTAAAGAATCACTCCTCTAGATATATCAGTGGAAAGCTCTGTGAGTTGTTTCGTTTTGCATACCCCACAATCAATTAGAAAAAGCACACTCTCTTCAACATTTCACTCTTGAAAGTCGGGCCATCCTTGTTTCCTCCATATATCTTGAAGCCAAGCATCAGTGACCATCTTTCCAGCAGTTACGATGCAATATAGCACTGAAGGCATTTTGTTTTCTACCTTATGAAATTGTATAATTCATTTGCTTTGAAACTATTCTGGCCACTGAAGGAAAATTTATCATTAAAGTGATTTTAACCATATTGTTTGACAAGCAAGGCAGTTCAAAAGTTTATTCTTAAGCTTCTGGACTATAAATGAGTAGAGGGAGCCATTGTGCCACCCATTGATGTAATGTGGTGCAGTCCAATCTAGTCTGGTAGCAATAACAACATTGTAAACATGACATAATCAATAGCACTTTCAATTCTCTCATCCCATGGAGGCAAGCCAAGAATACTTTACTACAAGAGTAGTAAAACATAGCCACAGCCTTGACTTTCTAATTACATTTTCATTCACTTCCTGAGGAAGGGCATACGATTGGCTGTGATTCTTCATTCCTCATTTTATCTTCCTAAGAGGAAGTGGTTGTCCAAAGTCACCCAGTAGGCTGTGTGAGGCTTTTGACCTCCTCCTCCAGTCTAATTCTGGCACACTGTCATTCAGTCCATGCAGAGCTAGGGCAAAATGCCTCCCTGACCTTGTTCTATTCCTCCTACATCCAAAAGCAACAGTAAAGGAGCCCACACCAGCCTCTGCAGTGCACACCCACAACTATAACAATATTCAGCAAATCAGATTTTCAACAGCAGATGGAAACCTAAATCTTCTCATCATGGTATCTAAACAACATTTAGTGGAGGTAGAATGGACAGCTATCATGGGATTCTGAGAAGCAATAGCAATAGCTTATATACTAATTCACAGTGCTTTTACAGTCCTCTCTAAGCTGTTTACAGAGACAGCATATTGCCCCAACAATTTGGGTCCTCATTTTATCCACCTTGGAAGGATGGAAGGCTGAGCCTGGTGAAATCAGGTGAAATCAATTTGAACTGCCAAATTGCAGGCAGCCGGCAGTCAGCAGAAGTAGCCTGCAGTACTGCACTCTAACCACTGCGCCACCATAGCTCTTAAGAAGAAAGCATTTATGGAGAAATCAAACTTGAGATAAGAGGATTGCTCAAAAAGAGAATCCCATTAGCAATCTGATTGAACAGAGAAAGGTCAACACCTATGATGAAGACATTTTGATTTAGTCAGTACTGATACCCTAGCTGAGATTGAGAAAGGAGAGGAGATGAAAAAGGAGATAGGAGTGACAACATATATCTTATTCATCTCATGGTAACTTTGGTCAGAAAACTCCATACAGATTTCAAACATTACTCCCAGATTTAATGCTGGAAGGTGTCCTCTGAAGAGCAGATGAGAAAGAGCTATAGCTAGTCAGAGCCACATTTTGTCATTTTAGATAGCTTAATGTATGAAACAACAGCTCTTTTGGCAAGTTACTGTATTTGAGTCATCTCTTAACATCCCTGTCATCATTGATCTGGAAACATCTGTTACTGAATAGTTTATTGGAATAATACTATGTGCAATTATCAAATCAAGTTTATTACAGTAAAAGACCAGAACAACTATAATGTTCTGGCAGCATAAATGTAGGCTCCAATAGTACAACATACTCAAGAGTGATTTTACAGTTTTTTGCTCAATAGAGCCTGATTTTTAAAGATTGCCTGGACAAATCCCTGCAGTTTTCTTGGCAAGGATTTTCAGAAGTGGTTTCCTTCTTAGAGCTGAAAGAAAGTGATTGGCCCAAGATCACCTAGCTGGGTTTGGATTAGAACTTGCAGTTTCCCCATTTCCAGGCTGATGCTTTAACCATTAAACTGGTCAAATCCACTAAGGACAGGGCTGTACCCGAGCTTCATCATTGTTCTGTGTGCATCCATTACAGTGGTGGGATTCAAATTTTTTACTATCAGTTCTGTGGGTGTGGCTTGGTGGGCATGGCTTGGTGGGCATAGCAGGGGAAGGATACTGTAAAATCTCCAGTCAAAGGTAGTATTTGCCGGTTCTGCGAACTACTCAAAATTTCCACTACCGGTTCTCCAGAACTGGTCAGAACCTGTTGAATACCATCTCTGGTCCATTACAAACTACAAAGCAGAAAGAGAGATATAGGACGAAAAAAATGTGGGGGCGGGAGAATCTATGAGGTAATAATAGCTTCAGTGCCATATTTCCCATTGTAATCAGGGTATATTTCTTTGATAGGAAGTATATGTAATACAATGCACTGCCATCCTGTAGACAAACAGCAAAAGGATAAAAGGCTGCTCACAACAAGCCTCCTTTGAGCTCCTGTTGTGACACCCTGAATGCCTACTTCTCTAGTCCCATCTCTAACTGGCATCCTCCTGGACACAAAATTTTTTAGAACTGGTGGAAAAGTGACAGTAAAGTCAGCTGACAATTCCCTGCTGATCGTTTCCTTTGTAAACGAAAGCTCCTTATGTATAACAAGAGCAGACTGAGGACTCAAACTGAGGATGAAGCCTCTGATTGATGGTCTGTTTTCCTGGTACATCCTGCAGTTAATGCTCAGGGAATGGTTAGTCCATCTTACTGCTGTCAAGGTAGAGTGCTAAGAGCCTGCTAACCGGCTTTGTATTTTTTTTCCCTACAAAAATTTTTAAAAAGGGAAAGGTCTTATCCCCTTGCCATATCCATATACTCTCGCCTAGTTTGCTATGTTCCTTTGAAAATGTCCCTGCCTACTTTGGTTGCAAATTGAAATATTCTTGTAAATTCTCTTCTGCAAAGCAGTGTCTGTTTTCCCTTTGGTGCTCTTGGGGAAGAGACATGTCTTCCCCTGGGGAGTGTCCTTCAATTTGATTTCATTTTGGTTTAGATCTGTTGTAAATACCATCCTGTTCTTTTGAAATATTTGCTCTGAGCTGGTGAGACAGCTCTATATTATATTTTCTAGCTGTAACACCACTGGGGTATCTGCAGCATATTATAAAGATCCACTTGCATAAACCAGCTGTCTGTATTCCACACAGACTTTTCCTGAATTTCTTTCCACTTAGGGCAGCAGCTGTACCATATATAGGGCAGGTAGCTGTGGTTTAGGATCTTTCCACAAATATTAGTACATCCTCACTAAATAATTGATAGCTTTGAATTAAAACTTAAATAAAATAAAAAATAAATAAAAATAAAAAGTCTAACTTGAAAAGTAGAGTTTGTCTGAGCTATTGAAGAATGTACCATTTGGTACCTAAAGCAATACAGAACTCAGAAACCAGACTTCACATTATGCAGCATTCTAGGTAAGATTAAATAAAGTCACTCAGTCACTCAGTCACTCAGACCCTGGTCATCTCTCATCTGGACTACTGCAACACACTCTACATGAGACTACCCTTGAGGAGTATTTGGAAGCTACCATGGCATACAATGCCATTGGCATGGGTCCAGGTTACCTGAGAAACCATCTCACACCAACGGGATTGGCTGACTTTTGCATTGGCAGAAGGGGTTAGAGTTAGATGATTAGGGATTAGGATTAGGGTTAGATGCTGTGAACCCTGTCAATCAAGGAATTCTGGCTGACATTTTAATCTTAATATTTATCATTTTACTGTTTTATATTGTGGTTTTTATCTTGCTCTAAGCCTCCTAGAGTCACAATGGTAAGATGGGTGGCATATCAATTTAATAAATAAAGTTAATAAATACATAAAGCTGGGATTTACAAGAAATCATATTTTGCTCTTAGTAACCAATAGGATTTGAATTCTGAAAAGCTTCAGTTTTCTTCAAGATAGCTGTCCTTTTTCTTTGATTACTGAAATATGAATATTAAATAAGCAAACAGATTTCCACTAATTTGCATGTTCTTAACAAAAAAAAAATCACACATGTAAAATCTGGATAAATACCAAGAATACCTCAGGCATTTTTCTATCTCCATTTTTTCATTTTGTTTTTAGCTGATAGTTTTTTAGCTATTTCAGGTGTGTGCCTGAATTTATTTCGGCAATATAAAAAGCCTTTTGTTGTTGTTAAGTTTCAATAGTTGTGGTTTTCACTGTGACTTTTCCTCTTATGATGACCTGCTCAGTCTTTGATAGTTTTTGACATCTTTCACCAAGCTTCTGCTTTCCTGACAACATTTCTCCAATTCCAGCCTTTTTTTTTTTTTTGTAATCACATGGGCTTCTCCATTATTTTTCAGTTTGCAAATGTTTATTTGGAGATTTTTTTTCTGGGAAATCCTATTGATACTGACCTTTTCAGTTTATCTTCTCCTGCCATGGAACGCTATTTATCAAAGCTGTCAATTTATTCGATTGCTTTTTTGAAATAGTACATCTTTGAGTTTAACTTCTCTTAAAACTAAATGCCCCAGGATTAAATGGGTGCTATCTCTCAAAATGGCTAGTAATTACATTTCTTCAACTAAGTTTTAAAGATAGGGTCAAGATTGACTTAGCTTTCCATCCTTCTAAGGTCTGAAAAATGAGGACCCAGATTGTTAGGGGCAACCTGCTGACTCTGTAAACCACTTAGAGAGGGCTGTATAGCATTGTGAAGCAGCATATAAGTCTAAGTGCTATTGCTATTGCTAGGTAGATGTTGATATTTGATGGTGTTAAGGGTATCATCTCAGGATGTAAAGCTGTCTTCTGAAATTGACTGGTGGTGATTTTGTCAATGCCAAGTAGTGTTCTAGATGTTTTAGGATTGCACCGAAGGTATCTGTTACTGTTAGTGTTATTTATGCTTTCTTTTGCCATAGTCATTCTACTTCCATTTACAGGTCTTAATATTAGTATTATACTAGTATTACATGTATTTTAATATTAGTATTTTATGATTTTCTCCATTTCTCTCTCTTCTGTTCTGCTGTTTCCAAGTACTGCCATATCCACAGGGTGGCAGGCTACTATTTAATTGTAATTTATTTTCTGTCATTCAAGAAAATCCAAATTCATAACTCAACCATAACGTCTTCATTTATTTTGGGTTACTCCCTCTTCACAGAATTGTCTATGCTTAAGGGAAGATGGGGAAACAATTTGCAACAGTATGTACCAGCTTAAGATTCTTGAGTATCACTATAATTAATTATAAATGTATTATTCAGAGAACAACGCTTTGGTCTAGTGGTGAAGATGTTCACCTCCTACTCAGTAGGTTGAGAGTTCAGTCCTAGGTTGCAGCAGATGTTTTTTCCCTAGGGCACAAAAAATTCCAATATCTGCTGTGAACTCTGCTTCAGGTGTCAGGAAGAACATTCCAGCCAATAAAGCTCCATCCAGTTGTCCCAACTCTACTTGAATTATGTGATTACAGGGTTGTAAAAAGGGTTTTTTTATTGGTAACAATTCAAAGTTAGAGACTTGGCAAAATAGGATTTGAATAGAATTCTAAGTAAGTGATATGTTTTTGTAGGGCAACCAATGTTCCTACTAGACTTGGACTAGGCAGTGTTTTGAGGATAGTAATCCTGGTGCTGTGTCTTCTCCCTTTAAACTGCTTTCTAAGCAATCTCCTCTTATAAGTATGATTTAACTTGAAAAAATGCATACAATGAGGCTCACTTTCTAAATTTGCCCCATGTAATGTCCTCCATTTATATTGCATATCCCTGTCTCCAGTTAGTAGGTTATCCTGCTGGGGCCCTTACAAAGTAGTCACAGCATGCCAGAAAAGAAGGCTGAACTTTCCCTCTGGACCATAATAGAAGGAATCAAGGGAGATAAGACTATCTCTGGTGGATAAATCTAATAAATATCATGAGAGTTTTCAACCTTTAATAAAATATCATTAAGAGAGAACATACTCCAAAAATAGCTGCCCTTTACCTTGATTTGAATTCAATTTCAATTTAATGTGCTACTGTCAAAGACTAGTACAAGTAGAGTACTCTGTGAATGTGTGTGTGTGTGTGTGTGTGTGTGTGTGTGTGTGTGTGAGAGAGAGAGAGAGAGAGAGAGA
>NW_020769344.1:7266306-7278599 GCF_900518735.1 Pseudonaja textilis
GAGAGAGAGAGAGAGAGAGAGAGAATAAAATGTAAGAGAAATTTAAAATACATTTATAAAACATGCTATTTCTAAACCACAAAAGAAATAAAATAGCAATTAGGAAAAGAATGAGGGAATATACCATGGAGAAGATTGATGTGTAAGGATAAAAGATACTGATTTATAGCAAGAGTAAGATGTAATGGTAAAGGAATAAGTAAATACATATACTGAAAAATGTAAGGAGATGCAAAAGATGCCTTGATGTGGTAACAATGTATAAAGTTTTATTTTATGTTTTTAAAATTTGAAAACTTAATAAAATTTATATTTAAAAAATATAAAACAAGCTAGTCCAAATGAGGACTAGGATAAAATCTATAAATTATAAAGCAGATATGTTATGTATGTTATGTTATGATATGTTATGTATTAATATTATATTATATTTCTGCTTCCCAGAGTGACATTGCACAGTTTACAATCTATACAAATAGAGACATAAAAACAATTTAATTATAGGAACAATTAAAATGACAAAACATAAATAAACTATGAACCAAGGGCTTGCATGGATGGTGCTTTTTTCAGTTGCTTTACCAGTCACCTGCACCTATACAAAGTATAATAATATCTAAAATAAGAAAAAAGTTATCATACCTAAAATTAAAGTGAATTATAATTACATAGAGTATGTTTGGTTAGTGGAAAATTGCCCCACTAGATTTGATGGATTTTCTATGTTGGTGCACAAAACACAGCTACATGTGTTGTAATGAAAGGCAGTTCATCCATGAGTAGCATCAGGACAAATAGGATAAATCTGGTTTGAATGTTTCTGTAAAAGGAGTAAGAAAAAAGAACAAAGCGGCCAGTTGTTCAGCAAGTGTTTTTTGCCAGTTTCCAAGGACTGGAGAACCCTGGAGAGGGCAAGGCGAGGCACGGGCAGCTATGAGACTGAGAGAGGGCTGGGCGAGGCCCAGGCAAGGCTTGGGCAGCTACGGGGAACTCAAAGTAGATTTGAAAATGACAGTTTATAAAAAAGATGTTGCACTGTGTATATAAAAGAATGGCTGATATTTTCATAATTACAATTCATTAATTGAAAAAGAAACCCTTAAAATGGAAATACTATTAACAAACCAAGGGAGTTTGTAATTTTGTGCCAGTAGTGGCACAAAAATCTTTCTTAGCCAAGACTACTTACCTGGACCAACAGTCCCTAATGGAATGCTCTCTCTATAGCAGAGAGAGAGAAGCCAGGGGAAGCCATGTTTGGTCGCCTAACCTTTTTAGAATGCAGCTTAAAAATGTATTGAAGCCTTATAGATACATACATACATACATACATACATATATATATACATATATTACAAAAAAAGATAATAGTATAAAATCATCTAAGAAATTAGATTAAGAATGGAATTGATAGGTACATTCACAGAGCAATACTGAATTCTTTTTCTGAAATTTATTCCTCAGTTTAAAAAACTGGAATATATGAATTGTATTGGGCTCTGCTAGTGTAGCTACTCAAGAGGATATAGTGTCAAGGTTAGCAAAAATGGTAAAGCAACATATAGATTTAAATTTTAAAACCAGAAATATTTTTGTTGGTACCCACATAAATAAAGGGAGTACAATACATATTTAATGTTGTATGTGTTAACAGTAGCTAGAATTATGTTGCACAACAGTGGGAAAATGAAGAGAACCCCCTAGATGAAAATGAAATTAAAAAATTACAATGTGCAGAAATGGATAGAGATAAGAGGTAGAAATTAGGCGGAGAATGATCATTGCTATGTATGAATTAAATACAGAAGGTTGATAATTATAAACATGTTGATATAATTAACAAAATTAGAAATAAGCCAATACAAAGAAATTTAAATAATTTCTCTCTTACAGTGCTGTACTTATTGTTATTTAAGTAATAATATAAATATATATAGTGGATTTATGATATAAGGATTAATGCAAATTGGAAGGGAAAGACTGCAAAGATTGTGGACAAATGATTTGTACCAACTGACACACCGTATGTAACTGAAGATGGTTTATGTTTTATGTTTGTTTTGTTTAAAAAAATAAAAACTTTTATTTAAAAAAAATTCCATTTATGTATGCATGCATGCATGCATGCAGGTTTTTGTTACATTGTTGCTATATATTGATTTAAGCAGAAACAGGTAATGTATAACAACAATGTAACAAGAAGTTGCCTGCCTCATTTTTGGTAAGTTGCTTTTTTATTTATGTATTTATTTATTTTTTAGTATCTGTTTTTGTTTTTATTAATCATAAAAACAGAACAGACACTAAATAAATAAATAAATAAATAAATACATAAATAAAAATTATTTTACTATTCATCTTGATGTTTCTTTCTCCTTTGTTTTTTCCTATTGGGAAAAAGCAAATCAGAAACAAGTATCTATATATAACATTGATGCTATATATAGATATTTCTTTCTGATTTGCTTTGTCCCAATAGGAAAAAACAAAGGAGAAAGAAACTTCAAGATGAATAGTAAAATAATTTTTATTTATGTATTTATTTATTTCTTTAGTATCTACAGATACTAAAAAAATAAATAAATACATAAATAAAAAAGCAACTTACCAAAAATGAGGCAGGCAAGTTGGCTAGCTAGCTATGCTGGGGTCCTCCTCAGTCTTCATCTTGCTGCTGGCTGGCCTGGGAGTAGGCACTCAATCAGGCTGGCAGCGGCGGTGGCGGCAGCAGGAGAAGGTAGGCGACCGGCAGGGCTTGCTTCTTTGCCTCCTCATTCACCAATCAGTGGTGGGAAGGCAAGGCAGCAACCCTTGGATCATGGCAGGTGAGGGAAGATAGCGTCATCTTAGCCAAGATGGTGGTAGCCGGCCGTCCTAGCCAAGATGGTGACCACCGGGTGGATGAGGCAGCGGTGGCTGGCCCAGGAGTCAGCACTCAACCAGCCTGGTGGCAGCAGTGGTGGTGGCAGGAGGAGGTAGGGGACCGGCGGGGCTTCCTGCTTTGCCTCCTCACCCACCAATCAGTGGTGGGAAGGCAAGGCAGCAACAAGGGCCGTGGGTGAGGGAAGTTGGTGGCAGGCAAAGCAGGGAGTGTCAGTGAGGGTGGTGGGCATCCCAGGAGTAGGCACTCGACTGGGGCTGGTGGTGGCAGGTAGGCGTCCAGGTCCTACTTACCTATCCGCATCTTCAGAGGCCAGGGTAGGCAGTCCATGCAGGCAAGGACGGCTAGTGGTGGTGGTGGCCGGGGCTTGCGTCTTCTTTAACAGCAGCTTTTGTGGTATTCCCTGTTAGGAAAATGAGTGCACTCAGGGAAACATCGTTAGAGTGGTGAGGAATAACATACAACCAGCATACAGATACACTGAATAGTAAAATGTAGGTTTTACTTCCAGTAAACGGGTAAACAAAGTCCAACAAACAGTCCAAATCATACACAGCTAAAGCAGTTAGTATCAGTCCAGGGATAATCCAAAAACAAAGTCCTTTTCTTTAACAGTATCATAAACAAAGTTCAGTAAATGGAGTTTGCTAACAGTTGCAAGACTCACAGCAATCCAAGCAGAATGACGATCAGGCAAAAAGGCAATAGGGAAATGCAAGAAGAGAACAAACCAGGTTTCTGCCTCCATCTTATGGCCGTTGGAGGAACCTCAGCCAATCACAATTACAGCATTCTCTTAAAAATACAACAGTATTAAATAATTATCCTGGTTTATATATTGCCAATCCAACTGTTAGTTGACTATCATTCCTAACATTCTCCCCTTTGGGTAGGACAATCTATAAAACCTTACGGTTTAAGTCCATATTCCTCACAGCAAGCCTTATGTGCCTTGGGCTTTTGTAAAATGATCTGCAATGTTATTCTCTGACATGCAGTACTCCAGTATAATCATTTTACTTTGAACACATTGTCTCACATTTAGATATCATAGATCGGTGTGTTTTGATCTTGTCTTTACAGCAAGATTGGAAGCCATCTGAATTGCTGATTGGTTGTCTTCATATACAACAATAGGTTCCTTTACATTGATTCCCATGTCTATCATTAGTTGTTTATAACATACTAAGTCTGTACATAATAGAGACAAACAGGAGAATTCAGCCTCCATTGTTGATAAGCTTAGATGTTTTTGTCGAATAGACCGCCATCCAATTAACACCTTTCCTAATAACACTACAGTACCTGATGTTGATTTACATGTAGGTACATCTGTAGTGAAATTTGCATTGGCATATGCAGTTAAACTTAGTTCATCCTTAGGCTCCAAATATAATGCATAATGCATCGTTTGTTTAAGATATCTCAACACACGCTTAGCAGCTTGCCAGTGCCTTTCAGTAGGCTCAGTATTAAACCTGGCTGATTGATTGACACTATATGCTATGTCTGGCCTAGACCAATTACTAAAATAGGATAAGCTACCACTCAATGATTGATAAATGTCTTTATCAAAAACAGGACTTTGCACATCACTGTGGCTAAACTCCTGGGTCATTGGCGACTTATCTGGCTTACAAAGTTCCATTTTAAAGTTCTTCAGTAACTGGTTAATTTTATCTGCCTGTGAGATTTTGTAGCCTCCCTTAGTTTTGTCTATTTTCAAACCAAGATACTGTTTAATCTCACCTAAATATTTTATTTTAAATTTCTTCTCTAACAGTGAAATAATCCCAGTAGCTTCTTGCTCACTTTTGGTGATTAATGCTATGTCATCAGTGAACAATAGTAACAATAAAATTACACCATCACTTTCCTTTTTGAATAAACATGGATCAGCCATGCCAGCTACAAAACCTATCTTTGTTAATTCCTTCACTATGCACTGGTTCCATTCATAGCCTGATTGCTTCAAGCCATAAAGACTCTTTTTAAATCTCCAGCAATCAGTTTTGTTATCAGTTTTTATACCCAAAGGCTTCTTTAAATATATAGTATGTTGCAATGGTGCATGAAGATATGCCGTCTCCACATCTAAATGGTTTATTTTGTATTTATTCTTAGCTGCCCACACTAATGCTGCTCGTAATGTGGTAGCCTTCAGACTAGGTGCAAATACCTCATCGTAGTCATTGGCTGACTGATTGAACCCTTGTGCTACTAACCTGGCTTTATGGGTAACAGTCCCATCCACACCTGTCTTAATTTTATAAATCCATTTTGCACCCTATGGCTTGCTTACCTGGTGGTAACCTGGCATTTTCACATACCTCCAAACTTTGTAAAGATTTCAGTTCCTTATCCATTGCTTCCTGCCAAGTAGCCTGATCCTTAGCAGGATACAGTTTCAATTAATTATAGTTACTAGGAACTGCATTTACTTGGCATACAATACTTGCCTAATATCTATCTGGTGCTCATGTTACACGGGTTGAACGTCTAGGCAACTCAGGGCTTACTGGTGGACTCTCCTGTTCCACCTCCTCCTGTTCTTCTACCTCCTCATGTGCCTGTTCTTCCTCTTTAATTGCTATTGATGGTTTAACAATCTCATCATTAGGGACTGTTTGGGTGTCGATAACAACATCATTGTTTGATTCCTGTTCTAGTTTATTCCACCCAACATGCTCAAGAAATTTAGCATTAGTGCTACAGTAAATATTAGCTGTGCCTGGATCCCAAAATCTAAACGATCTATGGTTGGCCTTGTAACCTACGAAAAATAATTTCCTAGCTCTGTGTTGCCTTTTCAGTCTTACTTGTGAGGGAATATGCACCCATGCTGGAGCTCCAAATGTGTGTAGATAACACACATTTGGTTTTCTGCTATGCCAACAAGTGAATGGTAATTCACCAGTTGTTGTGTTTACCACATCGTTTAACACATGGTTGCTACACATTATAGCCTCACCCCACAGTGTTTCAGGCAAATCTGAATCAGATAACATAGTGCGAGCCATGGCTTGTAATGTTTGCCCTCTTCGTTCTATAAATGATTTATGTTGTGGCCTGTAAGGTGCAGAACATTTATGCTCAATACCAGCCAATTTTAACATCGTTTGGAATCTATTGTTAATAAACTCAGTCCCGTTATCTGTAACTAAAGTAATTACTTTATGTTTCATTTTCCTTTCTGCAAATCTTAGCCAGTTAAAGAAATGTTGGAATATTTCTGTTTTGTTTTTCATTAGATAACAGAAACTGTACCGTGAGTAAATGGTCCATTATACTCAAAACATAACAGGCACCTTCTAAACTGGGTTTCTTAAGACCCATTATGTCAGCAAACACAACCTCTAAAGGTTCTTTGGTCTTAAACCCATTCAGTCTGTTTGCTGGAGTAACCTTGCTTTTCTCCTGAATACAGGCATTACAGTTTAAGTATTTGCTACAGGGTTTTAATTTTACTCCCTCTGACAATTCAACAGTTTGTTTCAGCATTTTGAAATTAATGTGCTCCAGATGTCTATGCAGTAAATGTATACATTCGTCATGTGGCTTAACATTATTATAAACTGAGTTAGCCATCTGCAACTGATCATCATGTATCACATATAAATCATTCTCTAAAGTAGCAGTAACACTTTTACCCTCTTTCTCTATTATACAGTTATCTCCCCTAAAGTTTACTACATAACCAATATTAACTAAAGCCCTTACTGATAACAAATTAAATTTCAGTTTAGGTACATATAACATAGTTAAATGCTCATTTACACATGAACAATATGCAGTACCTTCACCAGATGCTTTCATCTTCCATCCATTTGACAATGATACATGTTGCTTACTCGTGGACCTCTTTACAAATCTCTCTCTATTTCTAGTAATGCACTGCGATGCTCCACTATCAATTACCCACAAATCATGGTTTACAGTTGACTTGCTAGACATAGCTAAATTAACATTCTTCTTAGCCTTCTGGTGATTACCAGTATTCTGTCATTTTCCCTTCTTACAGAATCTAGCTATATGTCCCCTAGCCCCACAAGAAAAACATTTCCTAACAGTATAGGCAGCTGAAGACAAATCCTCTTCTTGTGGTTGTTCCTTCCTCAGTTGGTCTCTATCCAGCCATCTTCTTGCCTCTTCTAACAACCTTCCGGTTATGTCAGTCAATGTCAGTTTATCTCTGGGCAGTACTTCCAGTGAAGATACATAATCATCATAACTTTCATCCAATGAAGAAAGAATGATGTAAATCCGATGCAGCTCTGAAAAAATCAGTTCCTTTTCATGTAGCTCTTGAAAAGTTATTTTCATGAAGTTCAAATGAGCTAATATATTTCCACTTTTCAGAAGATGTGCTCTAAATCATTTACGTGTAAGTTGTATGTGTGCACCTACACTGGCACGAACATAAATCCTCTTCAAATTCTCCCAACACCTAGCAGCAGACTCTTCTCCACAAATATGGACTAGCTGCTGGTCACTCAGTGTTAGTCCAATTATACAAAGAGCTCGTTCATTGTTCTGTTTAAAGTCAGCTAACTTTTTGGCATCATCCTCATTTACATCCGATGGATCCTGAACTGCAGCCCATAACCCTTTCCTACACAGAAGTAGACTGCACTTCATAGACCAGAAAACATAGTTTGTTCCATCCAACCAGGTCATCAGTGATAGACTTGTTGACAGGTCTTATGCCATCTTTACCAGGACAGTAACCCACAATTAAACAGTAAACAGCTGTCTGTATATGGTACTGTGTATTCACACTAACTCTCAGTTATCTGAGCCTGGTATGGTCTGGGCCCATAACCAGTGTTGAAGTATTCCCCGTTAGGAGAATGAGTGCACTCAGGGAAATGTAGTGAGAGTAGTGAGGAATAACACACAACCAGCATACAGATACACAGAATAGTAAAATGTAGGTTTTACTTCCAGTAAACGGGCAAACAAAGTCCAACAAACAGTCCAAATCATACATGGTTAAAGCAGTTAGTATCAGTCCAGGGATAATCCAAAAACTGAGTTCTTTTCTTTACCAGTATCATTAACAAATTTCAGTAAGCGGAATTTGCTAACAGTTGCAAGACTCACAGCAATCCAAGCAGAGCGACGATCAGGCAAAAAGGCAATAGGGAAATGCAAGAAGAGAACAAACCAGGTCTCTGGCTCCATCTTATGGCCGTTGGAGGAACCTCAGCCAATCACAATTACAGCACTTTCTTAAAAATACAACAGTATTAAGTAACTATCCTGGTTTATATATTGCCAACCCAACTGTTAGTTGACTATCATTCCTAACAGCAGCTGCCGTGGGAGGCAGTCCAGGCAAGGCATGCAGGCAGGCCTGGGAGGCAGGCCGACTGGGCGAGGGCGGTTAGTGGTGGTGGAGAATGGGGCTTGCGGCTTGCCCTCACTCACTAAGCAGGGCAACAGAAGGCAGGCAGCGATGGCTGGATGGGTGGCTGGATGGCTGCCTTGGCTGCTGCTGCTGCTGCTGTGAGCAATGGCACCAGGCGGGAAAATTTTTGTAGGTAGTGCACATGCACTATAAGTAGGGGTAGGGCAGGTGGGGGAGAATGAGGCAAGGATTTTCATGCATGCGTGAAAAATGTCGCACATGTGTAGTAAAAAAACCACCAGTTTTTGGCCCTTAGGAACGGTGGAGAGGGGTGGGGCCAGCCAGAGGTCAGTTTTACTGGTTCTTAGAATTACCGGAGATGTTAACAACTAGTTCTATAGAACCAGTGCAAACCGGTAGAATCCACCCCTGAGGCTATCATTGCCTAACATTGATGTATCATGCAGATTGTTTATTAATGATTTGAAAAAGATCTTGATGTTTATCCTTATAAAAATATCCCACTTTTGTATTTTCTTAGTATCTTTCTATATTCTAGTAATATAATTCATAAAAATACATGGATCAAATTGCAGTACTTCCTCAACAATATTGCTGATACTATAAAGTGTTAAATTTTATTTATTTTCAAATACATACATAATCAAGAAAGAAAGCTGTGAGACCATCATATTATAGAGTGAATTGCCATCCAGAAATATCATGATCTAAGAGAAAAAACAGTTGTGATTATGACAGTTTTGTATATTTAAACATTAAACTGCCTCAGTCATCTATCAACAGAATGTTGGGGTATAATAGATTTTGCCTTTTGTACATCATTAATCATTATCCAGTTTTAAAATGAATGCACATCTGAAGATTAGAGTGCTGGTAAATGAACTTAGCTAAGAAGAAAGATGTTTGGGAGAGAATATCCAAAGCTAAGTTGGAGGCCAAGTGGAGATGCTTCACTGCTTATTGCTGCTGAGCAAACTGGGTTCATCCTGACCAAACATTTTCAGCAAAATGTCTCTGCAACAAGACTTTGAATAAAAATCTGTGTATAGTCACCATAAATTGAGACGGTCAAATAGTTTTTGTAGTTTTTCTTTCCTTTAAGTTTTCTAAAGATACAAGCTTCATCAGACTCATCACAGCCAAACCTGCCCATCTATTGACTCTCTACTCCAACTTTGACATAATTAAGAATTATGAAAAGGTAGATTTGACATACAGTTTCACATTTTAGTGACATATTTCTTATTCATGCACCATTTGTCTTTCAAATGCTACCTCCTCTTTTCTACATGATATAAGTAAATCCATATGTAAGCACCAGAAATACTATGATCACATTTATTAGTAGCATTCTAGGAAAAACATGCAATCAGTAACAAAGAAAAGAGATAATGCTTGAGAGAAAAATGAAAATTGCTAAATGATGAGGGCAGACCAATAGTCATTTTATTGGGACTAAGTAGGTGTGGACAGATATTGATGTTAGAGTTCTCTTTAATCTTCTTGCAGCTAAATCCCAATTCTAAGTAGAGTCTGCAGCAAAACAAAACTCAAGGCCAGGAGAACTGGAAATGTCAAAAGGGACTATTCTGGCTATGTGAATCATACTGCTTTCCAAACCCTCCTTACAGAGAAGCATGCATAAAGAACATGGTCATGTTACTGATGATGCATGGTGTCTGTCTTCATATATAATGCGTACATTATGATGCATACATGTTCATTATATTGATACTGGGAAGGGGGTATTAGAGAAATAAACATTCTGCATCTGTTGCTAGAAATCTAGCAATAGATGCAGGACGTTAGAACATTTCTGGAACCAAAATGTAGAAACAGAAGCAGCATTCAGCGATAGAGACTTATCTTTCTGTGTTATTGAACTACAAGCATGTTAATTTTTCAGTCATTGAAAACCTGCCATAGAGACAGGTATTTTTTTTTAATCTGCTGTCTTTTAGCCAGATTATAGAGAATGAATATTGTGTGATTATGTAATTATTCAGGTGAAATATCTGTGTTGTCTTCATTGTTAAGCAATATATCCTTTGTCTTCCTTTTAGACCAGGTGAGTAAGTAGTAGATCATCCCATTTGAATCTTCATTTTAGAGGGACAACTGACTTGCTGCATGCTAATCATTCTTTTCTGCAAAAAAAGTCCTACACCTCTTTTCAGACTTTCCTTAATTATTCTACAGTCAAATCCTCCATACTTTGAACTCACACAAAACTGCCTCTGGAGATGTGCTGAGCAAGAAGGGGTGAATTTGACTGGTGTTTGAATAAATCTCTCTAATTTGTTCATGGTTTTTCCACCAATTCACAGAATTCATATGACTTACTTTCATCCATGTAACCCCTTACTATATTGGTCATTCCATTTTTCTTTCCTATTAGAGTGAAATTGGACACAGCCCTCCTCCTGCCTACACCCCTATGTCAGGAGTAAGTATTTCATAATCAACCTTCATCTTTTAGGATTTGTTTGTCTTTTTAAATGTATCTTTCTTCTTCTCTCTTCATGAATTCCACCATCCCACATACTCTTTCATTGTCCAAGGGTAGGTGAACACTAATCATGTTTTGTTGCTGAGCCCTGCTGAAAAACACAAATTTCATTAACTCTAACAGAAAATTCTAGGACAGAATCAGATGTTACTAGAGATTAATTTCTGCCTTAAGATAAATGTTTGCTTTGTTTTGTTGAACAGGGTTCTCTGGACATTGTTAGGTTGCAACTTATAATAATATAATAAAATTAGGGAGTGCTAAACATTGTAAGATTATCCTGATTGTCTTGATTCTAAAAGTATTTGAGAAATTCAAAGTGTTATCCTTGGTCCATAATATTTTTTAAAGCAAGGATGGATGTGCCTGTTCTAGTTTAGGTTGGTTTAATGATACTGAAAAAGCTTTGTGCTTCATAAGTTTAAACCTTCTCTGAAAAATGGAATCAGAAAAAACAACCGGAGGGACAATGAGCTTTTGTGATATCTGATAAGCCTAAAAAACAAAACCTAATAAACAACCAAAAATTGCCACATTTAAATTCAGAGGAGTTCATATAGCTTGAAGGCAAATATAAAAATTAAGCTTGAAAGGAAATAATAATTTTAATATTTGTATGGATTCAAAAACAATACAGATACAGATCCACAGAAAATACAGTATAAGGTTATTGAATGGACATTAATTATAGCTATGGTAATACCTTTAAATGATTAGCTTTAAAAAGTTCTAGTGAGTCCCACAAGAAGAACTAATTGTTAATTTCTCAAGAACATTCTCCTTTCCTCTTACTTTATGAAAAACAACAACCAAGTTGATAAATCGCATTCCTGGAACAATATAAAGAAATACTTGTTCAATTATATTTGTTTTAAATAATTATGTTAAATGCTGTACTCTAAACAATAATCTTATGGGGATAGGGAAGATATCTTAGAATCCACTGGGTAGTTCAGATCTCCTTATCAAAAAGAAAGGAGGTGGTCTGCTCTCCATGGTGATTGTCTAAATATCTTCCAGCCTGCTGCCATAAGAGCTCCAACGTCATGTTACATGTAGTCTGTCCTTTCTCAGGGAGGAATGGGAGAAATTGGCTGGTCTTTCAAAGATTTCAAAATCCTCTCACCCTTTAGTCCTGCTCCTGAAATACATATCAGCTCAAGAACTGGCATGCATAATTTCACTCCTATTGTTATTGTTGTTGTTGTTGCAAATTTAATGTTAAATTCAATTCACAGTCTGGGATTGGTTAAGTCCTAACCAAGGATCTAAGCACTGTCAAGCTAATGTCTGAGTATACAGAGTTCTGAGTAAGGTGGTTTTTTGCAAAGTCAAAATATTCAGGCCTGATAAGTTCAAAATTCTGATGTATTTAGGCAACCCTTTGGGTATTGCTCCAAGGGCTCCTATTACTATTGGTAAAATCAATAGAAGTAGTAGTAGTACCCTGTTTCTCCAACAATACGGCCTCCCCCAATAGGAAGTCCCAGCATGTTTTATAGGCATGAAATGAAATTAAGCCCCTCCCCCCC
>NW_020769344.1:7278999-7303118 GCF_900518735.1 Pseudonaja textilis
ATCCACAAAGGAATCTATATTGCCTCTCCTTGTTTGATTCAATATATTAGAATCGCTGATTAAATGGGGGTGAGGCAGCAGTATCTAAGAGTCCCTCTGTGCTTTATGCACAGAAAACATCTTAATTATCCACAGGCTAGGACCTCCAGGAAGAAAATGCTTCTTATACTGAAATGTTCAGAGAGCCACTTGCTGTATTTGTAAGAGTTTATGAGAATTGTCATCTGATACTATTAGTGAGCCCCAGCTTGTGAAAGGCTATTCTAACCCAATTTGCTTCTGCAAAACTCTCTGGTTTCAATTTCTTCCATTTCTATCGAGACATTTCAGAACAAATGCTATTTGTCTTGTTCACCCCTAGCAATAATTGAAGTTGTTATATCTGGGAGGACGGTTCAAGAACGGAGGCAAGACTCAGACAGTAACTAAAGTTCTTTATTTGTGACTTCAGATCTGAGCAACTAACCCCAGCCACAGCAGCCCCTTATATAGGGCTGGCTGCGGCTAGGCAGCCAATGAAGGCGATTTGAGTTTGCCGCTCTTGGCAGGGCCAATCGCGGCAGCCCGTTTACTGGCCAATCGCATCAGTCTATGGCGACCAATCACGATCGGCTATCAGCGGGCCAATCAGATTTGCAGGCTACGAGCCTGCTAGTCTGGAACACCCCTCCCTCTTGGTTCCGTTTAAGGGGTGGAGTAATATAGTCTCGCAGGTAAGCAGGTCTTCGCACCTGTCTTCCTGACTTACGCAGTTCTGCTTGACCCTGTTCAAACCCGGGTTCAGATGGACTGCTTGCTGGATCAAACAGGAACGGTGAACCGGTGTCATGGTCAGGGCTTTCCTCTGGTGCCTCCGGGGTGATGAAGTCCTCAGCCTCGCTGTTACTGTTCTGGCTCCCGGTGCTCGCTGAACCTGCCTGGTTGCTGCTTCCTGGCGAAGCGTTCGACTGTCCAGTCTCAGTTGAAGCTGGTGAGTGTTGCCAACCATGGTGCGGTGATCTCGGTGATAGCTCGGAATAGACAGGTGTTGGTTCTAATTCTGAGTTCACTGCTTCCCCTCCCCCCCTAGTGTCAAAGTTAGGGTCAGGGTTGGAAGATGTGGTTAGTCTGGAGCGCAGTTGGTCAATATGGCGTTTCCATGGTCTGCCATCAGTGGTGAGTAGACGGTAGGAGCGGGGGGCCGTAACTTGAGTTACCTGGGCAGGAATCCAAAGGGGATCCCCAGAAAAGTTTTTTGCGAAAACAAGGTCTCCCACCGTGAAAACACGGTGCTTGCTGCTGGAACCCAGGGGCTTTTCCGGGGTGTAGGCAGGGTGCAAACGATCTAGAGGCGATCTGAGTTTCCTGGCCATCAGGAGTTCAGCTAGGCACTTGTTGGTCGTGCTGTTTGGTGTGATGTGTTGTAGGAGCAGCATTCTAGTGACTTTTTCGTGGATGTTGCCTTGATCCATTTTCTGTAGCTTTTTTTTCGTAAACTGAACCATTTGTTCAGCCCGGCCATTCGCTGCAGGATGAGCCGGAGATGTGAGTGCGTGTCAGATGCCCCATTCCTCTAAATACTGTTCAAAGGCTAAGGCAGTAAATTGGGGCCCATTGTCAGAGACCAGGACATCTGGTAACCCGTGTGTGGCAAAGAGTCTGTTCAGTTTTTTAATGACCGCCTCAGTAGTGGTTGCTTTCATTTTATTGACCTCAAGCCAGTTTGAGTAGGCATCAACAGTTATTAAGAAGGTGTGGCCTCTCGTAGGTCCCGCAAAGTCAATATGAATGCGAGACCAAGGCCCCCTGGGTGTTTCCCATTCTGTTGGTGGGGCTTTAGGTGGAGCTGAGTGGTTTTCCTGGCATTTGTTACAAGAGGCGACCCAGGTTTCGATTTGTTTATCTATACCTGGCCACCAGGCGTAACTTCTTGCCAGCGCTTTCATACGTACGATGCCCGGGTGTCCATCGTGTAGCATTTGCAAGACCCTTTTTTGTAACTTAGTTGGTACAACAACTCGGTCTCCCCACAAAACGCACCCTTTTTGTGAAAAAAGTTCCATTTGTCTGTTTTTAAACGGCTTAAACATTTCCTTAGTGTCGTAATCTGGCCATCCCCTCTCCACCCAGCCAAGAACTCGTGCCAAACAAGAGTCTCTTTTGGTTTCCAAAGCGATGTCTTGAGCCGTTAGTGGAGGTGATGGCATTGTCTCTATTTGCAGTACGGGGAGTGTGGGAGCTGGGTCTTCCTGTGGCTTGGGCAGCGGTGAGCGGCTCAAGGCATCTGCGTGGGGAATAGATTTCCCCGGACGGTACTTTAATTGATAGTCATAGGCAGCGAGAAATTCCGCGTCATTCTGGGGGAGAGAATGTGTGGAGTAGGTTTGTCGCCCACCAGGATCCCAAGTAGTGGCTTATGATCCGTTATAATAGAAAACGGTCTCCCATAAACATATTCATGAAATCGTTTTATTGCAGAGACAATAGCAAGGGCTTCCTTATCTAATTGGCTATAGTTTCTTTCTGTTTTTGATAGAGTTTGTGAAAAAAAATGCAATTGGTGCTTCTGAGCCGTTTGGTAGGACGTGGCTCAGGATGGCCCCTACCCCAAATGGTGAGGCGTCACATGTGACAGTCAAAGGTAGTGTCTCGTTATACTGAATTAGTACTGCCTTTGAGGTAAGGAGGTCTTTTACTTGCTGGAAGGCGTGTTCCTCCCGACGTCCCCAATTCCAGGATGCCCTTTTATCGAGTAGTCTATGAAGGGGCTCAGCAACAGTTGCCTTCTGGGGCAGGAAAATGTTATAAAAGTTAATAAGTCCCAGGAAGGCTTGGAGGTCGGTTTTGTTTTTAGGTCTTGGGGCGTTTTTGATAGCTGCCAATTTTTTTTCTGTGGGGTGGATTCCTTGCTTGTCAAGGAGGTAGCCAAGAAACTCCACCCTTTCTGTGCAAAGCTGGCACTTTTCCTTATTAACCTTGAGGCCAGCGTTTTTGAACCTCTGTAGGACTGTTCTGAGACGTTTTTCTAATTGGTTTTTTGTGGGTGCTGCTATTAATACGTCATCAAAATAGGGCACGACCCCTTTTATCCCTTGTAATAGTCTCTCCATCAGGCTTTGAAAGATGCCTGGGGCTACGCTTACACCAAACTGGAGCCTGTTGCATTTGAATGCACCACGATGTGTGACTATAGTTTGGGCTTCTGCAGTCTTGGGATCAACTGATAGCTGTTGATACGCTTGGGCCAGATCTAATTTTGCGAATATTTTGCCACCCCCAAGTGAATGCAGGAGATGTTGAACAACTGGCACTGGGTAGGCGCTCTGCTGTAGCGCGTGATTGAGGGTGGCCTTGTAGTCACCGCAGATTCTTATGGACCCGTCAGGTTTTATGGGGGTGACGATTGGTGTCTCCCATCGGGCGTGGTCAATAGGTTCTAACACGCCTTGCGTAATTAATTTGTCCAGTTGCTCGTCAGTTTTGGATTTAAGAGCAAAGGGAACTCGGCGTGGCTTTAGACGAATGGGTGCTATGTCGGGGCGAAAATTAAATGAAATGGGGGACCCCTTGTACTTGCCTAGGCTTTTGTTGAACACTTCTCGGAAATCGTGGACGAGAGCCGCCTCCCAGTCATTGTCTTCAGTATGATGGATGCCAGCCACTCCGATTCCTAGTGGCGCGAACCACTGAAGACCCAATAGACTTGGCCGGTCTCGGTCTACGACGGTGAGTGGTAGAATTGCCTTATGTCCCTTGAACGAGACCTGCACATGGCGGGTACCTGCGACTGGAATCCGGTTGCCTTGATAGTCTTTTAGTATGAGTCTCTGACTGCTGAGGTCTTGGCATCGGATGTTGGGGACTAGCTGCTTCAGTGTTCTCCAGGATACCATGGATAGTGATGACCCAGAGTCGACTTCCATGTTTCACGGTTTGTTTTCAATCGTGACCTCTACTCGGATATTTTTAGCGTCAAGTGATGAAGCGTGGCCGATGGTGATGGTTTGATGAGCCTCCTCTCGTCTGGGGGCGTCGTTAAACCTTCGGGGTCTGCTGTACCAGTTCCACTGGTTGCTAGGGCGGTCCCTCTGCGTGGTGGAGTTCCCATCATTCCTCTTTGGGCTGCTCCCTCTCCGTCTGGGGCTGGAATTTCTCTTGTTTCTGCATACCTTCGCAATGTGTCCCCATTTCTCGCAAAAACGGCATATGGTATCTAAGAATCTGCATTCGGATCGGGGATGGTTTCCCCCGCATCCGGCGCATTGGTAGTTGGCTTTGCGGCCCCGCTGGTCCCGTTGCTCACGTTCTGACCGGAGCCTGTGGACTTCTTCTTCCTCGCTGTCTGAGGATGACTCGACGTCCTCGTGATGGGCGGTCGATGTGTACTTGTCTGAAAGTTTTCCAGCATCGTTGGTGGGTTGGCGGTTGGTCCCGCTGGTTCGACGCATTCGTGCTGCCGATTTACGAGTGGCTTCGGCTGCTGTGACGTCTGCTATGGCATCTGCAAGCGAGATGTCTCCCTTGGCCATGATCTTGCTCTGGACGGTTGGGTCTCTGAAGCCAAGGACGATGCGATCTCTCATGGCTTCTTCGAGGTTGGCGAAGCCACACAAACCACCCAGGTTCCTCAGGTCTGCCACAAAATCCCCAACGCTCTCACCCTCACATTGGTCCCTCTGGTAGAATTCATGCCTGCGAATGAGAGTTGGCACGGCTGGGGCGTAATGGTTGCGCAGGATGGGAGCAAGGGTGTCCCAATCCATGGTTTTAACTTCAGCTGGCTTGGCTAAGGCTTTAGCCATCTTAAAAACGGCTGGTCCACAATGGGTTAGAAAAACGGCTCGTTTCTTGCTGGGCGTGGCATCTTTGAGGTTGTTGGACTCCAGGAACATTTGAAATCTGTCCATGTATGAGTCCCAATCTTCGCTAGCTGGATCGAATGGTGCGGGTGGTATAGCGCTGCTGGCCATGTCGCCGTCGTTGCGCTCTGTCAGCCACGTGCTCCTTCGTCTAGCTCAATTCAATAGCTTCTGTTGCCTCCGCATCCCACCCTCGTCTCCAGTGTTATATCTGGGAGGACGGTTCAAGAACGGAGGCAAGACTCAGACAGTAACTAAAGCTCTTTATTTGTGACTTCAGATCTGAGCAACTAACCCCAGCCGCAGTAGCCCCTTATATAGGGCTGGCTGCGGCTAGGCAGCCAATGAAGGCGATTTGAGTTTGCCGCTCTTGGCAGGGCCAATCGCGGCAGCCCGTTTACTGGCCAATCGCATCAGTCTATGGCAACCAATCACGATCGGCTTTCAGCGGGCCAATCAGATTTGCAGGCTACGAGCCTGCTAGTCCGGAACACAAGTGTTTTGCTCTAAAAACATTTGTACCCTGCTTGTGAATGCCTTCTGTCAGCAGTACTTTCCCCTCTAGCCTCTCTTACAGAGGACTACTAACTTGGGCTCCATTGCAGAGGTCACTGAAGGAATCTTTCTGCAGGCCAGTTAATTTCCAGAGTTATGACATTTTGTGTCCTTTCCTTACTAACCCTAGAAGTGTACATAGAAGGTAATGTGTTGTAATACTAGGGGATTTTTTAAAAAAACAACACAGAAATACCATATAGAGATCAAGAGATTTTGGAAATATGTTGAATAGAATGTGATCCTGATTTATTTACATTTAATGTTGAATTTAGATGTGACACTGATAGATTGATGGATTAGGGTTGGCCTTTTATTTGAGTTAGCAGATTATTTGTATGGTATTCTGAAATCCAAGAAAAATGCACTAAGTTTCAATTTTTGAAGTGTAATATTTGAAAAGCACAAATAAGCATCTTGAATTATTTTAAGCCAATGGAATTTAAATTGAATCCAGCAATAATACAAACCTATGCATGTGAAATTCATTTAGTTCCTTTAGCCACTGCTTGCAGTCAAACATTAAACTAAAAAAATCTGTGTAATGTTGACTGAAACAGTTACAACTAAAACTTCATAGCAAAGGTACCCATTGAGCAAATAATTGAACATCTTATATGCATGAAACTAAGCTCTAATGTTAATTCTGTGGGGGTTTTTTCACATGATGTTTTATGTTTCTTATAGAATCAGTTTATCTACAGAGATGGAAGTTTGTCTACAGAACAAGGAATTCCTTTGCCATACAGAACTGCCATACCCGGCATAGCTCCAGAAGCTCCCATCAGGCAAGGAGCTGCTGAGATCTGTGATGACACTTGCTGCAATGGGACTTTACGGAAACAAGTGGCAAGTCTTGCACAGGATGACAGTATCACTCAGAGGTATAGCGCTGACCCAACAGTTTTTATCCCAGAGCGAGGGCCAAGAACTGAGCTGGATGAAGAAGGGTACATGACTCCAATGCCAGAAAAGTGCAAAACAGGTATATCTCTCACATAGTGATAATAATTCCTCCTCCCTGCCCCCCATCCCCAGTATCAATGTTCAGAGAATATTCTGGTTGAAGCTCTATAGAGATAAAATAAACCCTAGCAAGAATGGCTAACATCAACTGGTGCTCATATCTCTCCCATGCCTTCCTCCAAGCTGAACTAAGATTTATTTGGATGAAGGACCATTGCAAGACAAGAGAGTATCATCTTTTCCATCCAAAGAGCCATAGGTTCCCAGGTTGAAGTTTGGGCCACACATGCTTCATGAGCCAATCCATCCATTTATACATATACATATAGACAAGTAAGCATATAGCCAAAGAACCATAAATCTTTAAAGCCTTACAAGGCATCAGACCAGGTTCCTCATGAGGCTACTTATCCCCAGAGCATGCCCACCTGCTATCACAGGATAGCTATGCTCTGATTCCCCTTGGTGCGCCTGGGAAGACTCAGGAAGTGGGAAAAGGCCACTGTCTTTGCGACTTAACATCTGCATGGTTCTTGTATAGTACTGGGTTGTCTGAATTATTATCTGTTTCAGTGAAACCAATTCAACCTGTAAAATGAAAGGCACATATATGTGCATGCTTCATGCAACTAGCATAACGGACTCCTAGAATCAAAGTCTTGTTTTTTTGCATTGGCTTTTCAAGTTCGATGGAAGAGTTTATAGGACCTCATACTCTTGGCATGTTATTTGTAGCATTGAGAGGAGGCTTGACTTATCGATTACATTGCAAACTTAGCTACAGAGTAGAGCTTACTTTCAAGTAAAAGGGTTTCTTTTTTTCTTTCTTTTTTTGCTTTTTCCAATGTCTAACTGAACAGCATGATCACTGGGCTAAGAGAAAACACATCATTAGTTTCTTGCTGCCCTTAATGTACTCAACCATATAATATGGAAAAGAAAATGGATAGAATTTCCCTGTTATATTCATTGCCTCTTCCTAACAAGAGGTGATCCTGATTAGTTAAGCTTCAACAATTGGCACTGTAAGTAATTAAAATGTATATCACTCATTCAACAGCCCATGGGCTTTTATGAAACACACTGCTTCCTGAAAAATCAGTCAGCTCAAGTAACCAGAGTTAAAATACTATGGCATTCTCTCTGCTCTCCAATTCCCCCCCCCCCCTTTTTAATTCTACAAGAATAACTTAGCTTCCTTACATAGTTTCTGTTTGTGTGTTTGTTTTAGTCTGTATGTTTATGTTAATGTTGAAATGCAAGGAAACTTTTAAAAAGCAAGGGATATTTTGATCTTTTCTATGATCAACAATGAAATTCAAGATACAACCAATTAAGCATTAGTTATTATTTTCTCTCAGTCTTGTACATCTTTCAAAATCCCTTTTGTCACAATAAGATAGATAACATTTTGGATGTAAGTGTTTTGTTCCCTTAAGAGTTAATAAGGCAATGTAAAGAAACATTTTTGCATCATTGATTTTAATATAGTTGAGGCATGTGTGCAAAACTGTCAGTAGAATGAGCTCAACTCACTTGAAAATGAACATGCCGTTTACAATCTAGCATCTATTGGGTGCCAGTTTCAAGCTATCTTATGGGTAAGGTTGAGTGAAAATTAGTTTAAAAAACCTCACAGAATAAGAATGTAATAATTAAAATATTTCTTAGCTTTTTAAATATATTTTCCTAAAGCCAAATTATATGTTTCTGCAGACCAAGAGGTAACAACCCAGTTCTTTGATTCTGTATTCATCTATTCTTAATGAGCAGATTGTTTTCACTTACATAATATGTAACTGAGTTTATCTCAGTTGAAAGTCATGTTAGCAAGACAGCACCTTATGGTTATGAAGATATAGCACTCTAAGTATAAACATAAAAGCATAAAAGCATAACAATAATGCAACACTGTAGAAAAACCAGTAATAGATAAACATATACCCAAAATGTTAGGTGTACAATAGCTGGCAATGCTTGATCAGAGAAGTGCTTTTCCCCAAAAGGAAAAAGGACTCAGAGAAATATTTCCATTAGAGATCTTAAAGTATGGACAGGCTAACATAGATGGAATAGTTTTGTCCATTACCTTTAGCCTCAGTTCCTACCCTTAAGTTCCTTTAGTCATTTCCATGAGTGCTTCCAAATTTGTGTTTTAAGTGTATGGAGTTTTGTTTGTCTTTTCACTCAGTTATGTATTTTTGTATGCATTTTTTCTAGTGTATATGTATATATATTTACAAACAATTTACCCAAGTCTTTAATATTATATTTTCTTAATGTACACATTGCAGTAGAAATTATTTTAATTTCAGTTAACATCTCTTTTCCTTTTTCCAAGATCACCTGAATCCAGTAGAGGAGAACCCATTTGTTTCTCGGTGGAAGAATGGTGATCTTCAAGCTCTGGACAACCCAGATTATCACAACAGCCAAACTGGGCAGTCCAAAGTCGAGGATGAATATGTGAATGAGCCCCTGTACCTCAACACCTTTGCAAGCACCTTTGAAAAGGCAGAGTACCTGAAGAAAAATGGGCTTCCGTTGCCAGAAAAGCCCAAAAAGGCATTTGATAACCCAGGTTATTGGAATCACAGCCTCCCTCCACGAAGTACCCTACAGCATCCGGACTACCTGCAGGAATACAGCACAAAATATTTTTACAAACAAAATGGAAGGATCCGGCCCACTGTGGCCGAGAATCCTGAATACCTCTCAGAGTTTTCCCTGAAGCCTGGCATGATGCTTCCCCCTCCACCATACAGACACCGAAACACCGTAGTGTAATCCCAGGGAGAAATGGGGAAACCATACCAGCACTCTCCTCCTCTCCTTCCTCCTCGTCCTTTTCTCCTCCTTCCCCCTTTTCTTACTTTCTCTTGCCAAACCTTCCCTCCATTTGATGTCTGCAAAAAAAAGTCAACAATTCCAGGAATTTAGAAAGAAGTAAAAGGGGGAAAAAGTCTGGCTTTTCTTCCTTTCCAAGCACTTCTTTTAGAGGAAGAAAAGATCAGACCGGCCACACAGGCTAGGACCAGTCCTTGAAGTGGTTGCCTGCTGTTAGGTGGTGTTCTTATAGGGATCCAGCTCAGGGCCTGCCAAGAAAGTCACCCTGGACAGTTTCTATCATCAGGATGTGCCAGAGTCACCGAAGCATTACCACAGAAGGCAAGGAAGTTTGAAAAGGTGGGAAGGGGGGTAGAAAAAGACAATTTTTATACCATAGGTAATGACCTAATGACTGAGATTGAAAGGCCAATTTCTTTAACCTTTTTTTATTCTGCCCCCTAATCAAGATGTCTAATCCAGCTTGCTTATGGCCAGTTGCTCTCTCTACTTTTGCAGGTGTGAGTTCTTTTCCAAGGCAGAGACCTCATTCATTCTTGTTCTGGTGCATGAAATTACAGGTGGCTACAAGTCAAAAATTGTATCAGGACACACACAAATTAGCTTGGGCTTTTTGAGGGCACAGTGCAAATGAATATTGAATATTTATATAAAGAGAGCCTCCTGTTCATATTTTATACACATTGAATGCAACATGTAATAATTCTCCCTCCATTTCTTTATCAGCATTATATAGCACTAGAGAGCTGAGAGCATTATATAGCACTAGAAGGAAGAATAACACTGGATTTTTAAACACTTTATAACAGGCAGGTCAGGAGGAAAAAGGAAAAAGAAAAAAAATAAGGACAGGTAAAACACACTCGGGAAATCACTGGAAAATTAGTTTGCACTTATAATTTTCTTTTTCATTATCTTTTTGTTTTCTCTTTACTCTGAACTTTGTTCTGGAATCTGAATGAAGCAATATGGAAATGACCAGCAAAATAAAATAATTTAAAATGTAAAATGAATAATAATATAAATATATATATATATACTATATCTATATATGAAAGGTAACTCTGGAATTGCCAAAACAAAGTGAAAGTCAAGCCTTTGGAACTTCCTTCATCAGTGCAACTACTACTCACAGGAATAATATTGAAGTATCCACTTTAGATATTGGCTCTTACAAGAAAAGGAGCAGATATGAAGAAGGGAACTCTGAAGGTAAAAGGGGGAAGGACTGATTTACGGAGCTCCCCAGTAAAGACTATTGTGAGACTGTTATTGAGTGGTTTTGTTCTAGCACAAAGAAGAAACACAAGACAAATTAAGGCTGTTTGTGGCTGTTACATTCTCAATCAAATCTGTAAGTAATCTCCTAGCATTTGCCCATTTATTTTTTACTTTTGGCCTTTACATGTTGAATTTAAAGAAAAATAGTTGGTTCCTTGAAATTGTAGCATTGAAAGGCACAAGAATAGAAACAGAACCACCTCCATTCTCCTATCAATATATTTTGAATGCACTTTTAAGAGGAATCAGTTACTTTAGTGCGTGCAGTCTACTATTTATTAATTTCAAAACAGAGAATAAAGGTAGAAGAACAGAGATTCAGTGTAGAAATAAGATTTGTACTTAACTGTGATGAACAAAATTTAAGGAGTACAACAAGATAAGGATTGTCTTCAGAAATATAAAGAAGCATATTAAGAAACCCTTGCAAGAGGTAGGCTTTGGACTTCCTTACTTAAAAGCCGATGGATATAAATGCTGATACTCTTAAATGGTGGGTCATTATTCATTCATTCGGTATGCTCTATGAAAGGCATGTTCTTTTGGGATTCAGCAAAGAACAAAACATATTCCATGAGGTTATCAGCAACAGAATGATTTTACTGGAGATTAAGGCAAGAGCCAAAGTATGGCGCACATAGCGAATAATCTGGACAGATCTTACAGAACCAATTGTTAGGATGCCTACAGCTGTGACCACAAAGGACCCAAACAAGTAGGTTAGATAAAAAAAAAGTACCAGTCAAATCTTGCAACCCCAAATCCCTTTTCCAATGTAATTTGGAAAGCACATAATACAAAATTAATTGTTCTGCCCATGATTGATCTAGAATATTGCTTGCTGGTATTCTGAAATTAGAAAACTCAGATGTTAATGATATTTAGAGAAGTATTTGAACTTGTCATCTAAAAACAAGCTTTCTGATTTTATATGGATATTTATTTTTCTTCAGATAAGCAATTTATTTTTCTTCAAGGTGCATCTTGTTGGATATCTTTAGCCCCAAAATTCTCAAACTGAACTCCACATACTCTGCAGGTATCCATAGAAAAAGTATAAAACAGTAAACAATTCCTCTGCTTAAATGTGCATGATGGTTTCCTTTTTTCCTTCTTCCTATTTGATATGAAATGAAATGTTGAAGAGGACTAGATTTTCAGTACAGAACACTGGGGTGGTTTGTATCAGAATATCACAATATACATTCTGCCACATGTTCTACTTCTTGCAGACATCCATGCCTTGCTTCAAACCTTGATTTAAAAAAAAAAAAAGCACTGCAGCCTTCGAATTCTTCCTTAAAATGATAGTGAATTTACTTTTGTTGCAAAAAGGAAAAGTAGTTAAAATGTAAGTCACAGATAGGCTTTTATTTTAAAAGAGAAAAGAGTAGTCTTAAAAATCAGGAATATTTGGAAATCATTGCTTTATCTTCTGTAGCTGTCTTCATTTAAAGAGCTTGTGTCTTCTAGTTGCCCAACTTACATTTATAATCAGCCATACCTTGTGACCAATATTAATTGGCTGAAGGGCACCATATGGGACCTAATGTGTGATCTATGTATGTTGTAGTCCAGATGCCTAAATCATTGATTTTCCAGGTTTGATAGCTTGTTAAATCCTGCAATTAGCAGTAGCTTCCATTGTTCTCAACAGTTATCGCTCCCTACCTATGTACAAAATTTGCCAGAAGGAGCCATGAAACTTCAACACTTCTAATTTTCCAAAGAAATAGCCATTAACTGGCACATTTCTATGTCCCGCCTATAAGTCCTTAAGAGTTTCCAGTGTAAATTGGACTGGAAGAGAGCCTGGCAGGTCAGGCTCCTTCTTATTCCACTGCTTGCTCCAGTGAAATTCACAAGATCTGGTTTTAATTGTGGACATTATAGTAATGGAGTTGCAGAGCCAGTACCTAGAACAAACTTGTCTTCTGTTGCAATACAGGACCGCTTATTTAAACATGTTTTTATGAATGGATAGCTTTTTTATGAATGGATTTGAAATGAACGTAATCCGTTCCTGCTATATTTCATGCAAATGCCACTTATTATATTCACAGTTTCTTTTAAACAATCCCACAATAGTTATGAGGTGGCATTTTAAAAACTCAGTAATTAAGTAAATAAATCAAACTAATTATATTGCAAATTTCTCCATGCAGTAATTAGGACATCATTGGGCATAAGGTTTGTTTCTCTCTATACTTCATCATAAAGACCAGGCAGATTGAATCCCAACTTCATCATATTAGCTTTATTTTCTCATGTAAAATATCGGACTGTATAATAATACATGTTAAAATGTAGAATTACTATTTTTCCTTAGGATTTTAGAATGAAAGTATTTGAATCAGAAAGATAGCATAAAAATTTAGTTTTTCCAACCAATAGTTAATTCAAAATCTCATAGGAGCCAAAGCTGTGAAACTGTGATTATCATTAATCTTTAAAGTATTGTCCAAGCTATAAAGATTAATATTCCAAATGACAGTACCAAAAAAAATCAGTTGAAAAATGAACTAAATGTACTACTGGCCAGGGTTAATATCCACAAATATGTCAGTGAAATCTATTTGTGGAATTTACATAATTCTCATTTGTCATACGAGGCACATAATTAGTGCACAATGGTAATAAGGAAATCCACCATGCCACTATTTCCTGCTGGTTCAAGATTGGTGTACAACTTGTTTGATCTCATACTATCAGATTGTTAGAGACTTGAGACAGTATTGTCATGGCTCAGGCACCTGAAATTTAGCTGAAGCAGCTTTTAATTGCTGTTCTGAGAATCCTGTTTTCTCAATGGAAGGAACTTCTGTTTCATCCCACTTCCTCCTAGCAACATAAACCAGCAGCCATATCTCAGCTTCTATTGCATTGGCAATAAATATCTGCTCTGGAAGGAAGAAGGAATGGTGTAAAAGTCCTGAGCAATTTTCCTTTGCTTTCGCAGCAGCAATCCCCAATGCATCCTTCAGCAATCGGGATTCGACCATGAGCTCTCTGGAGGAAGGCCCTCATTAAAAACCTTCTGTCAGAGTGCTAAGTCTACCTTCCAGCAGCCATTGGGGACTGACTGAATGAAAGGCAGCAGCTTCACAGCCAGGATCATATTTCTTGTGCCAAATCATATTTACACCAGTGACCACACAAGTGAACCCCAGATGCATTGCAAGTAAGGTTAGTAGATTGGGAACTAGCACTGTCATCCTTTTTTCAATGAGCAGGAATTTTGTTTCTCTAGGAGGGTCTCTTTGAAATGGTCTTTTTTATGCTCTCAGCTAGAAGGGCCATAAATTGGCTAATGGTTACTTCAGCAGTTCCCTGCATGTTGGTGAGAAGAGCAGGAAAGCAATGGCATGTTAATGGTGGTAGTGCCTCAAAATGAAGGCTAGAGTGGTTCTCAGCTGCAATTCAACAGCATCCCTTGGGGTTCTTCTTTATGCCACCTATCCTATCAGCATGGATTGTTGCTGCTTGCAATTGTTCTGATGCCTCAGAAAGTTTTCTACCCTTGGTGGAGGGAGAAATCCCATAGGTGTAATTGTATGCCCATGGATTATACAGGCAAATAAAGGAATACAATTCTACGAATCAGAGACTATAGTGAATCAAAGACTATGGCAGTCTTTCAAAGCACCTGAGGGCAGGACAGGAAGTAATGGATGGAAAATTATTAAACAGAGATCCAACCTAGACATTTCCTGACAGTGAGAACAATTAATAAATGGAACAGCTTACCTCCAGAAGTTGTGGGTTCTTCATCACAGGAGGTTTTAAAGAAGAAATTGGGCAACCATATGTCTGTAATGATATAAGGTCTCCTACCTGAGCAGGGAGTTGGATTAGAAGACTTCCAATGTCTCTTTCAACCCTGTTATTCTAGATCTAAGTTCTAAAACTAGCTGAGAACTGAAACATTTCACAAGAAAGTGTACTTCGGCAAGCACTAACCCTACTCCTAATACTTAGGTTTTTACGTTCAATACTGTGGATTAAATGTCTGATATAGGAATCCTTATCAATCTAGTTGGAGAGAAAATGTTTAAGGCATCAGAAAGTCATAACATTTAAATGCTGAAAGCCTCAGACTGAACTGAGCCGGCTTACATCAGAACCCTTCTACAGCCAGTAGACTGAACAAAAGCTATCATCCGCAGACAACTCTCAGCCAGTATACGATATACCATTGTGAGTCAAATGCAATTGAAGGGTATATAACGTTTGGTCCCAAAATTAGTATGTGGAAATCCTGTGCGTACCACACGGTGTTTGAAATGGAATACTTCCTTTGTACTAGAACCACTTTTCAAGAGCCCTTTGAGCACCGGAGCATCCTGTTGCAAACTAAAAATGGAAGACGAGTTACATGCTGTAATTTTCTGCATTAAAACCCTCACAAAAGAGTAAAAGAAAATAGAAATCTTTTTTTTTTTTCTGCCATAGCAGTAATTTCTCCTCTGGATCACTTTTTTCAAATTCTGGAAAACACAGAAATTAAAAAGGAATGAAGTTTATCCTAGAGTGATCTAAACTGTATCTTAATATAAAGTTATTCAAGCTGTATCTTAAGACCCAACTACATTGCATGCCCTGCGAATTAATTTTCATCCTGTTAGGTTTCCTGTAGAGAACAACCAAAACTGTGAAGGGCACTTTTACCATTGTGTTCAATTGTGCAGAAAAAAATCCAAGCAAAAACTATACTGTAAAATGGCATAGGATGTAAAATTTATATTCTGCTATGAGGTGGCCCCAGCTCTCATTCCATTCTTCCCCTTCCCCACCCCACCCATGTGAGCCAATTTGGTCTAGTGATTAAGGCATCAGGCTAGAAACCAGAAGGTTGTTAGTTCTAGGCCTCCCTTAGGCAGAAAAGCTTAATTTCACAGGGTTGTTGTTGTGGAGAAGAAGAAGGATTAGATATATTTCTACTTTGTTATTTATTAAAATAAGAAAGGGAGGAAGATAAATAAAGAAAATGTATTAAGTTGTCACTCTCCTGCAAAAGGACCATTGACTTGAATGAGACAATTTACTTACTACAAAGGGAAATTTCTATATGTACTGTAAATTCCTCTATATATGTAAATCTAGACTTGCCCTCTCTCAGAAAATTTCACCAACATGTACATGTAGATTTGAAAGTGCCCACTTTAGTCTCCTCTCCCCCATTTGCAGATTCTAGTCCTTTGGCAAAGAACATTGCCAGTTCAATCTGATCTGTTCTAGAAAATTAATGCAGATTCCTAATACATCTTAATCTCCATCTCATTTAAACATTCCTTGCTTTAATATCCAACCCATTATTCATTTAAATACAAAGGTATTGAATAGGATTAATATGCTGGGGTCATACTGCTACAAAAGTGTATAAAGGTAAAGGAAGCCTTCTGAATCACTGAAGTGAATTCATCTTCAGAATTAAGTTCTTTCTGCCAGCTGGTTTACAGCACATGTTCTGTATTTTTGAAGCTATAAGAACCAACTCGATCAATTTATCAAATAATTATGATACCTAGCCACACCTTATCTTAGTCTTCCATAATTAACATTTTTGCAAACCCTTGCAAAAGCATTCAGTAATTAATGCTTGGACAGCCAAGTTTTGAAGACAGGGATTTGACTATGGAGTACAGTGGCTAATATTCCAACTCTTGAAAGTTATATGCTCCAGAGAAGAAATTGTTACCATTATAATCATCATCTAATTATTATAACATTATTCTTTGTTGATAGATTAGCCTAGCCTATTGTGGTATTTCAGGTTTAATCTTCGATGATGCCTGGTCTTGAGAAAGGTGAAAAAAGACCAACGTACAGTAGTTTGAACAAGAGAGAGTCAGATTGAAGGCTTCAGAACCAGTGAAAACCTATGATAAAGAATTTTCTCTATATCTAATTATTATGTTAATATCATGTTTGTTCCTCATGAGATAATTTTATTCTAATGAGCTAATGCTTTTTTTGTTTCTGAGATGGTGGACAGAAAAAGTCACCAGTTGAGTGATTTGGGGACAATAAGTCTCAGCCATCTCACTTTTTGAAAGTTATTGATGTGAGGAAAATAGGATGAGGAAGGAGTTATGTTTGTTGTGCCAACAAATCCACCCCCATTCAAATCAAAAGTCTCTAGCCGCATCTCAGAGAAAAGAAAATTGATTTATTAGAAGTGGCCATGTTGGCGTTTAGCTGGGTGCAGCTGATACTAAATTACATCATACATTTCCCCTTTGACCCTGGTCTTCCCCCACCACCTGGATGTGGTTTCTCCAATGGGACACATCCATCTCCAAGAGTCATCCATCATGCTCTCCAATAACTTTCTTACGCTCTGACAACTTTGGGCTGCTGGGGTGATTATCTAGGCATTTAAAGAATTCCTCGTTTTCCCCCTCTCCCCTTTTCTGGCAGCTAAAAAGACCAAAGGAGTATCTTTTAGTTGATATTTGTCACATTTATAAAAATAATAAAGGCAGGATAAAACTAAGTAAATACTATTCCATTCTTGGGATGTTAATATATGTGTTTGGATGAAATTTTTGAAACCATTACTCCAGTGCTGCTGCTTTATCTTTTTAATACTGTCACTCTAAATTAATAAACCATTTCCATTTTTAAGACAAGGTGAATTTTTATTAGCAAATCTGACTATTGCTATCTCCATATAAATAGCTAAATTTTATTCAGTTGCAATTACAATTAGGAAGGGTTAGTCTTGAATTCAGCCTTAGGATTTTTTATATTTTCATTTTTATGAGTTTTTACTCATTGCATATCTCCTGATTGTTGTATCTGACTTTGGCATGTGACTATAATGACAACATTCCTGACATTGTACAAGATTTTCTTGAAAACGTGACAGACAAGTATCTTGAATTAAAGTGAAGTAGCCAACGTGACAGCAGCAGCTGACTTGTTTAAACAACATATTTTTTCATTTGTAAAGTTCTCACATTGCAGAGATTGAGCATTCTGGTAAAACAGAATAATTTGGGAATGGAGATATCCTGGCTTAAGTTTTCATTTAGATCTAATTTTTATGATTATATGTATATATTTTTTATTCTACACTATTCTATCAAACCTATTTTCACATGATACTCTGCTCTTCCCGCATGAGCAGTAAATCTGTTATGTAAGCATAAAAATAAATAGGCTTAGAATTAGTGATTGTGCCCTTCAAACAAAGGCATCTTACAAGGAAATATTGAATTTAAAAGATTTCCTTGACATATGTGGTGTCTTCTTTTTCTGCCCACACTTTTTATCTTTTTAACATTTTAATTAACTTTGTAGTCTTTATAATATTTTAATTTTCTGAGTTATTTTCAGTAGTTTAAGGTAATAATTTTATACTGAGCTTTTTTAAATTTTAAAATCAGTGTTCTTTAATTCAACCTTTTCAGTTAAACTCTTACTACTTAATATTATAGGTACCAAGCATTACCTTAATAAATATGCATGCATGCCATGTTTCTACAATAGGCATTAATTTAATAAGGTGCAGATATTGTTGAAAGTCTGGGTAATTGGTATGTTGTAACTGCATTTGAGCTTGCTGCATTTGAGAGCAAATAAAGGTGCTACAGGGTGAATAAAAATAATGTAAATTTGTTCCTGTTCTAACCCTTTCAACCAGACAGTGTTGCTTAGCTGAATCAGGCCCTTTAGTTGACTCATAGAATCATTGCTCTGATGAAAGCATTTAGAATTTGAAGGCTGTTTTTCTCAATCACTTTGCTAAAACTTTTATAGAGGTGCTATAAGCAAAGCTGGGACATATCCACATATGCCAACTACAATCCTCCATAGCCAAAGGCAAGAATCCTCAAGCAAACTGGCAGAAGTTGTATACAAAGGAGTGCAGTTTCAGCATACAGTCACAGCTGCCATTTGCTCTTTTCAGCACAACAAATACCCTACAGACACCTCTGTAAAACTCTTCTATTTCTTTCAATCTACTTCAGGAAATTGGTATTCATCTTAAAAGGAAATGGTAGATTTCTGTATATCTATTTCCTTGTGGGATAATACTGCCCAGAAAAAGTGTGTATTTAGTGTTAATTATTACTGATCATAGTGGAAACAATAGGGAGCTAAGATTATTGACGTCATAGTGGCACACCACAGCCACACTCTGAAAAAATGCACTTACCTAAGCAATGAACCTGAATCACCTGGGGCCTGAGTAGGCAAAGTGGCTGAGATGCTTTAAAGCTATTGGCTTTATATTTAAAAAGGGGTGAGTTATTTTCCCCCCAAAATATTTCCATAAAGGATTACTTTCTTTAGTTTCAGAAGGCAAGGGCTGTTTACATTCTCATCCAAAGTCAAGAGAACTGATTGAAAATTATTAATACTTATGAGGGGGTCAGTTTGAAAAGTTTTGCTATGAACAGCTATGAAAAGTTTTGTTTTCAGCCAGTAAAAATATATTTTAGAAAATTTTATCAGAATAATTAGGCTGGAACAGCATAAGATAGAGATAAGTGGTCATATGGCACCCAGAAGCTATGCCTACTGCTCACAACCATCTATTTGCAGACAATCATGGACTGTTTTCAAATTAATTTGGGACATAAAAGTTGAAACTTTATCATCCTAGGATGTATTCTGTGACGTTTACCAGCGGCCAAAGGCTTTTTTATATATATTAATTTTCAGGGACCTTCAACTTTAGAGATAGAAATTGATTCTTTAATTCCACCCCCTTGCACATATCCTCACTGATTGCAGACTTCTGAAAACAGGAAGGGGTGGTGGTGAGAGAGAGAATCAGTTCCCTTCCCCACTATCTCAGCCTAGAAGGCTATAGGCATGTCCAGTGCACCAATGTTAAAATACTCTAAGGTAGGCTGGTAATTCCCCAGTCAGATTCTTAAAACTCCTTAAAAGACCTGCACAAGATAGGATCCCATGGCTGTGGATACACAAAAACACTTTAGCAGATCATAAAACAGGAGGAAAGAAAAACGGGCAACAGATCAAGTTTGGGACTTTAGCTGATGACGAGGTTAATTGTAGAAGATGGAATAGGCACTATTCAGGATAACTGAACGCACTGCAAGAGAAACCAGTTGAAATGCACCTTTGGCATATTTGCAAGGAAAAGCACTTTCATTGGGATGAATTTAATAAACTTCATTGAAAAGCAATTGCACTCCACTGACATGAAAGTCAGCTTGGGTGACTTATAAGCACTCCAGAGCCTAAAGTATTTTTGGGGGAATACCCACAGTAGTAAACTGTGAATGCTATTTTATAAATGTAGATATGTAATCTGTTATTTTGAAGTGAAGTACTATGAAATATGTAGCATAAGTTGGTACTACTGTTGAATGGGTCGATAATAAAACAAGCAGCTGTGCAAAGGACAAGCTAACTTTGAATTGCAGGGAAACAAATGGATATTGTGTAGGTAGAAAGTTCATAATCCAATTCATAGATCAGTTACCTTCTATCAAAATAATTGGCCAAGTGATATGGAGCTCTGTTTCTTATGTGGCCATGTTCACCTGAAATCATTTAAATTGTGCAAAAATTAAAGAGCAACCTAAATATTCTCAACAGATTACAAATCTTGCAAGTTCTGAAGATTCTACTGAAGACATTTCAACTGTCCGCAGACTAAATTGCTAAAATCTCTGTATTATGCCATGATTGAACAATAGATCAAACTCAAAACCTGTGCAGTTTTTTCTTGATTCATATGTAAAAATAATTATAGATAGATACAAATATTCTGAATATTTTTTTAATTACAGTGTCCTTCTGTACATAGATATGTAAACAAAAATATCCAGGATTCTGTTCTTTACCTATCTAACTGGATATTTGACTGCCATTCTAGAAATGGTTTGTAGATCCATGTATTTATTTAAATAAATCAGTGATATAGATTTGTAATGACTAGCTTGATACTTTTAGGATGCTAGCCATTGCTCTCTAATTTAAAAGTAGCTTCAAGTTTATCACTGAATTTGCTGAAGTAGGCACCAATATTTGAAAATGCAGTGCCTAGAGTATTAGAGACCCCATCTGTAGATCTAATCAATCTCCCCCTTTTTAAATCATATTATTTATTATTTTTTAAAAAAGGTATGTGCATATTTTCCTTCTTAAAACAAATTACTAAAATTATTAATACAACAAACATGAAAACACTAAGATATTTCTATTCAATATATTATTTTGGACATATGATTTTGAGAAATACTGGATTATGGCTTTCTTTGTAATGAGTGATGCTCTTGGGGGCAGGAATACTGGTTTGTTTATGAATTTCTAAACTTCCCATTTATGATTTCCAAAACTTGCAATTTTGTATTGCTTGGAAACTGAAATGTAGCAATTTCCCTATGTTCTGTGTGTTCTCGTTTAACATGCCGATAAAAAAGACCATAATCTTGTGAACCCCTTCTGGGAAAGGCTGGTGAAACTATGTTTTGCGTTTTGCATCTTCATTTCATGTTACACAATGCATTCAAAGTTAGCTGACCTTTTGAAGCAAACATGAAAAACAAAAGCCTACTGTTTGTTAATTTGAAAATGTGAATAGTATTTTTATAGCTTGTTAAAGATATGGCTAGTTGCATTATGTAAATAAGGTTAATGTAGCTTTTATTTCCCTTTGTGGGCATCATTATTTGGAACATGATTGTCTAAGGTTGATTTGTATATAAGTAAATGGTCTGTGATTGCCCTCCTCGCTGCCTTCTTCCCATTTCTCCCATTTTGGTTTATCTCTTTCCAGATCTGACTGCATTTTGACATTCTGTGTGATTCTGTGTTAGCACTATTGTGGTTTGTTCAACTTCCTGCACTTACTTACACAGTAGGATATTGTGTGTGGTGTATTGTTATTTTAACTTTTAGTTTTTTTTATTTTTCAGCTTTGAAGGAACACGCACTGTTGAAAATACACAACTGATTTTTGTTAATATTACTAGGCTAAATATTTTAGTATGATTTCCCTTTCATACTGGTTTTGTTGTTGTTTGGGAAGCTGGCGGAGAAACCAGTGTCTTCTTTTTCTAAGTGTGATTTCTTCCCATTCAACTTCTCTATCAAGGTCCTTTAGGGTAGAGCTTTACCTGTTTGTTAAGGCAAATGTGGACTTCAGCCTGCTTTCGCTTCATCGTACACTGATCATCCCAGCTGAACTATTTGAAAACCGTTCTGCTTTTTTGTTACATGAATCTGTCAGAAATATATTTTTAATTTAATATAAACGAACTTCAATAAAATAGCAAACAAAAGGTTTTTTGTGTTAAGGTTTCTGTTTGTTACTAGTAGTACTGGTTGCTTTCTTAACAATGCTGTCCCAAACCAAAATAGCAGAAAGTGGTGCTGATTGCCATCTTAGGCCATCTCGGAATTGGCATCACAGCAAAGGCATGGAAGTGGAGCAATCTAGACCCTGGGTTGATATGTATTGCTTGAAATCAAGGCCATTCCGAAATATGAGATTCGGATATAAGAGCAAGCAGACTGTTGTGATCCAGAGGTGTCCCTAGTGAAAGACTTAACTGTGAACATTTAAAGAATTACAGAAAATAAATGAGTTAGAACAGCGGTCTACAACCTTTCCAGCTTTGCAGACTGGCAGCAGAAGTGGCAGTGGGGGTGGGGAGACAGGATGGTTCTGTGCAAAGAATGGCTGAGCACCTTCACAAAAATGGAGCTCTGCACACAAGCAGACATATGCCACCGCTCACGCAAGTGGAGCTGCAGGTACTTGCCCACTATTTGTGCAGCCCGGTTCTGAATCAGCCACAGCCAGGTACCAGGCCGGGCACATGAATTGGGGACCCCTGTGTTAGAAAGCACTTTGATATTAGCCTGGTCAACAATAAAACACCAACTATAATCCACTTATGTATGATTGGTTGCATAGAAATATTCCCATTATAAAAAGCATTATAATAGACTGAATCATGTCTAATTTGATAAGTTATCTACTATAGTTGCTAGATTACCAGGTCAATGAGCTCTGACATTTTTAGAAGGATTACTGTAACTAGCAGCTACAGACAGATTTCCATTCATGTTTCTTTGCATCATCTTATGTTTGGAACTCAAACAATGCCATTGAAAGTACACTACAATGAAATATTATAATGAACTCTCTATCTGCTGGCCTCCTCTTCAAATTTTAAACTATCTCTGAATACAAATTCACTAAGAGAGCTTTAAACAATGGTCCAAAGTGGGTTTAGCTATTTGAACTAAACTGCTACACATAGAACTATCCTTTTCAATTAAATATGTTTTTATTGACAAATAAGGCACCTTAAATCAAAGTATTGAAATAATTATTTTGGGCTGGAAAATATAGCTCATTTGAATAATTTTAGCTAGGGAAAATAAGTCAATTTAAAATAACAAAGAGTAGATTGGGAGCCATCTATGGGGTTATTATAAGATTGGCAGCTATATGTTAAATAAAATAAATTAAAATAAACACACATACACTCAAGAGTGACTGAAATAAAAAATGTGGGGAAGCTCCTGGAAAACCTGAAGTGAGAAGAGAGATGGGGAGGTAGATTGGTGGACTTATGCAAAAGGACAATACAATTGATTCAGGTTAGATGGTTCATCTGTTCCCTTTGTCTTCCCATGGATGGGATCATACAGCTATAGCTGCCTTTGTACTGGAGACCTTGAGGAACTTCCCTTCAAATGAATTCTAATGGTCTTTATTTCCTCAGCCAAGAAGTAGGAACTGCAAACAACAATGGATATTAAGAAAAACCAGAAATCCTTAATTCAAATCTAGGGGGTCTTATTTTAGTGGGGCTACCAAGGTTCCTATAAAAGCAGCACTCCAGGACTCCCCCCCCCCCTTCATCTCCTTAGGAAGATAGAATTATCCTAAATAAGGGGGGTGTCCAAGCTAGTTTTGGGAACTAGCAATAAAGATAACAGAAATCTTCACTGGCTTTACTAGATAAAAGTCAAGGTCAACAAAATGAGAACCCAGATTGTTGGGGGCAATTTGCTGACATTGTAAACCACCCAGAGACTGCTGCAAAGCACTATGGGATGGTATATAAGTGCTGTTGCTATTACTATTTAGTCCACCAAAGCCAAAAGTCACTTTGAAAAGGATAGGAGGAGTAGAAAGATTCTTCTTCAAGAATGCTTGGCTTTAGCTAGAGTGATTTTTTAATCTGGGAAACACGCTCTGGACTGGATTTTATATGACGAGCAGAAATGATAAAGCTGGTCTGATCAGTCTCCCTAGAGCTATGTTTATCACACAGATGCCCTTAGCAACACAAATGTCTTTTTTGTTTCAGAATTTAAACACCTTTGAAAATAGTTTTAGAACTATTTTTATAGCAGTCTTCAGTATCTAAAGGGCTGCTGTAAAGAAGACAGGTTCAACTTGAAGACAGAATAAGAAGCAATGGATGGAAACTAATGAAGGAGAGAGGCCAAAACTAAAAATGTGATTTCATCTTCTGGATGAAACAGATTCACATGCCTTGCAGGTCTCATTGGTAGTTTAAGAGGGAGGAGACTAGTTTGATGCTTAAGCTTCTCTCACTTTTTTGTCATGAGGGCATGATCTCTCTCTCTCTCTCTCTCTCTCTCTCTCTCTCTCTCTCTCTCTCT
>NW_020769344.1:7303128-7335471 GCF_900518735.1 Pseudonaja textilis
CTCTCTCTCTCTCTCTCTCTCTCTCTCTCTCTCTCTCTCTCTCTCTCACACACACACACACACACACACACACACACACATCACCTACCCTCTATCTTGCCATACTCTAAATAAAGAAATATCTATTTTTAAACAGAGAAAGAACCTACATTTAATAAAATGCAAAATACAGTGAAGTCTCTACCCTTTTAACTTGTTTAGAACTTAGAAGTTAACTTAGAAGTTTTTACAAAATGTTAAACATAGAATAGAATTACAGGGTTGGAAGTGATCTTGGAGGTCTTCTAGGCCAACCCTGTTTGGAAATCCTATATCATAACACACATGAGGTTGTTCAATCTCTTTTTGAAAACCTCCAGTGATAAAAAAAACCCACAACTTCGGGAGGCAAAATGCTCCAATGATTTATTGTTCTTACTGTCAGGAAACTTCTCAATTTTAAGTTAGATCTCTCTTTAATGTCTCAGAAGTGCTTTTTCAAGAGGCAACAGGACTTTCTGGATTTTCTCTGAAGACATTTCACTTCTTACCCAAGAAGCTTCTTCGGCTATCTTTAATGATCTTCTGTCTGTTACTTTTTATCCTCACCTCAGATACTTCAGAGAATAAGTCAACCCTGTATTGTCTATAACAGTACTGGAGACAGTTATCATATCACTCCTAATTCTTCTCTTTGATAGACCAGACAGATATCATTCCCTTAACTGATCATCATATGATTTAGCCTCCAGATCCCTAATCTTTGTTGTTATTTTCTGCACTCTTTCTAGGACTTCAGCATCTTTTTTGTATAACAACAACCAGAACTGGATGCAGTATTCTAAGAGAACTAATGCAGTATAGAACAGTGCTACCATATTTTCCCAAAAATAAGACCTAACTGGAAAATAAGCCATAATGCGACTTTTGGAGCAAAAATGAATGTTAGACCTGTTTCAGTGAAACACAATATTACTTCTTGTGATCTTGATGCTATCCCTCTGTTGATGCATCCTAGGATTGTAATGGCATTTTTAGCAGCTGCACTGCACTGCTAGGTCATATTTAAGTGATCTGTCCACTAAGGCACCCAGATCCTCTCACTATAAAATGCATACAACAAATCCATTACTAAAGGCCATGTTCAGGTTGTCATTGCATTTTTATGATTGCAACAACAAGGGGACCATTCCTTTCTGACATGCAATTCTTAAACCTGATTCTCTTTCCAACGTTTTTTTCTTGGATTTCTGCTCACAGTATTTTGATGACAAATGGGGAATGATGCAGATAGGAAAACCAACTGACTGACTTCAATGAAGTGGACACAGGTTGCATCGCTTTGTTCCTGGGGAAAGATGTGTTTCCAAGGGTTTTAACATTTGGATTTATCTCAAATATTTCCATAAAAGGTGCATTTGCTTGAAATATCTTTTCATTCATTTTACCACTTCAAGCAGCCTGTTTACTATTTCCTGCCTGCTGCTGAGCTGCTGGTTCCAGACTGTTGCCTCCCTGCAAAGCCTTCCATGGCAGGAGTCCTGATTACGCTGCTTCTGAACATTCAATCCATTTGTAATTTCTCTTTGCCATCTGGCTTTCCTCTACACCACAATTAACCACAGGAAATATGAAGCCTATGAAGTAAATGGGAATTTAGCTAACTGTTCCCTAGAGCAATTGCTGTGAAATGACTAGTTTTCTGTTGTCCATCCTGGAGAGGCCATGCAGGATACAACATAGAAGATAAATCCACTGCTCAAATGTATGCTTTTGCGGATATGTGTATTCCAAACCTGTATATTAAAATTCATCATCATTGAGAGAGGCTCATTCCTTTTTATTAACATATTTATATTTTTGAAATAAATTAGTACTTAAAGGAACCTAGATCCCAAATAATTTTCACCAAATGTATTACCAAATCACCAAAGCCTGCAACCAATCATTTCCTCTTCAATTTTCAATCCATTTGGGGGGCAGGGGGGTGGAGAAAAGCAACTATCCTTAGCTTAATACCATTGGTAGGGAAAACTTAAGATTATTGTCATCCAGAAACCCAGCATTAAATTACCCTGCCTTGGAGCAGAATGCAGGGATTGACCAAAATGACCCAGAAGTCTCTTGGTTGAGTTCTCTGGGGGAAAGGAAGCAGGTGAAAGTGGGTTCTATAGGCAGAAGTGGGCCTTCTGCATACTAGGAGAATTGGCACTGAAAACAATGATGCTGAGAAAACAGGCTTCCATGCAAAGGTCTTCAAACTTGGCAAATTTAAGACTTGTGGACTTCAACTCCCAGAATTCCTGAGCTAACAAGACTGGAGGAGGAATTCTGGGAGTTGAAGTCCACAAGTCTTCAAGCTGTCAAGTTTGAAGACCCCTGATGTAGAGAGTAAGAAACATGACCTTACCTGAAAGTGGGGAAAACATTCAAGTAAATCACATGTGGAATATGCAGAAGAGCCTCAGAAAGTTGCCTCATCTAATTCACCTGGGTGTAATAATAGAAGGAATCACAGAGCTATCAGACTTGCAACCTTTATCAAGATTCTAGGCAACTTTGAGAAAAGTACAATAGTTTAGCCTACAGGTGGTGTTGGTTCTTGGTTTGGGCTGCCTGGTAAATAGAAATATTTAGTGTGACCCTCAACCTTAAGGATGAATGAAAATTCATCTTGTATTATCAATTTATTTACCTTTTACAGTATACTTTGCAAATCTCAGGAGATTTATTCAAAGTATATTCCAGCAGTTTCCACAAGACTCCACATATATCATAAGGCTAGAATAGGATTAGACAAATTGAAGGATCTCCGCATCCTAGATGTCATATGCTAGATATTGGCACTATGAAGACAACATACCTCCCACAATGCATTGCCCGCACATTATAAAACAACAATATACTGTGTGGTATATTGCAGACAAGGTTAGTTGGATTTGCTGAGGAAATTATGGATTATTTTCTGGAGAAAAAGTCCATTGCTGATTGGTTAGTTCCATTGATACTGCCCCTGATCATGTTGCTTTTTTGGCTTCCTCTTCAGTCTTGGGTGTTTATTTCCTTGCTCTGCTCCTCTCAAGGAGCTTTTCCTGCTCAGGAACTTCTCATTTTCACTGGTGTTCTACAGGGCAGAAATTCTTTTCTCAAGCCCCTTTACTTTATTAAGGATGCAAGCTTTCATTTCCAACCAGCTATGGTGTAGATTCTCTTCAGATAGGGGGACCAATGTTGCAGATCATTAAAAAAATTCCCTTCACCCTTTGCTGCATCTCTATCTATCTCCAAACTCCCATGAACAACTACCAGTATTTTCCTCCTGATTGTCAATGAGAAGTTTAAAATGCTTTATCCCTGCCACCAGAGGGCAAGAGACATTATGATGATTGGAAAATATAGGAAGTCAGATTTTGATTTTATGTTAGAAAGGTTTCCTAACAAAAAACTATGAACTCTTCTTCATTGAATATATTTAAACAGATCCACATATCTGGGATGCTTTCATTTGGATTTCTGCTCTAAGCAGGTTGGAATTGGCTTCTTCCAATTCTGTAATTCTATAAATCTATTATTCTTTGAATTTATGAAATATGTGCATTGACTTACAATATTGAAATCTGAAGGTCAAATATTGACCACACTACCACTAAACAGACAATACTGGTATGTCTTATGACTTGTCACAAATTATTTTTTGAGATTGCTTTCTTTGTAGTCTGGAAAGACAAATCAACTCAATTCAAATTACTGGGATTGGTCATGTGGTTTGTAGTGGTCTCTGTTCTCTGCAATAAAACATGTAGAGGGAAGCAAAGGGTCATTTTGCAAATTCCCAATCACTTGGATTGACTTTTGTGGTCAACTTGGTCCAACTTGAAGCAGTGGTCCAAACTGGAGCAAAGCCTTAATGAGGTGCAGTAAGTATAACTGGAGATCAAATGTGTTTTAGTCAGTGTAAGTGGATGGTTTTATCTCATCCCTGATTCAGAACTCCTCTCAAAATTCTGGCCCTGATTTGTTATTTTAGACGTGTGTCTAAAGTGGAGGTGCTATATAACCTCACAGAGAGGAAGGGGAAAGCATTGCAGCTATTTGCATAAAAGCTCTGTTTTGATGAAGAAACAAGCAGTGTCCATACCAGCACCCACTTCTAAGAACAGAGGTTGAGGAATGTTACAATAAAATTTTTGAACAATATTTTGGGTGCAGTGAAACAAAAAAGAAAAGAAGTATACTACAGTATAGCTTAAAAACATGATTGCTGGTGTTGGCAACAAGACTGCCTTTTTAGTGTCATCCATTATAATTAAGTAAATGGATTGTAAAGGTGAGGAATATCAGCATAAAAGCTGAAATGATTGCTTTTTTCAATTCACAGTATTTTATTTGCTTGAATTTTAGCTCTGTGGTTTAATTATCAACATAATTGAAAGTTAAATTACATATTCTATACTTCAACATTTGGAGACTGATGTTTAACATCAAGAAGAAAAAGAGTTTTGTGACATTAATTGGAAAATATGATGTGAATAATAGACAAAATATGGTTTATAAATTGTACATTAAAAAAAGAAAAACCACACAAAGCTTAATTCAAATCACAGAATCTGAAGAGACATAATTCATCTAGAAAGCCGGTGCTTCATGTCTTTGTTTGCAGAAAATGCTTAGCATACTCAAGGAAGCTGGAAAAGGCCACAACCCACAATCATAATATAAAGCAGCTTTATGAATCTCAGGAGACTACATAAAAAGTACAAGTGGCACATAAATAGAGTGCATTGAAAGACATTCTATTTTATGGTGCAGGATTTAGAGAAAAAAACTAGATATTCTGTTAGGTAAAATCTGGATGCTCAGTGACTTCTCATTTTTGTGAAGCAAGCAGCAACTTCATTTAATTTTAACCCTGAAAAATAATAAAAGTAGCACTTGAGATTAAGAAATTAGCCCTTTCTAGTGGGAACAGTGTGGCTTGCTCTGCATGCTATAAGATTCTGAGGACATCAAAAAAGCTGACACTCTCTGGTTTATGCAAAAAAGGCATTAACTCTGGTTGTTCTAATTCCACAGTATCATGCATGTTGGACCAGCTTAAGTGAATACACAACTGTACACTGGATACCTAGTCTTATACATTTTAGGCTCTTCAATATCTTCATAAACAATTTAGATCAGGGAATAGAAGGGTAACTCATCAAATTTGCAGACTACACTAAACTGGCAGGATTAGATGATGGGCTCCAGATCCAGAGGGATCTCAGCAGACTTGAACTCTGGGCCCTATCCAACAAAATGAAATTCAATGTAAAAAAAAGTAAGGTTTTACACATAGGCAAATATACAGGTACAGATTAGTTGAAACCTGGCTCAATAGCAGTAACTGTAAGAGGAATCTTGGAGTCCTAGTAGGCAATCACTTAAATATGAGCTAGCAGTGTGTGTCAGCAGCTAAAACAGCTAATATAATCTCAGGTTCTACTAACAAAGGAATAAAATCAAGATCACATTAAGTGTTAATACCACTTGTTGAGGCCTTGGTAAGACCACACTTGGAATACTGCATCTATTTTTGGTCACCATAATATAAAACTCTAGAAATAATGCAGAAAAGAACAACAAAGATGATTAAGGGGCTGGAGACTTAAACATATGAAGAGCAATTGCAGGAATTAGATATGTATAGTATAGTGAAAAGCAAGACTAGAAGTATTTCAATATCCGAGGGGCTGCCACAAAGAAGAGAGGGTCAACCTGATTTCCAAAGTTACCAGAAGGAAAGACAAGAAGCAATGGTGAGAAACTGGCCAAGGAGAGATGCAACCTACAAAAAATAAGAATTCTAAATAAACCAGTGGAACAACTCACCTTCAGAAATGTGGGTGCTCTGTCACTTGAGGGTTTTAAAAAGAGACTGCACAGCCATTTGGCTGAGATGGTATTGGGTCTCCTGCTTGAGCAGCTGGTTGGACAAGAAGACCTCCAAGGTCCCTTCCAGCTCCGTTATTTTGTTATTCATATCAATGAGGCATAAGCTGTTACCCTCTGTAGGAAAATCCAGGGTTGTCTCCTTGGAGCCAACAAACATTGGAACAAACATTTAGGAGACTTTTTTTTTTTTGCTGCATTCTGCAAGAGGATTGCTGCAGCAATTATTTTGGTGGGTTTTTTTTTTTTAATGTTGAGGCATTGGCCTGAATAAATGCTTCCTCTGTATTATGTCAAAATAATCTGCAAAGAGCATTCTTAAGAGTCACTGACATTTATAAAGATTGTTTTTTAAATTTTGCTTTATGATTGCAATATCCTCATAAGCCTTACCGATGAAGTTCAAAGAGGAAATTCTAATTTTAAATGCACAAATGCTAATCTAAACACTTTGGCCATCCACATCTCTTAGCATATTAATTTCCAGCTCCAATGGTTATGACTGTGTCTAGGGAAACATAAATTGTCCACTTTGTGTTTCAATAGGACATTGTAGGGCAATTGTCTATGCTGTTCTAAACAGTACATTAAGAAGAGAGTAAAATAGATAATTTAGAACATATTCAGATGATGCTAACACCTAAATCTCTTTTCATCTTTCAAACTCTTTTCTGTAAGAACTTACATATTACATTTGAAATATCAAAAGTGAGCATCTTGATGCTCCATATTCCTTAGCAGTGCACCTGAGAATCTGAAAAAAATAAGATTAGCGTCTTCTTAGAGCATCTCTGCCATGCTTTTCATCGGACCCTCTTCTATGGTAGGGAGGATGAATGTGGGGGAGTAGACATCATAGGAAGAAAAGTATAGAATTTTTAGACATACCTACTTCCTATTCTTCTGACATAATTTTCCTATTTCTTAGAGTATATGAAATGCTCAGAGTTCTTAATTCATTTCCATAACAGTTAGGAGAAGACGGAGGAGGAGGAGGTAGTGTTTTTACTTCATTGGAAAGGGTGGGTGGAAGGCAGAATATGGCTTTAAATCTATTGTTATGTACTGATTGCTTTGGTTTCAAACTGAATTTGCTTTCACTGGTTAACAACAATGGTAATACTTTTAGTTGGAGCAAGTTTTGGTAACTCAATATGGGCCAAATGCTTTGGCCACTTCAAAAATTCTTGAGGGGATCTGTCATCAGACAAAATCTATGAAGGCACTAAAACACTTAGCACTTAGATTTATATACCACTTTACAATACTTTACAACTCTTTCTAAGTGGTTTAGAGAGTCAACATATTGCCTCCAACATATTTATAAATTTATGTTCAAAACATCAAAACCATATAGCTATCTGTGGCACCTCTAAAACAGTTAAACAGTAATCTCCATAGGTAGTACATTCTTTATTGTGCACCATGTGAAAAACAGGGGTAACAACTGCAAAGTATGCAAGACACATTTCCAAAGTAAATTGTAGGAAACTATTTTGACTAAATTACTAAATGAGAAACAGTCAAATAAATTGAACAGAAAGAATCGCAAAATAGAACAAAGTGTTTGTTAGATCCTATGGCATCTACTCAGTCAATTTTGGAGGACTTCCTAAAAGTATAGAGATCATGGTTTAATGTTAGAAATTGCCAAAGAGATTTTGATGTCCTAATGGACATCACTTAAGTATGAGCCAGCAGTGTTCTGAGGCTGCCAAAAAAGCCAGTGCAGTCCTAGAATTCATCGACAGACAGATAGCATCAAGATCATGAGAAGTGATAGTACCACTCTATGTTGTACCAGTGAGGCTACACTTGGTATACTGCATCCAGTTCTAGCCATGATGATACAAAAAAAGATTCTGAGACCCTAGAAAGAGTGCAGAGAAGAGCAACAAAAAAGATAAGGGGTCTAGGGGATAAACCATATGATGAACAGTTGTGGGAACTAGGTCTGGTTTAGCAAACAAAAGGACTAGGGTGACATGATAGCAGTCTTTCAAATACTTGAGGAGTTGTCAGAGAGAAGAGTGGTTGACCTATTTTTCAAAGCACCCGAGGGGAGGACAAGAATGGGTTGCAGCTTGCTAAAGAGAGATTCAATCTGGAACAAAGGAGAAACTTCCTTATAATGAGAATAATTAACCAATGGAACAGTTTGTCTTCTAGAGTTATGGTGCACCATCGCTGAAGATTTTCAAAATAGGACTGGACAACCATTTGTCTGAGAAGATGTAAGATCTCCTGACATGGGCAGAAGGTTGAACCAAAACACCTCCGACGACTCTGTGAAAATGGGCTGATCTATATGTATCTATTCTGCTAATCATCTTCTGGAATTTTTTCAGGGTTTATAAAATGGGTCCTCTGCCAGTATGTGAAAACTTTAATTATTAAATGACTATGTGAGGAATGGATAACTATTTTTGCTCTGACTGCCGGGGAAGATGTTTCCAGTGTCCATTCAAAAATGAGCCTGAATTTGTTCAAGTGGAGAAACTGTGTTAAGGCCCCACAGTTCTGCACCAAAGATCAGCACTAGGACTATTTTTGCCCTTAATATTTTCGGTATAGGGATCAAAGTATCTGGGTAATTATAGTTAAATAATTTATACATCCTTTTAGTACTTACTTCAACTTTTGCCAAGCTTCTTTTGATATGATTTACCCACAACCCTGTGTTGGTAAAAACCACTCCTCCTAAACAGGTAAAAGAATTCACTTGTTCAATAGGCTCCCCCATTTATCTGCCAGTGAAGTGTCACACTTTTACTGCTAAATATCACGTGATGGCAACATGATTGTGCGAGTTTGACACCCATGATTTGCACCCATACATATTTCAAATGGGTGTTTGAATAGAAGGCCTCCCTTAACCAAGAATAATTGTCTGGGTTCCATATTTAAGCTGACCAATTTCATCCACAGAATATTTCCATTTATTAAATTAAAAGCCACACCGAGATTTACACAAGCAATAAACAGTTTCTTGCCATGGATAATTGTTTTGTTATTAGATGTTATAAGGTAAAATAATTGTTGGGTGGTATTCTGGTCTGAATGTGGCTTGTTCCTCCACTAAGATATTTCTTTCCATTACCCCCTTAGTCTTCCATTTCTCCCAGAATATGTTTTGCATACACTTTAGCCATAATTCCAATAAGTCTGCAACATCAGTCTGCAATAGTGGTGGATATCTGTAGCTTAGGTGCATAATGAGGGTGGAAGTTCATTCTCTGAGCTTGTGGGCTGGTTTCTGAATGTTTCATTACCATTGTGAAAAAGGGAAATAGAGCTGATTGATCTATCAGAGTAGATGGGGCCTATATAAATGTAACAGGCCTCAAGAAAACAGGCATGAACCAACATTCTCATACAGTAATAGAATGTAATTTTCCTTAAACTGTTGCAACTTGCGTGAAATGTTTCTGCAAAACAGCTAGTTACATGAGTATATTTAGAACCAGAAGACTGAAACTGTGAGAAAGGAGTAACTAAAAGTTACTGATGGCTGCAAGTTTCAGTTGTACACAGGTGTGTGTGGAAACAGATGGTCAGTAAGAAAGAGAAGAAGGAATTGGGTTATGTGGTTAGAAGAAAAGTATAAAGGATAGGGTTTGAGATTAACTCTGGGCCCTTTGGCTTTAACTGTCCTCTTAGGACTTGCTTTGCCATGGGACCCCATTGCAATGGCATGTAAGTGTATTACTGCTATTGTATCTTTTATATCTACCCATTTCCAACTTACTAGAAACCATAAACCTCTGCTCTTAAAGTAAGAATTATTGCTTGTGTTGTTGTCTTTGTTTCCTACTGGAATTTTCCTATGGCACCAGATTAGAAAACATCTTCAGCAGAATTTAGGGAATTGGTGTTGGTGTTCTTCTGCTTATAAGGGCTTTATGTGGTCAGTAGGTCTCGTGATGGGAGGATCACATCAGGAGGGTGGTCTGGTGAAAGGGTCAGATGTAGGTCACATCAGGTGAGAGTCTTATCATCTATAACTTTTTGGTTCACCTTTATCTACCTTTTTAGGTAGGGGGGTTATAATGGCTACTTCCAGGGGTGGGATTCAAATTTCTTAAAACCAGTTCTGTGGATGTGGCCTGTTTTGTGGGTGTGGCTTGGTGGTCATGTGACTGGGTGGGTGTGGCTTGTGTGTAAATATTGATTTTTTTTCTGTCTGTTACATAAAATTTGCTTGCAAGCCAACTCACAATATTAACTAACAACACACCATGTATGTAAATATTGAATTTTTTTTTTTAAAAAAAAAGAGAGAGAGCAACTTTTATCCAAAATCAGGCAAAGCAGGCAGGCAGATTGAGTTGCTTGTAGAATCACAGATTCACTCACAGATCTACCATTCTGCAATCTGCTGTCTGAGTCTGCACTGAAAAATAGAAGCGTCAATCCTAAGGAAGGTTCAACTCTGCTCTCAGGCCTCTTCTCCCCGCCCCAACCCCCTGAATACCATCCCTGACTGGGCCTCAGGGAAGCCTCCTGGGCAAAGGCGAAGCAGTACAATAGCAATTTAAATTAGCTAGAAAGTAAGAAATCTGATGATTTCCTGCTTTCTAGCTAATCTAAATCGGGCGGCACAGTTCATAGTTGGAATGGCTGATTGTCGGGGGGGGAAAAGGAAAAATAGAAACTTACCAAAAATTAGGCGAAGGTACAACACAGGCAAGTTGGATGGTGTGCATACCAGGTAAGGAGTGACTGGGTGGGGAGGGGTGGGTGGGGAAGGGAGGGGCCAGCTAGTGGTGTGATTTGTCGGTTCTCCAAACTGTGCAGAATCATAACAACTGGTTCTATAGAACTGGTCCATACTGGTAGAATCCCACCCCTGAACACTTCCCATCTGACTGGAATACAACCTGTATTGTTTATATGCATAAACAGCCCTGCCAAACAATGCCTATCAATCAATACGACTCTTGAAGAATACTGGGGGTAGAAAATCATCAGCTTGTAGCATATATAAATATAAAATTGTTCTTATATTTGGAAGTTGGAAATATTTTAAAATTTTAAAATAAAAACCATAAAAGATAAGGGTAAAGGTTCCCCTCACACATACATGCTAGTCATTTCTGTCTCTAGGGGTTGGTGCTCATCTCTGTTAACAAAATTTGTCATGGGCGAATAGGCAGCAATATAAATCAAATCAATCAATCAATCAATACAGCCGAAGACCCAACACTGTCCAAAGATGTCTCTGTGGTCATGTGGCTGGCATGACTAATGCTGAAGGCACATGGAACACTGTTACCTTCCTAACAAATTAGTCCCTATTTTTCTATTTGCATTTTTACATGCTTTCGAACTGCTAGGTTGGCAGAAGCTGGGACAAGTAACAGGAGCTCACTCCATTACACCTTGCTAGGGATTTGAACCGCCGAACTGCCAACCTTTCTGATCAACAAGCTCACTGCATGTCCTATAAAAACCATACCTTACTTCAAATAGGAGAAAATTATGAAAGTATGATGTAGACTAATCCTGTAGTAGCCTTATGCAGTCCACTAGTGTTTTTAAAAAGTCAATAAATTTACTATTGCTATTCCACTAGCCTTTGAACAACTGATTTCTTTGTGATCTGCAAGGGTTTGTTATTTATCAGTGTGACTCTTTCCCTTCCACAAGATGTGCAAGTCTGGTGTCGAGTTTGTCACTATAGGAAAAGAGACAGATAAATTAATAGACATCACTTTGTTTGAAGGCACAAGTAGGATGTAATTGCAAAACTAATTAGTAATGATCATTAGCCAGTAAATGATAGTTTACTATTTGTAAACAAGTGCCACAATAAACTTGATAATTGTTTCCCTAGCTAGCTTCAGAAATTTTACTGACCTCATTTAACTCAACGTTGTAGGCTATTTTTACTACTGCCACCACTTATTTCTTTGTTTAAAGGAGAACAACATACTAATACATTGGCGTTAATACATTCCCTGTCATAGGCATTCCTTTATAAGGTTCAGGAATACCAAAGGAATGAAATATGCTGAAATGCCATGATGCAACCTCACTCTTTCATACTGGCATACTGCATACTAAGGGGTAGCATTTGCATCATGTCATCTGAGCATATGTTATAGCACCTGGTCTCTTTTGCAGATGCCTACAATCTCTGTAGACTGGCACCTCTATTAATCAAGATTTGTGGGCAGAAAGTATATGCATCAAGGCACAGTGGCCTTCTGAATGCTTATGTCCATTAACCGTATAAACGGAGATTGATGAGGGTTGGAATCCAAAAATATCTGAAAGTCTATTGCAGTAAATACTCATCTTAATGCTAATGTATGATTTTCTTGGAAGAATTATATTGAACACAACTAAGTGGATCATTAAGGATCCATGGTACCTAAAAAATGAGTTAGCTGACCTCTTGATTAAATACCTAAATGCACAACATTTCAATAACTCTGAATAGTTATGTTCTAAGAGCATTGAAACATGATTTTTAAAAATTATTTTATTTACCAAGACCACCAAGAAAAAGAGCTGGAAAGACCGATAGAAAAAACAAGGTTGGCAGTATATAGCACACCTCCCAAACAGGGGTTGACTACAATGGGCAAGCTATGTTGTTTGGCCAATGGGAAAGAGGTTAGAGAGGTTAAAAAGACTTGCCCATAATAGCTTGCCAAAAGAGAGTGTGGCCCAACTCATGGGATTTGTATCCCACTAGGGTGACTGGTTGGTTTAGTGGTTGATGGGATAAAGAGTGTCATGGGTCTTAAGTCACAGACACAAAGCCTCTTCCATAAAACACATTAAAATGTCACTTACATGCTTACATGAATGTGTACTAGCTAAGCAGTGAACCACCTTGTTTCTGAATGTTTTAGAGAAGTGATTCCATTTATTACCAAGACAGCATCACCCAAGCTGTCAGCTGTTCCGGGCCATTAAGGCAGGTATCCAATAAGTCCTGAACCAGCTGGATCTGTTTCCTTGACAGAGCAATGCATGAGCTAAAATAATTCTCTTTATTCCTTTTCTGTCTTGCTTGGTGCTCTTTGGATGTTGCTGATTGGAAACATTAGTGAAAATTTGGATTTACTAAAGCCATGAAAGAGTGGCAGCAATAAATATGTGAGTCTATTAGATGGCCATCAAGGTGTGTGGAAGTTTGCAACTTGTGATGTAAAAGAAGTATTTGTTAATGATACTAAGCTAACACCCTAGATTGGTGTGTCAAACTCGAGGCCTGTGGGCCGGATCTGGCTCACAGGGTGCTTAAATCTGGCCTGTGGGGCCTGGAAATATCAAATGACCAGCCCACAGTGTCTCTACTGGCCAAAAAGGGCTATGCAGAAGCCTCGTGAGGCCCCTGTGCAGCCCATTTTTGGCCTCACCAGCCTCAAGCAGTACTCTGCCAGCCAAAAATGGGCCACATGGAGCCCTTGTGCCCCCTGTGCCCCATTTTGGCCAGCAGGGTGCTGCAGGAGACGTCTATCCCATCTCCCTTCCCCCACTCCCTGCCCTCCCCCCAGCCAGCCCTAGAGAAGTACAATGCTGAATTTTTTCGACAGAACAATCAACTAATGGAACAGCTTTTCTTCGGAAGTTGTGGGAACTTCATCACTGGAGGCTTTCAAAAGGAGATTGGACTGCCATTTGTCAGAAATGGTGTAGGGTCTCCTGCTTGGGCTGGGGGTTGTATTAGATGACCTATAAGGTCCCTCCCAACTTTGTTAATCTGTTAAAGTAAATGGTAAAAATATGAATTTAATCAAGGCAAAGAAAAGGAGGGAGGGAGACATGTATCTTGTAGGATTGTTAAACTAACATAAAGGGCTAATACACCGAATGAAGGTTACCAAATTTGGCTGATGGGAACATGCAGGGAACTGGAGGCATGGCTTTCATTACTCCCAGCAACTCTGACTATCATGATCAATGCTGAGGAATAAGGGGAACTCCAGCTTGGCAAATTAGGAAAGCAAGAAAGGATTCTGGACCATAGATTACTGCTTTCCACAAGACTTAATTGTTGTATGTAAAATTTAATTGGAAAACACAGTTCAAGGGCAATATTTCCTTTGGCATGACACATATACAGTAAGCAGTTTTTCACCAATATTGAAGTTAATTTTAGTATGTGATTAATTGGCTCTTACAGATCACTAATAGTGTCAAAACCTGAGAAACTCATACTGAACAATGTAACATTTGGCTGCTGGCCTGGGTCTCAAAGTGCCAGCCCTGCCTTTATCATGGTTCGCCTTACGAGCAGAATGTATCAGGCTCATGAGAGTCATTTAAATGTAGTGTGAAAACATAAAGGTCATTTTGCTCTTCAAGGCACATTTTCAAATGCTCCAATCTTTCTTGGATTGCTGCTGTTTTCATGAATGACCTCAGCATTTTATACCTAGTAGCTTGGAAAGGTCACTTCATAGATACCACTGTAATATTCATAGATTTCATTTGTTTGGAAACTATTTGTTACTCTCAATATTACATGTCAGCTGAGTGACGGGAGACACAAAATAATCTTTGCAGAAAATCTCTCTGCTTACTTCAATTGTTGAACTTTATCAACTTTATTACAAAGGGTATTTAAACTTGATGTAACCTCCACAAGTCTATGAAATAGTCTAGTGAAATAACTATCTTCTGCAGTAGGTAGTCCAAATGAAAAATTATAATGCTTATTTGATATTTATCCTGCATTTATTACTTTATAAGTAACTCAAGGTAGCAAATAGATCTAATATTTGTTCCTCCTCCTATTTTCCCCACAACAAACCCCCTTTTGAGGTGTGTTGGGCTAAGAGTGACCAGCCCCCAGTTGGCTTTCATGCCTAAGGTGGAACTGGAACTCACAGTCTCCTGGTTTTTAGACTGGTGCTCTCACTAAAAACTGGCTATCTTTTCTTCAAACTGTCTATATGTTCAGATCTATGCCTGTGGTAGAAGAAGCTACAAAGCTAGATATATTATGAAGTAGGGGATGCAATTTTTCTTAGGTGCATTATTTAAGTAAATTTAAATAAATTCTCTATTATTTTTCTCTATTTTATTATTTTAGCCCAAACCTAAGATTGCCACACACACACACACACACACACACACACACACACACACAGAGGTGTGAAATAATCCTTGCATTCAAAATGTCTTGCCTCTGGCTAGTTTCTCAGGAATTGAACTTGTACTCTTGTACTCTCAGTTGATGAATCATAAAAAGTGCATCTAATTTATTGCTTCTGTGAATCATTCCTAGTCCTGCCTTATTTGTTCAAAGAGTGCAGCTGCTGTTGAGTCAGAAGGCTTATGTGTGTGCTACTGAATGGACTCTTCGACTTGTCTCCATTCACCATCCATGGATCATTCCAAATCAGAAGGGTCTCTCAAAGGAGTTTCTCATAGCAGTGTAAAGATAGCCTCCAACCTCAGAATTAGCAACAATAGGTTGCAGCAGGTGCAGAAACAGGGACTGGGAGAAAGAATGGCAGGGATGAGTAATTTATTTCTCAAGTTTAATAAACAATATAAGTTTATTGACATGTTAGAATCAATAATGCCAATGCATGTTGGCATTCTTGTGACTTCTCAAGATGGGCATAAAATTATATAAATTTGACTCTCTCCTGTGATTCCTTTTCTCTTCTGGATGCAGCTGCTAGGACTGTGCAAAACTTTGATAGGTATTTCTCTTTAATGAAGATTCATGATTGTGATGTGAAGTTTTCAGAACTGAAGTATCCTTGCCTGCTTCAGATCCAAATTGCACACACTGCTATTCATATTCTTCAGAATGCAATGCTTCCACTTCTGAAAGCAAAGCTGCCCCTTTGCTTCATTTCCCTTACATTTGAATTTCACATCCAGCACATCCAAAAGGCATCTATGCATATGTGGTTTGTGTGGAGAAATATCCTCCAATACTTGAAAGTTCAGAAGGACATGAAGAGCCACATTTGGGAGAATAGCATCATCGCCAGGGGGGAAAAGCCTCATCAAAGCAAAGTACAGTCACTTAGCACAAGCTAGTAGCTGTCTTTTGTTCCATCAGCCTGAATGAGCACAAAAAACACTAAATCCAACTGGTGCTGCAAATAGAAGTTAACATTTCATCTGAAATAATTGCAGGACGTGATATAACATTCTTAAGTTGCAGAAGGCAGATTCCTGTTGAATTTTAGAAAAATCTTTCTAATTGTAAAAGTAAGTTGACAATAGAAACAACTTCCAAAAGAAAAAAAAATCATATTTTCTTAAAGTGTTCAAGCAAAGGGTGAACAATCATCTATCAGGAATGCTTTAAAGAGAATGGCCTTTTAGCTTAATGTCTTTACAATTCCATTGTGTTGGCTTCACATTAATATCTAATGTAATCTAAGAGAATCTGTTGCAAGTGAAAGGAATGATTGCGATATGATTATAGACATGAAGAAAACTTGCACATATGTAACTGAAAATTATCAACCTGAGGCACATTTCATAAAAAAATACCTAAGTAAAGATAGATACATCTTTACATCCAACTACATATGTATAACACATACTCCAACATGATTCTATAAGCTGTATAACACAGAATGAGAGGATAGGATATATATAATAGCACTCCTTTGTGTCGTGCATTGAAGTAACCTTAAGAGGAGTTTCCTAGAATCAAGGAAATGCCCTACGCTATCTTTATTGCCATATTATGAAATGCCATGTTATCTTTATTTCTGAAATACTTTACTCAGCCATTTGTATAAGGATAAGATGGTGCCCTTGGGACTCTGAAGCACACATGTTTGGGGACAGCCTGGAAGGATAACCTGATCGGTGGAGTAACAACTCTAGAAACCCAAGTGGGCCCATTTACCAAAAGACACTCTCATTGTCAACATAAATGGCAAATTAGAGCATTCAAATACAGTAGGCTGAGTGCTTTAAATACTGAGGTATCACCTTTCACTTTCTCCATGTGGAATCAACAAGTCAGTGAAGTTTCATCTGATGCACAGAAGTCCACAACAGGGATAATTAGATAGGGAATTTTGTTCCTGTAGCAGTGAAACTATTCAGAGACAAAGTGATTCCTGTTTTGCTCTACGGTACATCATTCTGCCTTTAGAAAAATACAATGCCTTTAGAAGCCAGGTACTTTAAATCATTCTTCCTGCCCCTCAGTTTATCCCCAATACCCTACTGAGAGTTGAATTTGTTGTGAGTTCTGCTATGCAAGCATGGTAAAGAATAAAAGTTATTTAACAGTCTTGTGATTCCTCCTTCTAACTGATACCAGCTCTACGTTTTGACTTTATCTCTCTCTTCTTACTACCTCTTGAGCCAATTGTCATTAATCACACCATCTTCATATAGACAAAATGTAGAATTCAGAAAATACCAATTTCCCCAAAGAAACTGGAGAAAAAGACATTCTGTGTGATCACACCATGAAAGGAAGAAACAGTAACTAATGCAACAACAATGGAAAATGATACAGTTGAAGAAATCTTCCAGAACTTCACAACCACCAAGGGGCTGCTTTATGTATGCATATTAACAAGGTGCTGGCTGTTACAATTAACCCTTCCTGTGCAAGTGTTAGACCATTAGGATCCTAATTAGGATTTCCTACCTTATAAGCAGGATCTCCTTCCTTAGCTACCTGTATACCCATTAAATAGTGGTTGATACTGAATTATGGAAGTGATCCTTGGGCCCAACTTGTACATTTTCTTTTTCATGGAAAGTGGGGGGAAAGAAAACACTCTTTAGTCTTCCAGTTCAAAAGCTAACTGACTGTGTTTTGAAGAACGCTATTTCTGAGACTAAACAACCTAACCTTGATCTTGACTGGTAAGTGATAGCTCTCAAGTGCCAAATTAGGCTTCAAGAAACTTTTATTGCATCCCTTTGGTGTTACAAACTAAAGTTTAAAGATACTTTCTCACTCAACCAAAAGAGCATTTACATTAGTGTAGGCTCAGTGCCCTATTTTCAAACCTGGCAGAGGAATGCGTTTATAACATTCTCTGTCTAGTTGACTACTAAGATGCTCAGTTGCAGTCATCTAACAATACTGTCGCTCATATCCTATTGCACTGCCCATTATGTCAGGACTGGCAATCTACATTACTGAGCCCACTCTTTCCTAGAGAATGAAGTAGGACTAGCAGACTTTTCCAGAACAGCTTCAAAGAAAGTTGAAAGTTTCTGTTCCATAACAGTCACCATCAGAAATCCATGGACTTGAACACATCCGCACTTGGATCAACTGGCTGCCACTTTGGGGCTAAAGTGATATTTTTTCAATGTCACTTCTTACTACCTTATAACTTATTTATGTGTATAGTTTATTTGATTTCATATGCTCTATTTTAACATGCAAAATATTGGTAGTTACCCAGGAGAATAAACTTTACTCCTCTTTCTTTTTTCTAGCAAAGGTCACCCACAGAAACACCAAGGAAATATCATACCAATGTAGCATTATCCCCGAAAGGCCACTGCAGCCTGAGTTCTGCTAGCTCTCAGCCAGTCCACACTGGTCCCTAAGCAAGGGACCAGTTGCTCAGGCATCTCTATTGGCCTGGGTCATTTAGGGTGGTGGTCAGTCTCCTCACAGCAGGCAGGTCACATGATGAAATGGAGAAGCCTCTCCCCTTCTCTCCCTCAGGCTCGCCTGAGAATTCTCTCTTATCCTCCTTCTTTCCCTCAGGCTCGTCCCACAGAAGCCTCTCCTATCCTCCCTATTTCCTTCACTCCCTCTCCCTTTCCCAAGGCCTCTGTCTCAATTTCCCCATTAAGCCTCCTTTCCTCCTCTCAGGTTGCCTTTTCCCCTGGCCTTCCTTCAGACTCAAACTCTGCCTCCTCATTCTTCAACAAATCATTGAGGGGATGGAAACCCTTTGCAAACCTTTTGACAAACCTCTGATAGTATGAGCAGAACCCTAGAAATGATTGCAATTCAGCCACATTTGGGGGTCTGGGCCAGGAAGTGACAGCCTCAGGTTTTGTGGGGTCAGTTGATTTCCCTTCAGCAGAGACAACATGACCAAGGTATGTGACAGATGGTTGGTAAAATTGGCACTTCTCTGAAGACAGCTTCAACCGTCCTTCATGGAGCCTGGTCAGAACCTTCTTTAAGTGCTCCTCCTGTTATTCAAGAGTCTCACCATATAACATAATTATATTGTCATCATATAACATAATTATATTGTCTAGGTACACTAGCATCTCTATCAAATCCATGTCTCCCACTGTCTGTTCCTATGAAAGGTTGCCAGGGCCCCTGATAACCCTTTGGGCATCCAATTGAATTCATAAAACCCCAAGGGGCAGATGAAAGCAGTTTTCTCTATATCATCAGGATGCATAGGAATCTGGTGGTAGTCACTTCTCAAATCCAGCACACTGAACCACTTTGCTCCCAATAAATAATGTAGGGCATCTTCGATCTGAGGAGTAGTATACTGATCTGGAATGGTCCTCCAATTGAGGGTATGCTAATCTATGCACATTCTCAAGGACCCATTTTTCTTTCAGACTACTACAATGGGAGAAGCATAGGGACTTCAAGATTCTTGCATGACCCCGGTCCTCTTCAACTCCCCTAGATGTTCCCTGAGGTCATCTAAGTCACTTAAGAAAATCTGCCAAGACCTGTCTCAGAAAGGCTTATCTTCCTGTAGACGGATATGTTGAGTGCTCCTAACACATCCCACATCAAATTCATCTTTTGAGAACAGGTGTCGCCACCTCCAAAGCTGGTCTCTAGTCCTCTCCTTCCATTCTTGGGAAAGCTGTGTGTTCTTTGGATAGAACTGATCTGTTGAAACCCCATCCTCAATCTTTTCCCTTGTATCAGGCAGTACAATTGGGGTGGCTGGGCTCACTTGCCCGAACAACATCCAGTCCTCCAACCTTACAGGAAACTTGGTAACATTCTAGACCCTGACCAAGATCTGTCCTTTGGACTGCCACAAGGCCTTTGTGGAGACCACCTTTGGGATTACCTCCACTCCAATGTTCTGTCTTCTAGGATTAGATTCAAGGATGAGGTAGGACCCAGACTCCTCCCAGTCCAATCTGACAGAGGCCTGCAGACACACTACCTCCCCGGTTGTAGTACTCTCTTCACCCAGTCCATTTTCCACATTTGTCCCATACCTTCTGCAAGGACCTGTTGCTTTTACATCAGGTATACTGCCTGCAGTGCAGGATGAACATCCCCTATCACCAAGTTATCTGCTGCTGGGACAATTGGGATGAGCAGACATCTAACTAAGTTGGTGTTTGTCCCCACAATCAGGGAGCCCTGGCTAGCTCCTGGGGGGGTGGGTCGGGTACAGACAATGGCTAGAGTGTTGAAGGTTTCAGCATATCCAACAACTGGAGGCCCAAATGTTAGCTGGATAGGTAGTTTTCTTTCATATGAGAACTTCTCTGCTCCAATGCCCCAAATCTTCAAATCACCTAACTTTTGTCGGGGTATGTGCTTCAAGTGTCTGTCATAGAACCCCCAGCACAGTAATGTCACTTGAGCCCCTGAGTCCAAGAGAGCCCTTGTGTAGATGCCTTCCACTTACACTGGACCATTGAAGAAGTGCCCACCAACTGTTTAGGAATCTTGGTGGTAAGAGACGCAGTGTCTGGTCTGACAGTCCATGATTGGGTGATCCTGTGAGTCTCCAAAATCTGTTGCCAGGACCTCATTACTTTGGCCTTGGTAGGCCCTTGGGAATGGGAGCCCCTTGCTAAGGGAGATGTTCCCACCACTCCTGTCACTGAGGGCCCTTTGTAATTTCCCGACTGCACTGAATGAAGTATTCATGTAGTGCCCTGAACCCCCATAGTTATATCACTGGCCTTGCTGGCTGCTCAACTGAAGCATAAGGGGTCATCCTCCCATTGATCAGCCCAGCCGGGTTTTCATTCAAAGGCAAACCACTCATTGTCATCCATGAGGTCATCATCTCTGTTAGATGGGATATTTTGGGCTCCATATTAGTGAGCCAGGCATCATTCCTCCACCTGGAGACCACTCCAGTGGCAGATCAGCTGTGGCTTCTTTGGCTTCCTTCACCACCTCTGTTGCCCTAACTCTCTTTATGAATTCATGATATCCCCAGGTGTTCCCTGCAGCCAGTCGTTAGCTGATTCGAGACTGGATCTGAGCATAAAGCACCTTGTGAAAGCTGCTTCATCTTGGCCTATTCCACTTCAGCTGGATCCATCCCCTTCTTTTTTACAATCTGATATAGCAAGCCTCTTCTCTCCTATCCTTTCCCTCAGGCTCGCCCCACAGAAGCCTCTCCTATCCTCCCTATTACCTTCACTCCCTCTCCCTTTCCCCAGGCCTCTGTCTCAATATTCTCCTTAAGCCTCGTTTCCTCCTCTCAGGCCTCCTTTCCCCCAGGCTTCCCTTCCAATCTTTCCCTTCCAGCTCTCTCCCAAGACCAACCAAATCATCCCCACCTTCCTCATCTCATACTTTGTCTCCTCCCCTTCCTCCCAAAACCTCCTCCTTTTATTCCCTTCTCACCCCTGCTACACCAACAATCCTCATCCTAAACTAAAAAACTGTTCATTAAAAATCTGGATTTTTGATTGTTTGTATCCAAGAATTTTGAGATTAAACACTAGCTTACAGTATTCAGCCACCAGCACTTCCTTCCCTCATGTCTCTAAATTACTAGCAATTTAATAAAGAGAAATGTATAACTTATCCAACTTAGATCCTCCCTAATAAATAAATCTGTAACCCATGCAGACAAAAATGGTCACTCCCAGTCTAGCTCTTACTGAGCAGTCGTCAACACGTCAATGAAACAGATATCCCAGTTCCTACTGTTCTCTACCTTTAATCTGGAACAGGGGTGTCAAACTCACATTTGTCAGGGTGGCATCATGTATATATCGGGACTTTTCCCCCTTTCACTAAATTGGGCATGGCCATGGCCAGCACATGACGCATCCAGCCCGTGGGCCGGGAGTTTGACAGCCCTGCTCTGGAAGGTCTATCAAGCCTCTGCAGCCAATGATGGAAACTCTCAAGGCATTTCAGAGACAAGTGAAATCCATGTAATCTATGACCTCCCCTAAATTTTACACTAGGTCTTCAGTAGTATTGGAAGTTTCTGCCACAGGTACTGATCGTGTCAATTTGTATTAGAAGGTCTCAGTTATTATAGTCCTGTTGTGAAAGTAAGCATATTGGTTTAGAATTTAGATTGCTGGTGTTCAATCGACTTATTGTCAGGTAAGTATGACAAATGCAACTGTTGTTTGTTCCAGCCATTCCCACTTAACAAATGTACTGGTCTGATGCAAACAGAATTCCATGAAAACATTTTAACTAAACTTGATACATGGGCCTCTAACCCTTATTCTGGTCACAAAATGTAAATCCTCATGTTTCCTTTGAGTTCTGAGATTGTTCTTATGACTAGATCAGTCATAAGAACTAGTACAGAACTATATTTAGCAGATTCATTCCCATCTATTTTGTCTTTTATGTTGTGTTTATGAACAGCTGTGAAGTTAAATGCTGTGAGTTGTATAGGCTTAATTAATACTTCAGTTTGGAGTAGAGTAAAGATCTGCTCTGACAAGAGGACCAGGATTGATTTAGAAACTATTGATATGATTGCGGCAAGAATTTGGCAACCCATCAAAACTGCATGTATTCCAAGCACCTGCAGAAAATATGCAAGCAACCAGATTATTGCTAAATGTCTTTATCATTACCTAATGTTATTTAGCTAGCAAAACAAGATTAATCAAGTAGCATTTTACTAGAGAAAATAACATTAATTTGAAGCCCAGGGCTGCTCATTTAGAAAGACATTACACAAGCTGCCGAAAGCAGCTTCTGCCCAATGAACCGATGGTGCACAATTGACAAGGTTGTGTGTGTGCCAACTTGGTAGAGAACTTGCTCTTTAAAGCTTTAAACAGATTGAATGGACCAGCACTCCTGGTGACTGGCTGTTCTTTTTGGTCGACTGCACTAGCCATCAGAAAAGCCAATGCCATGCTTAAAAGAAAAGGGCTCCAGCTGAGAATCCTTGCTAAGGCTGATGTGCTCAAATAATTTCACATGACCAGCAACTGCAATCACAACTGCAAAGCAAATGACTCTTCTCCACCACACCCTCTCTCTCCAGATTGGGGAAAGGCCATAAAAAGATGAATCTCTGAAAATAAGTAAAAAGTGATACGATCTGCAATTCGACCCATCCTTACTAGAAGGTAAGACGGTGGGGCTCGTTAGTACCGGGCACTCCATAATCATCCTTGCAGGGCAGTGAGACGGTGAGATTCATCCCGTCCTTGCAGGGCGGTGAGGACCAGGAACTGTGAGTTGGTCTTCAGACGTTTGCAGCAGACTGCTTCCCCCGCTGCTGCCCCTCCTCTCTCTCAGAAGGGACAAGCATTCAGGAGTTTGAATTACCTAACCAGCAAGAAAAATAAACAAACCCATACATCCGAATCTCTATTAAAAAGTACATGACACAAAAAAAGAACATCAACGGTTGCCTCGTACAACTCATAGCTCAAATCCTCAATAACATTATTAATAAGCTACAACCCATACCAAAGAATGATACGGCACTTTCTCAGGGACTGGGTGGCTGGCCAGTGCTTGCATACAATTACCCAACCTGAAGCAGATCCTCAGAAGCTACGATAAACAACACAACAAAAATGCCAGCATGACAACCAGACTACTTTCCCCCATATTTACATCATTACTGACCCCAATAAATTCAGACACCTTCATATGCTCCTTCCTCTAATATGATTTATGCCAAAATCTGCCAGCAATGCCCCTCTGCATTCTACAGAGGACAAATGGGACAGACTTTGCACAAAATAATTAATGGATACAAGTTTGACATCAGGACTCAAAACAAGGACAAAATAATATAGCAACATTTCAATTACTCAGAACAATCAGTTGCAGCTCTCAAAACAAAAAGTGAGACTTATCAGCACCATTGAATGAGAGACTGCCAAAATCACATTAAAAAATTCAAGCAGTACCAAAAGGCCTGAACAAACCCAATGGGTTTTTAACACATTACAATTGTTAATTGATAAGTTACTTTAATGTGTATCACATGTAACCTACATCCTGCATAACCAAGCTATCTTTATCTCCGTTCCCCTCTCTCCAATTTATGTTCTACATCAGTTAGCTATTTTATGCATCCGATGAAATAAGCAGCAGCCCTTGAAACATTATGCCTTTTAATGAAATGTGTCAGTGGTAAAAGATGCTGCTGGACTTCTGACCTTCCTTCCTTCCTTCCTTCCTTCCTTCCTTCCTTCCTTCCTTCCTTTTTTTCTACCGCTAACATGTCTCTCTTCCTACAATGTCATAGAATGTTGAACATCCATTCAGAAACAAAACTCCAAAGTGAAAGAAGAGGATCAGGGAAAGAAGACTATAAGACAGTACAGCCAATTAGAAATGCTGTGATGCATGGTTGTTAAATATGTGGATCCAGGGCCTTTGGAGTTTTTTGCATCCTGTTCCCAGTATCTATGGGAAGAGTTAGGAAAGAATCTTATGCCAAAACCTCATAGCCAAACAGAATTGACAATACCAGTTCACTGAGTCAATTATCAGGGTCAAAATAAGCATTTCACTATGTTCTTATATTTTCCTATTACCCCAACGTGTAGCTCATAATTTTATTATAGATTAAATAAAAACTTCCAATGATTAAAGAGCCAAGCAATATAGCAGATCAGGTGGTGGTCAAGGTGGTTGTGTTCCCAGATTTAAAAGTAATTTGTAATGCAAAGTAATTTCTGCCAATATGCATATATAAAATGACCTCTTCAGATGTGAGGCTGTTGTGCAATATTAGAGAGAGATAATAAATAAATACCATCTGCAGCATTTACCATTGTATATAAATGAACGATTCTATCCACAGCCTAGAAATTGCAGCCTGTAACCAATTCCATCTCCTTAATAACACATAAACTCCAACTGTTTAGCCTTCATTTGTTTTGAGCGTGCTATACCTCATAAAAATCTTCCTGCAATCAGTTTGCCAAAGCTGTGGAATTTCAATGAACTTCACTTTTCATCCAGGGGGCAAAAATAGGTCCATTTTTGCTGCAATGGCAGGATGAAACATGCATTTTTACTTTTCCTAATAACAGAAATCCATAATTTCACAGATGCAGTACCACCGGCAAGATGAAATGCCATCAAGTGGAACAGTTGGTAACATTTCCACCCAGTGATTCTGCTGCTGCTGAACCCAAGGATTCGGGGTTGGCTATCCTGGGCTTATGAGACAACAAAGTTTGACCCTGACCATTTCTCAGGCCTTGTGCCTCTGAGTAGACAACAAATCTTTATCCATCAACATACAAATCCAAGAGTTTTGTAGATTCCTTCAAGACAGTGCATTTCTTTATAAGAACATTTAGGTAATTCTTAATTAAAGACAGAACTGCAGATCTCAATAGAAAAAAAAATTGCACATACAAAGGGGTAGAATACAGGTAGTCCTCAAGATACAACTGTAATAGAACCCGCCATTATGATCACATGTCTTTAGGGTTAGGATTAAGTGAAGCATTTCACCTAATGACCTTATCCTTGTTCTCTCCAAATGGTCATTAAATGGAGAACAGGATGCCTCAAGGGTGGGGGAGGTTCTCCTAGACTATTCAAGATATTTCCCACCTCTGTGCTCTGCTTCCTGCCCCTTGAATCCCCATTCCCACTTGGTCACCACAGGCTTGACTCCCACTACCAGGCCAAATACCCTCCTCCTTAATTACCTTCTGAAAAGTCCCAAGGTTTGCTAGAGTAATGGATTGTTTCTTAGTGCGGATGCAAGGTGTGGTTCCGAAGTGGCCACTATTTTGTCCTGTCCACAATATAGTGTCCATATTTGAGTCACCACTGTGCAGTCAGGGGACAAACTGCTTCATTTTGCAGCCTTAATGATGTCTGCATAGTGCTGCAGAAGCTTTCTGCAGCATTCAAAAGCCTTTGCCCCCCCCCCCCCCCCCCCCCGCCATGTCCCAATAGCATTGCCTTCATCTCATCCCCAGGGCTGGCAAGGGAAAAAAGAAGGTGCTGGGATGTGGCTGTACTCCAGTTTTACAAAGGTGGAGAGAGGCACTTAGTCTGTCTTTAAAAAAATATCTCACTCCAGACACTGAAGATGTACATCATCAAATGATGATAAAGATCCTGTTACTTTTTTATTAAAGGTGAAAGTTCCATATTAGCAGGCTTGAAACCCTGCGTTCCTATTGGTCTAGAAAAGCCGGATCATGATTGGATGTCCTGAACGTTCCTGATTGGCTCATACAGGGTTTGCCGCGATTGGCTGAAACCAAGCGCGGCAAACTCAAAGAGTTGTCATTGGCTGCCTAGCTGCGGCCAGCTCTATAAGAAGAGCTGCCGCGTGCTAGGGTTTCCCAGTCTTGGAATCTATCTATTAAATAAAGAGCTGTTGTTCACTACTCAAGCCTCGTCTGTTCATGGGACCCACTGACCATACCTAACACTGGTGACAAGGATGGGATTCTGAGACAACAAGGCTAACCAGCACGTGGCAAATGGCGCAGAGACAACCAGCGAAATGGCCAGCAGTGCCACACCGCCCGCACCATTTAACCCAGCCAGCGAGGACTGGGAGTCCTACATTGATAGTTTCCAAATGTTTTTGGAATCCAACAACTTGAAAGACGCCACCGGCAGCAAGAAACGGGCGGTATTTTTAACACACTGTGGGCCCGCCGTTTTCAAAATGGCCAAGGCACTAGCAAAGCCCGCAGATGTCAAAACGATGGATTGGGACAACCTAGCTCCCATCCTCCAAAACCACTATGCTCCGGCCGTACTAACTCTTATCCGAAGGCATGATTTTTATCAACGAGACCAGTGCAAGGGCGAGAGCATCGGTGAATTCGTGGCCGACCTGAGGGACCTTGGAGGTTTGTGCAGATTCGCTAACCTGGATGAGGCCATGCGAGACCGGGTCGTTCTCGGCCTGAAAGACCCAGCACTCCAAAGCAGACTAATGGCCAAGGGTGACATCTCCCTCGCCGACACCATAGCCGAAGCAACCGCTGCCGAAGCTACACACAAATCAGAGGCCCGAATGCAGTGTTCAAATGGAACCAATCATCAATCGACCAGCAAGGCAGCTACCACACCAGAAAAACTCACAGCCACCACCCATCATGGTGACGCCGAATCATCTTCTGACAGCGAAGAAGAAGAGATTCACCGACTTCAGGCAGAATGCAATTGGCGAGACCGGCGAGGTCGTAAGTTGGGGTACCAATGTGCCAGCTGCGGAGGAAATCACCCGCATTCTGAATGCAAGTTCCTGGACGCTGTTTGCTGACATTGTGAGAAGCGGGGGCATATCACTAAAGTATGCCGTAATAAAAGAAACTTCAGCCCCCGGTGTCGAGGCAACAGCCCAAGAAGACAAGATGGCAACCCCACCAAAAACCGGGAACGCCAGACTGACAGCCGGTGGAGCAGGGACGGCCAAAACAGAAGATTCAATGAGGCACTGCAAAGAGAAGAAACACACCAAACAGTCATCATCACCCATTCTTCACCAATAGATGCACGGAAGATACGCATCGAGGTCGGTATCAAAAACCAACCATGCACCATGGAGGTAGATTCTTGCTCCTACCTCTCCATGGTCTCCTGGCGCACCATAAAACGTTTAATACCCAGCATACGCCGCCAAGAACTAAGTGACCAGAAATTGATCCTGAGGGACTACCAAGGGAACCGCATCCCAGTGGCTGGCATTGGGCATTTCAAGATCACCTACAAAAACCGCACCAATATTTTACCACTTACAAATGTAGATAAAGACTGCCCCAGCCTACTCAGACTACAATGGTTCACAATGCTAGGAATCGAGATGGCAGGCATCAATCACACAGATGAAGAAGATTGGGAGGCGACGCTCGTACGAGACTTCCAAGAGGTCTTCGATGACACTTTAGGCAAGTACAAGGGGTCCCCAATCTCCTTCAATCTTAGCCCAGACATCGCTCCCATCTGCCTCAAGCCGTGCCGAGTGCCATTTGCACTCAAACCTAAGATAGACGAACAATTAAATAAGCTCATCGTGCAAGGGGTTTTAGAACCTATCGACCATGCCTGTTGGGAAACACCCATTGTCACCTCCATCAAACCAGATGGCTCCCTGAGAATCTGTGGAGACTACAACGCCACCCTGAACCATACCCTGCAGCAAAGTGCCTACCCTGTGCCAGTAGTCCAGCATCTCCTACACTCACTGGGGGGTGGCAGAATCTTTGCAAAGCTCGACCTGGCACAAGCCTATCAACAACTGCTGGTCAATGCTGAAACCGCCGAGGCACAAATGATCATGACACATCAAGGGGCATTTAAATGCAACCGACTCCAATTTGGAGTCAGCGTCGCAGCTGGCATTTTCCAAAGCCTAATGGAAAGACTGCTGCAGGGAATTAAAGGAGTCGTACCCTATTTCGACGATGTGCTAGTAGCAGCCCCCAATAAGAAACAATTGGAGAAACGGCTAAAAGCAGTCTTACAAAAATTTAACGACTCCGGCCTCAAAGTAAAAAAAGAGAAGTGCCAACTATGTACTGAAAGGGTTGAATTCCTGGGGTACCTCCTAGACAGACATGGAATTCACCCTACTGACAAAAAACTAAAAGCCATCAAGGAAGCCCCCAGACCGAAAAATAAAACGGAACTCCAAGCATTCCTTGGACTCATTAATTTCTATAATGTTTTCCTACCTCAGAAGGCAACTGTCACAGAACCTTTGCATAGGCTCCTGGATAAAGCGGCATCCTGGACCTGGGGAAGGAGAGAGGAACATGCCTTCCAACAAATAAAAAACCTTTTAACTTCCGACGCAGTCCTTATTCAGTATAACGAAACCCTGCTGCTGACTGTCACATGCGACGCATCACCCTTTGGTGTTGGGGCAATCCTAAGCCACACGTTGCCGAATAGGAAAGAGGCTCCCATCACATTCTTCTCAAGAACCCTGTCCAAGCCGGAGAGGAACTACAGCCAGCTGGACAAAGAAGCCCTAGCCATCGTCTCCGCAGTGAAAAGATTCCACGAATACATTTATCGTAGGACTTTTTCAATTATTACGAACCACAAACCCCTACTAGGCATTTTGGCTGGGAACAAACCCACTCCAACCATCCTGTCACCTAGGATGACGAGATGGTCTGAATTTCTTGCTGCTTATAATTACCATTTAGCACACCGACCCGGCAAGACCATCTCGCATGCTGACGCTTTAAGCCGATCCCCCCTACCAGATGTGCAAGATGACCCAGCACCCACATTATCAATTTTACAAATAGAAACAGTAACCACGCCGCCATTGACCACACAAGACATTGCCCGCGAAACAAGAAGGGACAAACGCTTGGCGCGGGTCCTCAGCTGGGTGGAGAGGGGTTGGCCAGAAAGCGGAAAAAATGAACTCTTTAAACCATTTAAAAACAGTCAAACTGAACTTTTTTCACAACGGGGGTGCATTCTTTGGGGAGACTGGGTGGTTATACCAGAAACATTACAGAAAAAAGTTCTGGACATGCTGCATGACGGGCACCCGGGCATTGTGTGAATGAAAGCCCTGGCCAGAAGCTACGCTTGGTGGCCAGGCATGGACAAACAAATAGAAACTTGGGTCGCCGCTTGCAGCAGATGTCAAGAGACTCGCTCGACTCCCCCTGCAGCTCCACCACTAGAATGGGAAACCCCCAGAGGCCCCTGGTCACGAATCCATATTGACTTCGCGGGGCCAACCAAAGGACATACCTTTTTAATCACTGTTGATGCTTACTCAAATTGGCTTGAAGTAAGCAAAATGAAAACAACCACCACAGAAGCCATTATCAAAAAATTAAACAAACTTTTCGCCACGCATGGTCTGCCAGATGTGATAGTATCTGACAATGGACCTCAATTTACCGCATTGGTGTTTGAGCAATACTTGGCAGACCATGGCATCTGTCATGCATTGACATCGCCCACTCACCTGGCAGTGAATGGGCGAGCTGAACGCATGGTTCAGTTCACAAAAAAGACCATCCAAAAGATTGAACACAGCAACATCCACGAAAAAAATCAACAAAATGCTCCTAATACAACATATCACACCCAACAACACCAGGAACAAATGCCCAGCGGAATTACTCATGGACAGAAGGCTCCGGCCACCTCTAGACGGTTTGCACCCTACTTACACTCCAGAGAAACCCCCTGGATCTACTAGCACAGGGGTCCCCAACCACCGGGCCGCGGACCGGTACCGGTCCATGGATCATTTGGTACCAGGCCGCAAAGAAAATAAAAATAAAATAAAAATGGCGGCTTTCTTCGCCTTCGGTGAATGCTGCTGGGATCAGGGATCAAGGACACAAATGAAAGAAGGGGAGGGAGGAAGCAACCAAAGCCTGTCCTGCTCTCCGGCTCAGCGGCTTCAGTTTCCTCCCACCTCATTCCTCTCTCAGTCGCTCTTTCAGTCCTCCACCAGCCCAGGAAGAAACTGCTTCAAAGAAGCCAGCAGGGTGGCTTTTCCTGTCGGCACAGCTCCTCCGAAGCGCCCGTTCACCCGCACCCCTCCGCCCGCGGTTCAATCCAGTGCTCCATTCTGCCTGCCTGCCTGCCTTCGTTTCTGGTTGTTTCGGAGTAGCTTTGGCTGAGAATAATAACTATTCGCCTCTTTTACTCAGCCGAAGCTGCTCCGAAACAACCAGAAACGAAGGCAGGCAGGCAGGCAGGCAGAACGGAGCACTGGATTGAACCGCGGGCGGCGGGATGGGGGTGAACGGGCGCTTTGGAGGAGCTGCGCCGACAGGAAAAGCCACCCTGTTGGCTTCTTTGAAGCAGTTTCTTCCTGGGCTGGTGGAGGAGCGAGAGAGTGACAGAGAGAGGAACGAGGCAGACACCTGAGGGATGAGGCTGAGGGAGGCAGGGCTGAGAGGCGGGGCTTCTCAGCCATCCTGCAGGGACTTGTCCTGAGCCTCCCTGAACTTGGTGGTTTGCTGGAAGACGTTTTATTACCCGACTAGGTAACAACATCAGATGTTATCTAGTCAGGTAATGAAACATCTGCAAGCAAACCACCAAACTCGGACTCCTCCCCCTCCTCCCCTCCTTGAAAAAGTGTCTCCCCCCCCCCTCCGGTCCTTGAAAAAGTGCTTCTGCGTGAAACTGGTCCCTGGTACAAAAAAGGTTGGGGACCACTGTACTAGCAGACACCGAGCCTTCAACGTGGGAGACACTGTTTTCGCTAAAAACTTTACTGGGGACCCAGTATGGCTACCTGCAAAGATCACCCAAGTCACCGGCCCCTGGTCCTACCGGCTTGAGACCACCGATGGGAGGAGCTGGAAACGGCACATTGACCAGCTACGGTCTAGGCTGGCCACTTTTCCCCTCACAGACTCTAACCAAGAAACCAGAGGGGGGGGGTGAAACCTCAAACTTAGAAAGAGAACCAGTATCTGCGCAAGCAGAACACCTCACACACACATTAAATAAAAATCAAACATTTAACCAGAAATATTTACCTGCAAACAGGGAACCGAGGCAGACAGGTACTTCACCTGGAAGTAGCAGCCAGACAAGCTCAACCAGCCCAGAGAATCCAGGTGGGAGTGACAGAGCGAGCGACTCCACTGACCCGGATACACCAGGCGGGAGTCACAGCTATAGGTCTGGCTCACCCTTCCAGGCGGTTCCATCGAGAAGCTCGAGAGTGACGCGGAGCCCGTCCGAACCTGACGATGACCAGAGACATTATGAACCACACAAGTCAAGTAGGCGGGTTCGAAGACCTGCCTACTTACGGGACTACGTTACCCCGCCCCTTGGATGGAACCAAGAGGGGAGGGGTGTTCCATATTAGCAGGCTTGAAACCCTGCGTTCCTATTTGTCTAGAAAAGCTGGATTGTGATTGGATGGCTTGAATGTTCCTGATTGGCTCATACAGGGTTTGCCGCGATTGGCTGAAACCAAGCGCAGCAAACTCAAAGAGTTGTCATTGGCTGCCTAGCCACGGCCAGCTCTATAAGAAGAGCTGCCGCACGCTAGGGTTTCCCAGTCTCAGAATCTATCTATTAAATAAAGAGCTGTTGTTCACTACTCAAGCCTCGTCTGTTCATGGGACCCACTGACCATACCTAACAGTGAAGTAATATGGAAATATATATTTAACTGTTGTTTTTGGTTTTAAAATTTCTTCAATGTATCCCTTATCTTTCTGCAGATAGAGGCATCAAATCTCATTTAAAGAAATATTTGCTGATGCTCCTTGTTTGGCATTCTCTTGCTTTGAAATGTTAATGAACATGAATAAACAAAAATATCTTAATCTATCTATCTATCTATCTATCTATCTATCTATCTATCTATCTATCTATCTATCTAT
>NW_020769344.1:7335481-7431035 GCF_900518735.1 Pseudonaja textilis
TATCTATCTATCTATCTATCTATCTATCTATCTATCATCTATCTATCTCTATCTACCGTGTTTCTCCAACAATATACCCCCCCCCATAGGAAGACCCATCATGTTTTCTAGGCATAAAATGAAATTAAGCCCCTCCCCCCAAATTTAGGCCTATTTTATAACATGCAAAATGGGGGGAGGGCGGGGGGAACTTGCCGTTAGGAGCGCCCTGTGGGCAGCCACGCCTTGCCACCAGCTGCTCCTAATGGCTGATCATGGCAGAGCACGGAGGGCTCCCTACATCCACCAAGTGCCTTTGCTGCAGATCTGGGAATGGTGCTGGTTGCAGGCCAGGTCAGCAGGTGGGCGGCAGCGGTGTGGATGTCGGCCTTGGCAGGGCACTTTAAATCGTGAGAACTTCAATGCCTGCCGTTGCTGCTTCCTCGGCTGCTGTTGCTTTCTCTTCACATTCCTCCACCAGCAGCATTTCAGCTGCTTCTCGGGGGGGGGGGGGATCCACATCTGTAGCTTCCATGGTTCCCACCGGTGCTGGCGCCTCTCTCGCCAGCGCCATCTTCAACAACAGTGGCGATGCCATTGGGAACTGTGGAAGCATTTCAGCCGCTTCTTGGACAGGGGAGCTGCTTCTCAAGCTTCCACAATTCCCACCGGCACTGCTGCTGTTGTTGGAAACGGCGCTGGTGAGAGAGGCACCAGCTCTGGCAGGAACCGTAGAAGTGTTTCAGCCACTTCTAGGGTGGGGGAGCTTCCTCTGTAGTGTCCACGATTCCTGCTGGCGCTGGCAAGAGAACAGCGGCAGCGCCGGCAGGAACCATAGAAGTTATGAAGGTGGCTCCCCTGCCCAGGAAGTGGCTGAAACGCTGCCAATGGAGGAATGCAAAAGGAAAGCAACAACTGCGAATGAAGCAGCTGCGGTGGGCACCGAAGGTCTCACGCTTTAAAGTGCCCTGCCAAGGCCAACATCCATGCCATCACTGCCTGCCCACTGACTTGGCCTGTAACCAGCACCATACCCAGGTCTGCAACAAAGGCACTTGGCGGGGGTAAGGAGCCTTCCATGCTCCACCATGATTGGCCGTTAGGAATGGCTGGTTGCGAGGCATGGCTGCCCACAGGGTGCTCTAGGCGAGGGTGCATGGGGGGCAGAAATTTATTCACCCCCGAAAAGACGCCCTAGCAGTTTTTTCGGGGCTCAAAAGGAAATAAGCCCTGGCCTTATTTTCTGAGAAACATGGTATCTATATCTATATCTATATCTATATCTATATCTATATCTATAGTTATTATACACAAAAAATGACAGTGTACACAGCAAGCAAGATAACTATGCTGGGTTTCGTATCAAAAATCGCTAGTTGAACACTTCCCACGCGTTTAGGACCACATGGATTATGCAAGAAGATCCCAGTAAGGTGGCCTTCTGCAGCTGACCAATGATGATTTTGTCAGCACCAATAGTTTTTAAGTGCTTGCCTAGGTCTTTAGCCACAGCACCCGGTGTGCTGAGTACCACTGGAAGCACCTGCACTGGTTTATGCCAGAGTCTCTGGAGTTCGATTTTCAAGTCCTGATATCTGGTGATTTTTTTTTCAAGTTATTTCTCGTTGATTCTGCTGTCACCAGGTATAGCAATGTCACCAATCCACACTTTTTTCTTCTCCACAATTGTGATATCCGGGATATTGTGTTCCAAAACTTTGTCAGTCTATATTATTGTTGTTGTGGTTATTGTTATTATTGGAATTTTTCTTAATATAAAATATAAGTAGAAATAAAGAGAATGGAAAAATGGGAAAGGAAAGAAAATAGAGGGGATAAAGTAAGGGAAGGAGAAAAAAGAAATAAAAAAGGAACAAACAAAACACAGTGATTTCCAATTTTTTGATATAGGAAAATACATAGTAAACTTATAATATCAACTTTTTAGTTATACCAAATAATAACCACTAGCCATTTATATAACAATAACCCACTTAAGTCAAAGTTTCATTTTTTTTTCACACTTAAAGTCCAGAACCAGTTTTCAAATAACCACAAAACATTTTTGTCCCTGGCTTATGCAGTCAGCTTGGCCATCTCTGCCAGTTCAGCCATCTTTTCAATCCATTCCTCCAGAATTCCTGTAGTTATCAAACTGTATAATAGCAGAGTTCTATTTTTCCTTAATTTTTTATCTAATAGTCCTAAAAGTTTCCATTTTTCCATCATAAATCCTTTTTGAAAATTTTCAGAATTAAACCAAGCATATATAACCAATATTTCTTTGCCTTCTTATAGGTCCACCACATACAATAAAAAGTACCTTCCTTACACATGCATTTCCAACAAATATTTGAAGCATACACCTTTGATAGTTTATCTGGTGACAAATACCACCAGTACATCATTTTATAAGCTTTTTGAGATTATAAAAGGCACCTGAAGGCCAGACAAGGAATAATGGATGGAAAGTGATCAAGGAAAGATTCAACCTGGAAATAAGAAGAAATTTTCTGACAGTGAGAACAATCAACCAGTGGAACAGCTTGCCTTCAGAAGTTGTGGGAGCTTCATCACTGGAAGCTTTCAAGAAGAGATTGGAGTGCCATTTGTCACAAATGGTGTGGGGTCTCCTGCTTGGGCAGGGGATTGGGCTAGACAACCTACAAGGCCCCTTCCAACTCTATTAATCTGTAAGATGAGAATTTCAGTCTTTTAGTTCACATATTTTCCCATTGCTCTAACATTATATTATAACCAAAATTTCTTGCCCACTGAATCATGCAATTTTTAACATATTCACTTTCCAGGTTTAAGTGTAGCTATATTTTATAAACCTTACTATAAGATGTTCATCACTGGTACAGAGTATCATTTCAAATTCATTTTTAGCAGCTTCAAATCACATTTTTTTTATATCTAAAATGAACCATTCTTTTAACTGTAAATAGGTAAACCAATGACACGTACGACCTTCTAGCTCCAAATCTTCTTTTGATTTAATAGTGGATTCACCTTGAATGAAAGATATTATTTCACTATAAATTCATCAATTAGCATTCACTGTCATCACCTTCTTAAAAGGAGAATGGGAAAAATTTTCTGATTTGCATAGATGGTGCGGGAGGTCTTACAGGGATTGATTGCCCTCTTAACATGAACAATAATTTCCTTCATAGGTCCTGTACATATAAGATGGTTGTTTCTGTGACTTCATATGTATTTTGTGTAAGCTGGGATTTTTGAATGTCTGGGATACATACATAGATTTGTTCTGAAGTTAAAGTTAAAGTACCTTTTTCTTAATGTCAATGCCTTCAATGTATACAGGTATTCAGTCCATCCTAACCTGCGCAGACAATAGGCAACTGAAAATGATTAATCACACTCCCACATCTCTGTAAAAGATCAGCTTTAATGGAAATAACTGCATGTGATTGTTTAAATTTTGGTGTCTGAGCATAGTAAAGCTTTGACATATGACACAGCAAGATTGTGACAGCCTACCCTCAGGCAAGCAGAAAATAAATATGCAGGAGATCACTCTGAACATGCTGGAAGCCCTCAGTGCATTCCAGGTAGCTGACAAATATTGAAGTTGAGAAAAACTTGCTCGTTTTATCCTGTATTCACATAGCCCTGAGAGTACCTTTCCCATACTTCAAATAAAATGTGGATAGACTGTCTTCCTAAGGAAGAGGAAAATCCACTAGCTCCAGAGAAGGCCTGGACAACCATTGGTCTGGAATGTATAGACTCTGCTGCTTGAGTAAGAGGGTAGACTAGAAAATCTTCAAGTTTCCTTCCAAGCCTATTATTCTATGTTCTAAGTATGGAATTTTAGTTGACAGTTCTTGGAATGCTTTGACACTACTTCAAAGACATGAATTTTGACTGCCTCAGGATGTTATAACACTTGCTTCAGGAGAAATGAAAAAGTTGTACGGAACAGCTGCAATGACAATCAACATGGGGCTGCACTGAACTTTTCCCCCTCTAAAATATTTCCCTGGCTCTGATTCTTTCTATTGTTATGTGGCCCCTGATGAAAAAGCAGAAGAAAATAACAGAGTTGGAAGGTACCTAGAAGGTCTTCTAGTCCAACCCCTGCTCAAACAGGAGACCTTGTACCATTCCAGACAAGTGGCTGTCCATTCTAGGTTTTGTTTCTCTCCTTGATTAGTTTCCATCCATTGTTTCTTGTCTGCCTTCAAGAGCTTTGGAGAATAGGCTGATCCCCTCTTTGTGGCAGCTCCTTTAATATTGGAACACTACTATCATGTCAACCCTGGTCTTTTTTTTTCACTAGACTAGTAAACATACCCAATTCCTGCAATTGCTCTTCATATGTTTTAGCCTCCAGACCCATAATCATTCTTGTTGCTCTTCTCAGCACCTTCTCCAGAGCCTCAACATCTTTGGAATAATATGCAAATACATCTTCTATCAGCAAATATGTCTTATATTTAATATATTTAATAAACAATTAAATGTTAATTTAAATATTTTAATTTATTAAATATGCTAATATATTTAATTTATGTATTTAAGGTACAAATACATCTTGTAAATACAAGCAAATACATCTTTTATCAGCAGAAGCTTGCAGAACATTAACTCTCTGATGCTACTATGACAGTGAGTCTACATTGATTTGTTTATTTGATTTATAAATTACTTCTAGGCCACTGATGACTTACTTTTTTGTCGTCGTGTGCCAAAAGTGCATGTGTGCATGCACATGTGTGTGCATGAGTGCCTACACCCATAATGCAATGCAAGTGTGACCTCCCCATGCTCCTCATGCCCCCCTGCGCATATGAGCAAAACCCCCAATGCTTCCCCCTCCCCCGTGCATATGCACGCATCTCTCGCATGCGCCCCGCCCCCCCATGCATGCACAGCAGATACCCAAAAATTAGCTGGCTTGTGGGAGGCATGGGTGCATGTGCAGTGGAACTGAGCTGGGGCGATGGCTTGCGTGCCCACAGAAATGGCTCTGCCTGCCACTTATGACACACGTGCCATAGGTTCACCATCACGGCTCTAGGCCGTGATTTATAAAATCAAAACACATTAAGCAGAGGAAGCAGGGAAATTAATTGATGCAGCTCTTTGTTATAAATATTCCTTACTAAACTAAAATATAAGAGATAGAAAATACAAAATAGATTGAATTTCAGAAAAATTACAGCAGCTTCGTAAACTTTTTGCCTCCCGGCTGTATTGAATGGCAGATCAGTTGGCTCTCTGCAGAAATGATGGAAGCTGCAGACAGGCACCTCCAAAAGGCACCGCTGGAGAAAGTTGCAGTTGGGGATGGAAAGATAACTTGGTTATCTAATTCTCTCTCTCTCTCCCCCCCTCACTCTCTCACTCTCTGTCTTTGTCTCTGTTTCTGTCTCTCTCTCCCCCCTCTCTCCCCTTCTCCCTCTCCCCAGTGGTGGGATTCAAATTTTTGTACTATCGGTTCTGTGGATGTGGCTTGGTTGGCATGGCAGGGGAAGGATACTGTAAAATCTCCAGCCAGAAGTGGTATTTGTCAGTTCTCCAAACCACTCAAAATTTCGACTACCAGTTCTCCAGAACTGGTTGGAACCTGCTGTATACTACCTCTCCCTCTCTCCCACACACACAAATAAAAAAAACCATATTCATACAAATGTTTCGGCTTCTGGGTAATGATCAAATAAAATTCTTCAGTTGTACATAGTGGCAATCCTTATAATATGAACAATAAAGCAACAACTTACTTTAACTCTGCTGAGGTACATGGAAAGACATATTCCAAATATCAAATTTGCCAGACTATATCTTCAAGGACCTATAGATGAACATTAAAATGGAGCATAAACCAAAGCCTTCCTCTGTTTAAGAGCAGTGAGAGTTAAAAGACAATTGGCTGCTGGATAAGTTTTCCCTATGAAATCTAGAGCATAATATCTAGGAAACAGACAAAGCCCTTTGTGCAACCATGTTCCTGATGTACTGCTAATAATTTTCTTGACTTCCTGAAATTCTGTGGTTGCCCACCAAGAGCCACAGTGGTGCAGTAGTTCGAATGCAGGTTACTTCTGCAGTTCAATTCTTACTGGCTCAAGGCAGTGGTGGGATTCAAAAAATTTTTACTACCAGTTCTGTGGGTGTGGCTTACTTGGTGGATGTGGCTTGGTGGTCATGTGACTAGGTGGGCATGGCCAACTCAATGTCACTCACATCAAGTGGGGCCTTGCCTGGCCCATCGCCTCCCAGCCTTATCACACCCAGCCTCAGTTCTGTAAAAATATTTGTTATAGTTCGAGAAGAAGGGGAGGCCACACCAGAGCATATCAATAACACGCTTTATTCAGGGAATAAAGGGGGCTGTTGCGTCTGCATGCTAACAAGCGGACCTTCCAGCGAACAGCAGCTGGCTCGACCTAGCAGCCGGCTTTTATAGCCGGCTGTCGAAGGGAGCCAGCCAATGGGGGCTGCAAACGCCCCCGCAGGATGAACGGACCTGATAGGGAACTTGTGTCAGTCCCGAGGACATAACACCCCTTCCCCCTAGATACGAACACAAATAGTCCTTTAAGTAAGCGGGTGGTTTGTGTGAGCGCCCCGACCGGCGCAATTCTGGCAATGCACAAAGTGACATAGAGTTCTGGGAGTCAGGAACTGGCCTTGCTGGACAACAGGGTCGATCTGGTGTCCGGTCTGGAGTCTGGGAGTGGTCACAGTCCTCGGGTTGGATTGTTAAATTGTCATTGTCACGCAACCCGGTGGTGTCGTCAGGTGGTACGGCTGATGACGCTGTAGGACGGTCCCGGTCTACCGTCCGTTCCCTCGACTCGGCTGGTGGAGACTGGTCACTCTGGAGGTCCCAGCTAGGATTCGGGTGCGGCAATTGGAGAGTCACTGGAGTCCCTGGGTCAGCGTTGGCATGTTCGCCCTGGCGACTTCTTATCTGGTCCAGATGCCTCCGCCAGATACGCCCGTCCCCCAACTGGATGCGGTATGACCTTGGACCGGTGATGGCCACGATCTTCCCAGGTACCCACAGGGGATCGCCTGCGTAGTTCCTGACAAAAACTTGATCCTGTAATACAAAACTCCTGACCCTAGTGTTAGAACCAATTGGTGTGTCTGGGCAATAGTGGGGATGCAGTCTATCTAGCACTGTCCTTAGACGTCTGCCCATCAGTAATTCGGCTGGGGACTTGTTTGTGACAGTACATGGGGTCGAGTGTTGGCTTAAAAGAAAGCGAGAGAGCCTGGAGTGCCAGTCGTCTTGAGTGAATCTTGCCAACGCCCCTTTTGCTGACCTAACGGCTCTCTCCGCCAACCCATTGTTAGCGGGATGAAAAGGGGCCGTTAGGATATGCCGGATGCCCAGGTTGGTGGCATACCGGCTGAATTCTGTGGACGTAAATTGGAGGCCATTGTCTGAGACTATGGTGTCAGGCAGACCGTGTGTAACAAATAAGCGGGTCAGCGCCTGGGCAATTGCTCGGGTGGTGGTTGTGGGTAGGAGAGCCACATCGATCCATTTGGAGAACGAATCCACGACCACCAGGAAGGTCTTGCCGTGGAAGGGCCCGGCCAAGTCAATGTGCAACCGTGACCACGGTGCGTTGGCACTTTCCCATTTGGTTGGGGTGGTGATCGGTTGTGCTGGCCTGGATTCTTGACAGGGGCAGCAGGAGCTTACCCATTTCGTGATCTTGTCGTCCATGCCCGGCCACCAGACATAACTCCGAGCCAACGCTTTCATCCGGACGATGCCAGGGTGCCCCTCGTGTAACGCCTTCAGGACGGGTGTGCGCAGCGGTTTTGGAATGACAACTCTGGTCCCCCATAACAGGCAGCCCTGTAAACTGGAAAGATCTTGCTGGCAGGTTTTAAACGGTGAGAATTCAGTTGAGAGATTACTGCCCGGCCACCCCCTCCGTACCCAGTCCAGAACCTGGGCGATAAGTTTATCTTTTTTGGAGTGGAGGGCGATGTCGCCAGGGGTGACTGGGATGTCGAACTCACTGGCATCGAAAATGGCATGGACCGGGGCCGGGTCCTCCACGGGTGCTGGCAACGGGCAGCGGCTGAGGGCGTCGGCGTGGCTGAGGTTTTTTCCCGGGCGGTGAACCAGTTTGTACGAATAAGCCGCCAGGAATAGGGTCCACCTAGTCATCCTGGGGGACAAGACTTGCGGTGTTTGTTTTTCTCCTGAGAGGAGCCCCAACAGTGGTTTGTGATCCGTTCCATTAATGACTGGAAGATTCCTGGGGCGACGCTAACGCCAAATTGGAGGCGCTTGCATCGAAATGCCCCTCGGTGGGTGACAATAGTTTGTAATTCGGCCGTTTGGTTATCCACAGGAAATTGCTGATAAGCCTGTGACATATCCAATTTGGCGAATATGGTTCCCGGCTCAAATGTGTGTAGTAAGTGTTGGATTACTGGGACTGGATATGCGCTAGTCTGTAGATAGCGGTTAATTGTGGTCTTATAGTCAGAACACATTGTTATACTACCATCTTTTTTAAGGGGTGTGACAATTGGAGTCTCCCATTTAGCAAAATCCGTGGGCTCGATCACCCCTTGTTTGAGCAATTTGTCCAGTTCTGCATCCAGCTTAGCGCGCAGAGCAAATGGTACTCTGCGTGGTTTTAAACGGACGGGAACTGCTTGGGGGTCCACCGAAAAGGAAATGGGCGTACCGTTATAACAACCCAATTCATTGCTGAACACATCAGCATAGTCTGAAAATAGTGAGTCGATATCGGAAGGTGAGACAGCACGTACTCCCGTTAAGCTAAGGCCGAGATAGGGGAACCAATCCAACCCCAAAAGGCTAGGGAGGGCACCATCTACCACCACTAAAGGCAGATGGCCTTTAAAGGATTTGAATCTAACGAGGAACTTGCCTGTTCCGAGTACTGGAATATTCTTCCCTTGATAATCCCTCAAGGTGAGACGACTCTTCTGGAGTTGCTTCCTGGACAGGCTGGGTTGTATTTTCTTAAGTGTGCTCCATGAGATGATCGAGAGCGCTGACCCGGTATCGACTTCCATAAGACAGGGTTTACCTTCTAAATGAATAGAGAGGGTAATTTTATTAGGTGTCAAAAAAGTGTGGTTAGCTTGATAGCACGTATAACAATTTTCTACTTGCCTGGGTGGCCCCGGAGGGGAGTAAGGGGACGATGACTTTTGTGGAGCCGCGTGCGTTGCCTGGCAGGCCCTGGCGATGTGGCCTTTCTTGTCGCAATTGTTGCAGGTGGCGTTCCTGAACCTGCAAGTCGTTCTGGCATGGGACCCCCCGCAGGAGAGGCACAACAGGATGTGTTTAGGCACGTTGCCATTTTTAGGCCTAGCTCCTACCTGTGGCTGCTTGAAGGGTTTGAGGCGATGCACTTCTAAGTGTTCGGTGGGGTCTTCTTCGCTCACTGCTTCCTCGGAATGAACAGTGACCGGACTGGGTTTGGCTGCGCTTCCTTGTATTTCAGCGGCCGACTGGGTTGCTAGTTCTGCGGCCAAGGCTTCCTCGATCGCCTGGGTGAGGTTGAGATCTTTTCTGGCCAGCAACCGCCTCTGTAACCTTACATCTCTGACTCCACAGACGAGTTGATCCAGGAGCATGTCGTCTAGGTAATTTTTAAATTCGCAGTGGAGAGCTGCGGTTCTCAGGGCGGCCATATACTGATTGATCGATTCCCCATCTGTTTGTTTCCTCATACGAAAGGCAAAACGTCTCGCTATCTGCGATGGCTTTGGGGAATAATGGTTGGAGAGTGTCTCCAACAGCTCGGACCAAGGGACGTTCTTTAATTCTCTTGGGGCGAGTAGCGCTGTGGTGGTATCGAATACTGTGGCCCCGCAGTAACTCAGGAAGTACGATTTCTTCCTGTTCTCTGTAGCGTCGGCCAGACCGATGGCATCAAGGTAGTGATTGAAGCGGTTTCTGTAAGAGTCCCACTTGTCTTCATCTGGCTTAAATGGTGGGAACGCCGGATTTGAATTCATATTGGGTGTTCAGCCTGTTGGTAGACTGACCAATCTCACTGGGAATACAAGGCCCTGATAAGTGTGGCAACTGCAGCTCGCAGTGCTGCTTCAGCTCTTAGAGGATCTCTCTGGGTTACACGCTCTATGTGGCTATGGCTGTAGCGCCGTAACTGACTTCAGTTTGAATTTCGCGCCCTTACAAGGGCGTAGGCGGCTATAGCTGTAGCGTCGTGCTGACAGCTATTCAAATTGCGCGCCTAATGTGTTCTGGCGGCTGTGAGCGCAGCACTGAAGTTTCGCTAACAACAGAATCCGAACAGCAGCGGTTGAATTCTGTGCTCTAATGCTGGGCGGCTGAGGTTCTCAGTGCCCTACTTCTCACGTAGCTTTTTTAACTGAGCGGCTACACGCTCCACTTTCACTTCCGCAATTACGACTGACCGAGCTCTCAACGGCGCGGCTACGGTTCAGCGTTTCGGTGTGTGTTTTCAGCTCTTTTGATGTTTGCTGCTGGTTGGCCAGATCCCATCCTCGTCGCCAATGTTATAGTTCGAGAAGAAGGGGAGGCCACACCAGAGCATATCAATAACACGCTTTATTCAGGGAATAAAGGGGGCTGTCGCGTCTGCATGCTAACAAGTGGACCTTCCAGCGAACAGCGGCTGGCTCGACCTAGCAGCCGGCTTTTATAGCCGGCTGTCGAAGGGAGCCAGCCAATGGGGGCTGCAAACGCCCCCGCAGGATGAACGGACCTGATAGGGAACTTGTGTCAGTCCCGAGGACATAACAATATTGTTCACCTTTTTTTGACTTTATGATCTACATACTACAGATGTACTTTAATGAACCACTGAAAGGAGGAAATGGCTCACACGCTTTGCCCAAGAGTGTCATAGGCAACAGGTTTTTAAGGGACTGCCAGAAAGAAGGGGACGGGGCAATGTATTTTCCAAAAGCCAGAAGGCAAACAAGAAGCAATGGATGGAAACTGAACAAAGAGAGAAGCAACCTAAAACTAAGGAGAAACTTCCTGACAGTGAAAACAATTAACCAGTGGAACTGCTTGTTTCCAGAAGTTCTGGGTGTTAAATCACTGGAAGTTTTAAAGAAAAGACTGGACAGCCATTTCTCTGAAATGGCATAGAGTTTCCCCCAAGGTCCCTTCTAAGAATTATTCTGTTATTCTGTTATTTTGACACCTTTCCCAGGACCTCTACTCAGATTTTGGCATCCTCAGACTCTTGGCTATTTAGTTCAACAAAGTTGAAAGGGACTATAGAGGTCTTCTAGTCCAACCCCCTGCTCAGGCAAGAAAACTGAGGATGCCAAAATCTGAGTCAGAATAACAGGATGACACTCAGAAGGGACCTTGGGGGGAACCCTGTACTATTTCAGTATTTCAACTGCAGGTTTCTAAAAATCTTATTTAAAAAAATGAAATTAATATCCTAATAAGATTTTTAGAAACCTGCAGTTGAAAGTTCTTCATGTCTCCTTACCCTGAGGACCCAATTTAATTTGGAATTTAATCCCAAACTGATTGCCCTTTTAGCATTTTTCTTGATAGTTCTCGAAAATGTATTCCCAAGAAGCCATATCTCCACCTCTCTCTCTCCCCCCACTCTCTCAAGAGATCTAAAGGGGGAGAAACTACAGTACTACTGGCATTAATAATCTTTCTAAGGACATGTACAAGAGTCTAAACAAAAAATATAAGCAGGAGCCAGCAAATATTAACATATTACTCACAAATCCCTCCTGGAAAATCAGTATTGATTTAATGTTTCCCAAATGCAATCCTTGTAGAGCAAAATGCTCTAGACTACAGACATTGAATGCATGTAAATTACACACACACACACACACACACACACACACCTATCTCTCTCACACACACCTGGTCTGACTGGGATGGCATGAGAAGGCAGAAAGTGAGCCGTTGGAGCAGTGGCCGAAGGATGCCACTGCCATGGCCACTTGCTTTGTTAATTTCATCCCCCAGGAGAAAGGCAGAAAGCAAGTGGCTATGGCGGTGGCGGTATCCCTGGAGGGCGGGTAGGCGGATGTACTGGGGCTGCTGCACATGCTCAGTGTGCACCTCCGCCATCCCTCTCAGCCATAGCATGGCAGAGACACCTCCCAAGGGCTGCCCGCCCACCTACAGGCCAGGCCAGGCCAGAAGCGGCTCATCCCTAGGGAGGAGGCAGAAAGTGGACAGTGGCCAGAGCATGGAAACACCGTGGCCACTTGCTTTGTTCATTTCGTGCCCTGGGAGAAGACAGAAAGTGAATAGCTATGGCAGTGGGGGCTGGAGCATGCAGCCGCCTGGCTGCTCACTTTCTTCATTCCGCCATCCCCCAGGAGAAGGCAGAAGGCAGCATGCTCTGGCTGCTGCCATCACTCGATTTCTGCCTTCTCCTGGGAGACAACAAAATGAAGAAAGCAAGCAACCATGGCAGCTCCATGATCCAGCTCCATGGCCACTCACTTTTTTCCTTTCGCCCCCAGGAGAAGGAAGAAGCAGGCTGCAATGTCAGTGGCAATGGCCAGAGCATGCTATGGCAATGCCTTTCTTCCTTTTGCCCCTGGGAGAAGGAAGAACCAGGCTGTGATGGTGGCAGCAGTGGTCCTGGGGGACAAAAGCAAGAAAGCAAACAGCCGTAGTGATGGTATTCCAGGTGGGCAGGGCAGGCAGAAGTACTGGGGCTGCTGCACATGGGCACCTCCATCACCCCTCTCAGCTCCAGCATAGCAGAGATGCCTCCGCAAGGGCTGGCAGCCTGCCCACCCGTGGGAAGCAGCGTGTCCCCTGGGAGAAGGAAGAAAACAAGCAGCGCTGCTGCTCCGGGAGCCATGTCCCATTGCTGCTGCAAATTGCTCACATGTGCAGCTTGGGACATCCACCTGCCCTCCTGATCCTGCCAAGTGAGCCAGAGGATGGGAGGAACAGCTAGCTAGGTTGCAGCCAGCCCTACCACCTGGAATGGGGCTGTGCCATCAATGAAGCCAGGCAAGCAAGCCCGGGAATGGTGGGGAGGCTCTCAGCAAGCTCCTGGGACAGTGGGGGCGGGGGTGGCTAGTGCAACTTGCAGGCTTACCTGTGAGCAGGAAGATCAGTTGGGGCACAGGCACCATGTGGGAAGGCAGGACCTAGTGTGGAGTGAGGAATGACTGGGCGGGGCAAGCATCAGGCGGGGTGAGCGAGAATCAGACAGGCAGGGCAAATGGGCAAGCGGCAACTGGGCAAATTATTCAGGGATGTGACCAGCCAGAAATCACTACCGGTTCGGCAACCCACGCAAAATTATCGCTACCAGTTCTCCTGAACTGAGTGAACCAGCTCACCACTGGCTCCAGGTTGACTCAGCCCTCCATCCTTCCAAGGTTGGTAAAATGAGGACCCAGATTGTTGGGGGCAATATGCTGACTCTGTAAAACCACTTAGAGAGAGATTTGGGCTGTACTGTGAAGCAGTATATAAGTCTAAGTTCTATTGCTATTGCTATTACCCAAAATCAATCAATGGTCCTCTTTTATGCACATTGAAAATCTGATATAGCTTTATTTTTTAATCAAATGGGGTAAGAAAGCCCAGCAAAAAAGCCCTTGCACCTCAGATATCCTTGATCCTGATCCAGGTAGAATAGTGCATTTGAAAATATGAGATCAATAAATAGCTGTCAAGAATTTAGACTGGTCTTTTTAATGGACTATAGTCGGTAGAGATATGTAACTAGCAATGGTGAAGTAGCTAAACTGCAGCCAGGGGGCCAAGAAAAATTATTAAAAGGAACCCTAGTGAGTGGTAAATGTTTTTAAAAAATCTACCTTCCTCTAATATAAAACCCACCTTTGGAGATTCCCAGGTTAAGAATAAAAAATTTCAATAAAAGCTCCACTCAAAAACAAAAAAGAATCAGCAGTCTTTAGGATAAATAAGTAGTAAATGTCTGGCACATTTCCAGTCCGTTTCAAGGATTCAGTGAAGGCAAAGTTACACGAGAAGACAGACAACACATCAAGAAAATATGCTGATCCCTGCCTAATGTCACCCTTGAGTCAGGCAAAACTCCCCATGATGATATAGACATCCATGCAATGTTCTTAGTAACAATATAGAATTGGTTTGCCATTTTCATTCTAACATTTTTTTTGCTACTGCCAGTCTAGCCTCCAGTCCCAAGATTTTATGATAGCCTTTCATCTGCAGATGTGCTTAAAATAATAAGAAAGATAAATGTGCTTGGCTCTGGGCATGTAATTCAAACACTGTCATTTCTATCTGGATTGCCTTGGTTTGGGCAAAAGGGCAATTATTAGCTTGGTCCAGGTCCTCTCACTCTAGAATTGGAAGCAAGTCTAGAATCTCTGGGTGTAATAAACAGAAGAATTTGGAAAGTGCTTCTTTGCACATGAAGCTTGTGCCTAAGCACAGAAGTGCAGGAATATACACAAAAGCACACAACTTTAACATTACTGCCAGCATTCCACCCATTTTCCTTCTGAAGGTCATGTACATTAATCTAGCATTGAACCCTATCCAACAAGATGAAGTTCAATGGGTGAGAAAAGTGAGGTCCTGTACATCAGGAACATTTAATAGTAACTGTGAGAGTAATGTTGGTGTCCTAGTGCAGTGGGCCTCAAACGTTTGGGCATCAGAGATCAGTTCCATGGAGAGAGGCTTTTCTGTGGATTGGAAGGGACTTGGTTTCATGTGCTGCCTGCATTCCACAGATGGGGCTTTGCTTGTTGGCCTGGTCTGGCATGCTGTGGACCAATGCCAGTCCATGGACTAGGGGTTGGGGACCCCTGTCCCAGTGGACCATCACTTACGTATAAGCCAGCAATATGATGCAGTTGCAAAAAAAAAAAAAAAGGGCAATGCAGTGCTGGACTGCGTCAAGTTCACAAGAAATGATAATGCCGCCTTATTCTTCCTGAGACTACACTTGGAATACTGGATACGGTTCTGGTCACCATGATACAAAAAAGATGCTGAGAACCTTGAAAGAGTGTAGAGAAGAGCAATCCAAATGATAAGGGATCTGGAGACTAAATCGTATGATGAACCATTGAGGGAACCAGGTATGCCTAGCGTTTTGAAGAGGAGAGTTAGGGGTGACTTAACATCTGTCTTCTAGTACTTGAGGGACATTCACAGAGAAGAGGGCATCAATTTATTCTCCAAAGCATGAGAAGGCAGGTCAAGAGGTAATTGGTGGAAACTAGTTAAAGAGAAGTAAGGAGAAATTTTCTGACAGTGAGAACAATCAATGGAATAGCTTGATTCCTGGAGTTGTAGGAGCTCCATTGCTGAAGGTTTTCAAAAATAGATTGAATAACCATTTGACCAGGATAGTATAAGGTTCCTGCCTTGAGCAGTGGGTTAGACTAGAAGCCCTCTGATGTCCCTTCTAACATCATGATTCTATGTTCTAAGTCCAACTTGTCTACAGGGATCTTAATTAAAACAGCACTAATCTATCCTTCTAGGCCAGGGGTTTCAAACTCACGTCATCACGCCATTGTCACATGACATATTGGGACTTTTTTCCCCCTTGCTAAACCGGGCTTGGGCAAAGCCAGCACATGATGCATCTGGCCTGCAGGCCAGGAGTTTGGCAGCCCTGTTCCAAGCAATCAGGCAACAGCATGATGAGTTGCAAAAAGATCTCTTTTTTTTCAATCTGGGTTATGTATGATTTATTGATGACCAGCGCATCACTACCATGATACCTGTTGATGTACTATGACTGCAAGATGTTTCATAACCAAGACACAATGGATCAGGGAATGGGCCCATCAATAGAGCACAGGGGACTCCTCCTATAACTCAGGTGGCTCATGCATTATTTAAAGCCACGTGGAACCCTTTCCAGCAGGCATTTTACTCAGTAGTGATGCATAAGGATTGGAAGAGACACCCAGTTAAGACATGAGGATATTGCCTAATGTACATATATCTGGTTATATGAGCCAGGGACTTATTCATTCCAGTGAGTGAGTGTGACCCAGATGAGTTGGTATATTAGAGAAAGTACTGAGCCCTCAATCCTTGGCCATGCCTAGGAGATGGGCAATATACTGCCAGCCCTCTGGAGAGTCAACAAGAGATTAGTTCTCATTTCCCCCTCAGCAGCAAGTCAGGGAAATGCATAAAAAAGAGATTGCCCTTAAGCAAGAGGGGTTTCTCAATCACCAGTGTTGAGACATGAGCAATAGGTGTTACCAGGTTGCCTGTGCTGGAGAACTCCTTTGGTATTGCCAGGCAACCACTGCTAAGACTAGCTGTGCCTTGGCACTTCTTCATTGGGTGCCAGTTGTCTAGCCACACAACCTCATCTCCAACCTAAGCCAATATTAGGAGGGTCATGGGTGGTCCTTCCTATGTACTGAACCAGACAAATGTATGCCCCACTTCATATTCAAGTCACAAAGGGCAAGATAACCTCCAGTCCAAGGAACTGTATTTTTGTCTCCATCCAGAATCTTGTTTTCCAGATTCTATCTCAAGAAGGCGACCCATACTTCCGATTCTGGATGAGGGAAAGCAAATGGAAATACAGCTTTTGTTCCATATACAGATTTGCCAAAGTACTTACTCTGTGCATCAAGTGTTATCCAAGTAGCAACCAGCATCATTCCTACTTAGCTTTTGAGCCCAGGAAGGGAAGCTACAAGCTGCTACCTGCTGCGGTTGTGCCTGTTTCCCCTTCTCCTTCCTTCCTTCCTCTTTGCCATTAGCAGAATCAACATGGAACTGACACTTGCCTTGGGGTAACTAGCTGACCGGCAGTTTCATTTTGGGGGAATTCTCCCCAGTCTATAAGCTGAACTACAAGCAGCTCCAACCTGCACTACGAACATAGGGAAAAAAGAAAAAAGAGCCCTGTTTTCTCTTCTCTCTTTCAAGCAGAACAGCTCTTACCTGTGTCACAGCACAGCTTTCAGGATTAATTAGTTAATGTTTGTAGAGATCTCTCAAAATGCAAAGCTCTGTGTAAATGTCAGCTCTTATTATGAGTAAGCAGCTTTTCAAAGGCAAGGCAAGCCTTTCAGTACAATGACATGGAAGCTAAGAGGAATCACATTTTTTGTTACCTATAAGGATCTTCTCAGAATTATCTGGGCTTAAGTAAACCCCATTCCCTTGATTTACACTGAAATGGTGCCCTTTGCTTCACTTGAATGCAATCTAATAAAAGACAAATCCTATTTGAAAAGCTTTGGCACTGAACCAGGACATGGGGGAGACCAAATAGCCAGCCAGAGTATGAGTCACTTAAGGTACTACATGGAAAACTCAGACTTGTCCTGGTGTGGCATTTCAGATGTTCTTTCTTGAAGTGCTCTTTGCTTCCAAGCAGTCACTCTGCAGTCACTGGCTGAGGAAGAATGTTCAGCAGCATGTGCCACAGCTGGGAAACCAAATGAATGTTCTTCCACTCTTTCCCTTAAGGGCAGCAAGTTTCGCAAGACTGAGTTAAGGCAGAAGGCATTTTATAGAAATGAGATGGAAAGATCTGCATGCCTTATTGCTCATATCAATGAGAAAAATTATCCTGCAGCATTTCACCAGGCACATCTGCAAAGCCTAAAGAATATGGAACAGCTTGTTCCTACCTCCAGGCCTTGGCCCCAGTAGTGTTTTTCCAACATATTGCCTTTGATAACACTTTGCTTGGTGTCACAAGAATACCCGGAAAAAAAGAAAACACAGTAAATTTTAGTATTGCATTTTCATTCTTTAGGAGCAGGTGGGCTTATACTAGTGATGGTGAACCTTTGAGGCTCAGGGTGCCATTATATAAAGAAACACAAAATTGTTACTAAAATGAATGAGTAAAACAAACTCATTTTCGGAAGGCCCAGAGGCTGTGCAAGAGCATACCCCATTCTTGCACAGCCTGCGCAACCTACAAAACTCACACAAGAATGGGGTCTGCTTTTGAGAATACAAAAAGGTGCTTTGGCAACTGGACTTTCTGGTTTTTCTTTGAAGACATTTCACTTCTTATCCAAGAAGCTTCTTCAGCTCTGACTGGATGATGGGGAATGCAAGGATGTATACTCCTTGCAGACAGCTAGTCATTTGCATTCTTTTAGCAGATCATTAAGGTTACCTGGAGGTTTATCTGTGTCATCATAATCAGCTAAGTAGTGCAAATTGGTGTGGAGCTTACTTAGAAATCTTGAAAGGACTGTGTTGTCAATTGGAGATAGATGATGCCATATCCCTCCCCCTCTCTTGAGAGAGGGCTGCTCAGTTTTGACATAGATTGCATCTTTTAACCCCTCTTTCAAACCAGTGATCCTCTCTGTCCAAAATATGGACTTATAAATATGTTGTTTACAAAAGAGTGGCCTGTGCCTTTTAAATGCAGATGGACTGCTGAATCTAGTCCTGATGTGTTTGTTCTCCTATGTTATGCCATGCATTTATGAAGCGGTTGTTTTGTTTCTCTAATATACAGATTTGCATGTGGCTCACTGCATTGCACTGCATATACCATGTTGCTCAGCTTCTCTCTGGGTGTTTTATCTTTGGGATGGACAAACTTCTGTCTTAGTGTATTCTTGGGTTTGAAGTGTGCACATATGTTGGCTGAAGATCCTCCTGAGTTTTTCAAGTTTCCAGTGTACCAAGATGCCAGGGATTATTTCTTATAAGTGGTTCAACATAATGTATCTTTAATGGGACAGCAGCATTCTGGCTTCCATGCTTCACAAAATGACAGAAAGGAAAATCAAAAGAAGGGCAATGAGATTCTTAGAGTTGACTGTCTTAAAATATATTGCCTAACTTAAAATAACACACAGCTGCCATGAAATAAACTGTATAACACCGTCGTCACAAAGCATGTGTGGAAAAAGTTGGAGAACCCTCTATAGAGAAAATGTGCAAAAGAATTCTAAGATAAGGAGATGTTTTTATGCATTGCTTTGTTTAGAATACAATGAGCAGATTGTAGTACAATGAACAGTTTTGGATTCATAAAGCTAAATGTTTCCCAGTTACTTGTGGCAGCACAGCACTTGCTTGATCAGTCTCTTAGGGCTGGCAGATGGTCATGACAAGCCACAGCCAGACATGGCTGTGGCAAGATTGCATGATCACTATGGTAATCCAAGGAGAAGCAACTCATTGTCCTTTGTCTCCAACTCCCAATAGGAGACCAACGGAATTAATGTCCAATAGGATTTAAACAAATAGAAAGTGTTATTTATACAGGAAATACTTTAAAAGATATGTGAATAATAAAAAGTATAATCAATTTACAAATGTAGCAACACAAACATCATGTACAAAAACATGTAAGGCATGTATTAGTCACCTTATCAGAGAGATGGGCAGCATAAAAATTTAACAAATGAAATTGACTAACTCGAGAAGTGGATGTGAGGGTGGAGGTGTGGTGATTAGCTTTCAGAAATTTTGGGTTTTCAGGGACACTGTACCAAACATTGCCAGATGCGAGACCTTGTTCATTAAGTTGAGTTCTAAGGATCAGTTGTGTTATGTCTTTGGGACTGGTTGGAGTCCCCAACCAGGTCCGCTGTTTGAGCGGGAGCACCAGCCGCTCCCATTGGCTGGCACCGTTTGACAACCGGCTATAAAAGGCGGCTGTCGAGCAGTGCCAGCCCCGTTGCCGCCAGCTAGCCTGCCTAGCGAGAAGGCAGACGCGGCAACCCTTTATTCACTGCAATAAAGCCTTCTTACGTTTCACTCTGGTTTAGCCTCGTTCCTTCCGCCGCTCTACAACACTGGCGACGAGGGTGGGATGCGATCAGAGGCTACCTGTAGTGTGATTCCGAAGAGCTGAAGCCACAAAGAGCGAGCCACGGGCGCTGAAGCTGCCGATGCTCACAAAGAGCGCGAAATTCAAAAAGCCTTTGAGGTTTTTGAGCTGTAGTCACAAGAGCGAAGTCTCGGGCGCTGAAGCCGCAGCCGCCGGCGCTCACAAAGGGCGCAAAATTCAAAAAGCCTCCGTAGCCGGAGAGACTGACACCGCCTGATAGCGCAGCCGCAAGCGCTCTTCTAAGAGCACGAATTTTGAATCAAGACTGAAGGAGACGAGCCTGCCGTTTCCAAAATGAATGCCAACCCGACATTCCCACCATTCAAGCCAACCGAGGAAACGTGGGACTCATACAAAAACCGTTTCAGCTACTTCCTCGATGCAATCGGTTTAGCAGACGCTGCTGAGCACAGGAAAAAATCCTACTTCCTCAGCTACTGTGGGGCTGTGGTTTTTGACACCGCTACAGCACTAGTCGCCCCTCGCGCTATCAGGAGCATACCCTGGGATGAACTCCAAGAGATTCTCTCCAACCACTACTCACCTAAACCATCCCAGATAGCCAGGAGGTATGCTTTCAGAACTAGAAAGCAGGCTGAGGGAGAGTCAATTAATGAGTATATGGCAGCTCTGAGGACAGCTGCCTTACAGTGTGGTTTCAGAGACTACCTAGAAGACATGTTATTAGACCAGATCGTCTGTGGGGTTAGAGACCTTAGGCTGCAAAGACGTTTGCTTGCAAAAAAGGACTTAAACCTAGCTCTAGCCGTGGAGGAAGCCCAAGCTGCAGAGCTCTCTGCCCAATCAGCAGCTGAAATTCAAGGAACTCCTTTAAAACCCAGCAGTTCCACTATTCATTCAGAGGAAGTTTCCCTTGAAGAAGACCCCATAGACTCAACAGACATTAACCGCCTTAAACAACAAAAGCCTTCATAGGTAGGAGCAGGGCAGAGAAACAACTTCACCCCCAAGCAACCTTCCATTTGCCTAGCTTGCGGGGGCTCCCACTCTAGGGCATCCTGCAGGTTTAAGAACGCCATCTGCCTGAATTGACAAAAGAAAGGCCACCTCACTAGAATCTGCCAAGCAGGGCGTACCTTTCCTCAAAGATCTCCACCACCTACTAATCTCCAAAGGCAAGTGGAGGACTGCTATACATGCTACCACGCTAACCAAACTTCCCAAACTCCTAATAAAATCAGTATTTCTGTTTCTTTAGAAGGTAAGCCCTGCAGGATGGAGGTAGACACGGGATCTGCACTTTCAATCATCTCCTGGGAAACCCTAAAGAAGATTCACCCCAGATTTCCGAAGAAGAAGCTGCAGAGATGCCACCTGACACTGCGGGACTACCAAGGCAAGAACATCCCTGTCCTCGGGAAAGGCAAGTTTTTAGTTCATTTCCAAGCCTTTAAAGGCCATTTGCCTTTGATGGTTGTTAATGGTGCCCTCCCCAGTCTGTTGGGGCTAGATTGGTTCCCCTCCCTCGGCCTTAGTATAACTGGGATCCATGCTGTCTCAACTTCTGACGTAGATGGCCTATTCTCAGATTACTCTGATGTTTTTAGCAGCGAGCTGGGTTGTTATTCTGGCACCCCCATCTCCTTCTCTGTGGACCCCCAGGCAATTCCTCTTCGCCTTAAGCCACACAGAGTGCCTTTCACCATCCGTCCCAAGTTAGATTTAGAATTAGATAAGTTACTAAAGCAAGGGGTGTTAGAACCAACTGACTTTGCCAAATGGGAGACCCCCATAGTCACCCCACTCAAGAAAGATGGCAGTTTAAGAATCTGCGCAGACTATAAAACCACCCTCAACCGTTATCTGCAGGTCAGTGCCTACCCTGTTCCTGTTATTCAACACCTGTTACACACCTTCGAACCCGGCACCATTTTTGCCAAACTAGACATGTCCCAGGCATACCAACAGTTCCCTGTTGATGATCAGACAGCTGAATTACAAACCATAGTCACACATAGAGGGGCATTCAAGTGCAAACGCCTCCAATTCGGTGTAAGTGTAGCCCCGAGCATATTCCAATCACTCATGGAAAGGATCCTCCAAGGTCTCCCAGGGGTCGTCCCTTATTTCGATGACATCTTAGTCTCAGCAGTTGACAGACCTCAGCTCATACAAAGGGTCAGAGCAGTCCTAGAGAAGTTTAGGCAGCATGGCCTCAAACTTAAAAGGGAGAAGTGCGCCATCGCCACTAGGCAAGTGGACTTTCTGGGATATAGGATAGATGCCTCTGGCATCCACCCAGTCGAATCCAAAGTAAAGGCTATCCATGAGGTGCCTACACCAACTAACAAGATGGAGCTCCAAGCCTTTCTGGGGCTACTAAACTTTTACGCCTCATTTCTCCCGCACAAAGCATCTATTGCTGAACCCTTACACAGACTGTTAGACAAAGAATCCCCCTGGCATTGGTGACCCAAAGAAGCCCTTGCCTTCAAGTCAGTCAAATCCTTACTCACGTCTGATGCAGTTTTAATCCAATTTGATCAACGACTTCCCCTGGTCCTAGCTGCTGATGCATCCCCTTTTGGGATCGGGGCTGTTCTGAGTCACAGGCTGCCCAACGGTTCCGAGGCACCAATTGCTTTCTTCTCTAGGACCTTCTCTACTGCGGAAAGGAACTACAGCCAAATAGATAAGGAGGCCTTGGCTGCAGTAGCTGCAGTAAAAAAGTTTCATGAATTTTTGTTTGGGCACCATTTTGAACTTATAACTGACCATAAACCACTCCTGGGGCTGTTATCAGGGGATAAGCAAACCCCGCAGGTACTATCACCTAGAATGACCAGGTGGACTTTGTTCCTGGCTGCTTATTCATTCAAGTTGGTGCATCGCCCTGGAAAAAACTTGAGTCACGCCGATGCCCTTAGTTGCTGCCCCCTACCAGTCCCAGTCGAAGACCCAGCACCTGTTCATGCCATTTTTGAAGTTAATGAACTTAAATTGCTGGTTACAGCCGAGGACATTGCTGCGCACTCGAAAAAAGACAGAATAATTGCCCAAGTTATGGACTGGGTGGGAAGGGGGTGGCCGGAAACACAATACACCACTGACTTTGCTCCTTTCAAAACCCGTAAGCAGGAATTATCGAAACTACAAGGATGTCTGTTGTGGGGGACAAGGGTAGTCATCCCAGCCACTCTTCGTGTACCCATCCTGAAGGTACTTCACGAGGGCCACCCGGGCATCGTAAGGATGAAGGCTCTGGCCCGCAGCTACGTTTGGTGGCCCGGCATGGATGCCCAAATCTCCAACTGGGTAAGCTCATGCCAACCTTGCCAAGAAACCAGGGCTGCCCCACCAGCAGCTACACCTACCAAGTGGGAGAGTGCTAGTGGTCCTTGGTCTCGCCTGCACATCGACCTGGCTGGACCAGTACATGGCAGGACCTTCTTGGTTGTAGTAGACTCTTATTCCAAATGGATAGACTTGGCCCTACTACCCTCGACAACCACTCAAGCAATTGTTAAGGCTCTGACCTGCTTCTTCGTTACCCATGGGCTCCCTGACACGCTGGTGTCTGACAATGGCCCCCAGTTCACGTCGTGTGAGTTTAGCATGTACGTTGCCAACTTGGACATCAGACACATCCTTACAGCCCCCTTTCACCCCGCTAGCAATGGGATGGCTGAGAGGGCAGTCAGGTCAGCAAAAGAGGCACTTTCCAGGTTTGGCCAGGAAAACTGGCATTCCAAACTGTCACGTTACCTCCTGAGCCAACATACGACGCCATGCACCGCTACAAACAAATCCCCTGCCGAGCTCTTGATGGGGAGACGCCTTAGGACCACCCTGGACAGGTTGCACCCCCACTACTGCCCAGACACCCCTTTGGGATCTGACAGTTTGGTCAGGGACTTTGCCTTGCATGACCTGGTGTACGCCAGGAATTATGCTGGGGATCCTCTGTGGGTACCAGGTCAAGTTGTGTCAGTCACAGGTCCTAGATCCTACAGGGTCCTCCTGGAAGATGGACGCCTGTGGCGTAGACACGTGGACCAGCTCAGAAGGCGATGGAGAAGCACAACTGATACCAACCCAGCCCAACCTCCTAGCACCGAGGACTCCCTGCCGGTACCAGCCTACCCAGACGGAAGCTCCCTGCAGGACCCGATCTACCCCATCGACCAGGAGAGTTTGCTGGAGGGCCCGAGCTACCAACAAGGGACACCGAACCAACAGCCAAACGAACCTGTCTGCCGGCCGGACCAAGCGACTCACCAAGGTCAGTCCGAACATGGGGACTTACCTGATCCACAGAGCACCACACCTGACCGAGCCCACTCCCCAACAACCTCCGAGACGATTCCTGGGGGCAAGGACTTGACGCCAGCCAGTAGCTTGCCCGGGTTGCGACGTTCTTGCCGCCAGCGCAGACAACCAACTTACCTGAAGGACTATGCATGCTCCCAGCTGGGGGAAAGAAGTGTTATGTCTTTGGGACTGGTTGGAGTCCCCAACCAGGTCCGCTGTTTGAGCGGGAGCACCAGCCGCTCCCATTGGCTGGCACCGTTTGACAGCCGGCTATAAAAGGCGGCTGTCGAGCAGTGCCAGCCCCGTTGCCGCCAGCTAGCCTGCCTAGCGAGAAGGCAGACGCAGCAACCCTTTATTCACTGCAATAAAGCCTTCTTACGTTTCACTCTGGTTTAGCCTCGTTCCTTCCGCCGCTCTACAACAAGTTGGGATTGTTGCTGTTGTACCAGCATCTCTTCTGCATAGCAAGTTCCCTGACTTCCTCGACTCCATCTCCAGGTTGGCAGTGGATTCCCCCAGACTTATTGTCTTAGGAGTCTTTAATATGGCTTCTCTGGGCATAGGGTTTGAGGTGGCTCAGCAATTCATGGCTGCTATGGGCCTATACTAGGTCACACAGGGCCTGAAATGGGATAATGGGCACACACCAGCTCTGGTGTTTCTCTCAGAGCAGTGGCTACATGTTCTTTGATTAAGACTCTTTGAATAGGGGGTATTGCAGTCAGATCATTTGACCCATTATATTGCTCTCCTCTCAGAGATTGGGGGACATGAAGGGGTTTCAGAGGGAGCTGGGAGCTGTTCCTCTATTCCAACTGAGGCCTTGTATTGGATTCATTCTTATGGGACTTCTCTCGTCCAAGGTTTACAGAGAAGCTGAGCGAGATGAAATGGAAGAAGAGACATCTAGAATCCTGCTGAAACTCACCTAAGGATGAACTCAACTGAACATGGGTTAGAGCTTCATTAAGGCCTCCTTTTGGTGGTAATGGAGGCAGAACAGCAGTATTTCTCTGGAGCTCCTTTCTTTTATTGTATATGCAGATCCCTGCCCTAAAGCCTTGTTTCAGGTGATAAAGGCCCCCTTGGGTAAGAGGGGCTTGGATAATTTCTTGCAAGGGTGTGTGGAGGAATTTGTATAACACCTGTTGGAGATAAATTCACTCAACTTCAATCTCATTTGGACTCTGGCCTTGTTGCAGATCCAGAGAAGATGGTTGGGGTTATATAAGAACAGTTTCAACCTGTTGGGTCTGAGGAAATGAACAGGATTCTTAGGAGCCAAGTTATTTGAAAGACCACCTCTCCCTGATTATATGTTTCATCAGGTCTGGCAGAAGAAGCATGTTATAGGGCCCTGTCAATAAGAAGTCCGAGGAGGTGGGACTTCTCTTCCATGGTGCCTGCCTTATGGATCATCTCCCCAGCCCACTCTGAAGTGAGACTGGCTCCATCCCTATTGATTTTCCAGAAATCCCAGGGGACTGGTGAGGTACTGAGGTGGCACCAACATTGTCCTCTTAGCATTTGTGACTTATTTTTTTAATAAGAATTTTGTTTACATATTAACTGTTTATAGTTTTATTGTATACCATCCAGAATTTTTCATAAGATGGGTAGCCATATTAATTTGATGAATAAATAAATAAAATACATCAATAAAAACAAGAAGCTTCAATGTGCTCCACAAAAGACAAATCTGCTAAAGGACTGTTGCTCAACTTTGGCAGCTTTGAAGGTGTGTAGATTTTGTCTACTGCTCTAGATGGAGCATTGTCTTTCTATCTATTCTGTGGCAGTTAAAAGAATGAGGCACTCTTCAAGGAGCAGTGCTAGTAACTTTTCCCAGGAAACTTGTTTCTCCTTAATCTTTTTTATTGAAAAAAAAATAACTGACAAGGAAGTGGGGTCTGCAACTATGGCTCCACCTGATAGGATGTTGCTGATCCCACCTGAAGGAGTTACAGAAGGGTCCTTGTGCCAGAAGCTGATGGTAGTAAGAGTCCAGGGGGTTGCTGATGAAGAAATTTATGCACACAAATTCCAGGCATACACTTTTTGGATTTGGCCTTGGGAGTCATGATTTCAACATTTCACATTGTTTCTCCTAAGAAAGTGGAAATTGGACTTTTTGAATGGTACATTATTCTTTAATTGCAGGGAAAACACCCAACATTTTAGAGTAGCATTCATACTGTAATCCACAGTGAAATCATCTCTCACATTATAAGAGTAGGGAAGGCTGAAAGGGAGTTCAGAGGACAAAGGCAAGGTGAGCTGCCTCCATTGCATTTCAACTTCCCAGGTGCTGGTTGGGAGGAGCTGCTGATTGTCAGTAGGGAAGACTGACAGGGAAGTGTACAGGACAAAGGTAATGGCTCGTGAATTATATAAAAATCCAAAACAGTGATAATACATTGAGGCATACAAAGAAAACAAAGTAGAGGAGAATGAAGAAGGCCTCCAAACATTTGACTACAACTACTACGCCATCATCCAAAAGGGCAGCAGCAGCTACCAATGAGTCATATGATGCCTGTGTTTCATCTGTGCCAAAGAATTCGAGGAGGATGAGAATACCATCAAGTGCTCCCTGTGTGACTCGTATGCTCATCATAAGTGTCTGGGATTAACCAAAGGTGTTGCCCAGTTTTTCCACTCGACATCTTTAAATATTCCCAGTTTGCATTTCCACTGTTTTGCCCCTCTTGTAAGCCTAAATTCAACAATTTCACTGTTTTGCTTGAATGGGTTGACAGTATGCAAGAGTGTTTGGTGGACAGGGAGTAGTGAACCATTGATTTCCTGTGATTCTGATTTAAATCACCGACCTAAGTTGCAAGATGTTACAAAACCTGTGCATGACATTTCGCTCCTCGTGAAAGATGTGATTGAAAGAGAAAAGTAATGACCAAATGCAGTCTTATATGGATTGGATGACTTTGACAAATCTGATGACATCACCAGTGTGCATGGAATTATTAGCAGTTTCCAGACATTGACCATTACACCTGACATTATTCACCATTTAGAGACAAATAACTTGCTATCCGATAAACAGTTTGGCTTCAGGAAAAAAATCGTCTGGTAATTTACAACTTTTGCACTGTAAAAATATTTGAACTACATGTCTCGATTAAGGTAAAGCTGTAGATGCAATTTACATAGAGTTTTGTAAGGCTTTTGATACAGTAGTACATGATAAACTGCTGTTGAAATTAAATTCTTAGGGCAGTTCTGGATTTTTGCACAAGTGGATTGCTGCCTTCTTGTCTAACAGACTGTAGAAAGTCAAAATAGGGAACTCTCTGTCTAATCCTGCATCAGTTAACAGTGGTGTTCTGCAAGGCAGCATTTTAGGACTCATGCTTTTCCTGCTCTATATCAATGATTTATGTAATTAACTTAAAAGCAGTTGTGTCCTTTTTGCCGATGACATAAAATTATTTAATACTACAGATTGTTTTGCAAAATGATCTGGATTATGTTTCTGAATGGTCATCTATTTGGCAACTTCAATTTGATTAATAAATGCTCTGTCTTACATATTGCTAAACATAATCAGAATGTTAAGTATAAGCTAGGTGATACTGATCTAGCAGATGACCCTCACTTTGTTAAGGACCTAGGTGTATTCATCTCTGATGATCTATGCTCCAAAGTTCATTTTAACAGCATTGCTTAAAAAGCACTAAGAGTTTTTAACTTAATTCTATGAAGTTTCTTTTCTGGAAACATTATATTGCTAACTTGAGCTTATAAAGCTTATGCTAACCAATCTTGGAGTACTGTTCAACTGTTTGGAATCCCTACCATATATCTGATACTAGCACAATCAAGCGGGTTCAGAAGTTCTTTATGAGAAAAGTTTTGCACTCTTCTGTACATAATCGAATTCCCTTATGCTACTAGGCTCGAAAATCTTGGTTTGGATAACCCGGAACTGCATCGCTTGCGGTTGGACTAAGGTGTTGCATACAAAATTGTCTATAGTAAGGTTTTACCTGTAAATGACTTTTTCTGTTTTAATATACACACACAATGTAAACCATTTAAAACTTGACTGTAAAAAAAATATGATTTTTGTAATAGAGTTGTCAAACTCTGGAAGGCTCTACCTGATTCAGTTGTCTCAGCTACAAATTTTCACAGTTTTAGTCACAAATTGACTTCTATGGACCTCAGTTCATATTTAAGAGGTCCATAAAGGGGGAGTGTATAAGTGCACTCTGCCTATCGTCATTTTATTTTTATATTATTCCTGTTTTCATTTTTGTTTGACAAATTATAAATAAAAATATTTTTAAAAAAGATTTAATTTATGATAATTAGCTTAACCTACAATACTTTGGGGTAAAGCAAAATGTTTTAGAAAATGAAATAGATTGGTAACTAACTTGAAACATTACTGCCGAAGTTAGTGTCACGTATGCCACATATATTTTTCTTTCTAAAAAACAGCTTAAAAATGTAACACCATTTGCTGAATAGTTTCCCAAGACTTTTTTCATTATGATTTCTGGGAGCAGAGAAACCTTCATAGACCCATACAATATAGTATTGTGTGATTTTTTTTTAATAAAAAAAAATAATTTTACATAATGCAAGAGAAAATCTGAGTGATTTGATCCTGGAGGGCCCTGGCAAATAAACAAAATTTGTGATCACAGCAGAAATCAGAAAGGATTTCTTTTCAGCCATCCCTGTGTAGCCATCTACTTCGTCCTAGTTATAGAAGGCATATACCCAATGGAGCATCAGTTTTAAAGAAAGCTGATTTTAAAATTTTTTCCTCCAGAATAAAAACAGTTTGGATCCATCTGATTGTATCAACAAGTCTTTTTCTCATATAAAAACCATAGACCTAAGACTGAGAACATTTTGCTGTCCAGAAAGACAAATTGATCACTATGGTCAATAGAGTTGAATAAAATTTGTCAATGGCCCTCTGCCTTTCCTTTTTTCTTTCTTTTCTAGCCTTTTAGCAGTCTTGGAGCTGGAGATTCTAGGCTTTCTCCAACCTTCTTTTGTAGCTGTGCTTTTTTTGAAACCATCAGAAGCTGCATCATGCTGAGACAACGGAAAAGATAACCTGAAAAGCAAACATGGACACAACTCAGAATGGAGAGGATTTCTTGTTGCTGTTGATTGTAACCATGCTTTTCAAACATCATTTAGATCAGCAGTGAACCATTGCATGTGCCAGTTGACATAAGCACTGAACCATTTGCATAGCTACCATCTGCTGTGATTAATGCAAAGCCTACACCTGAAATACAATAAACTGAATAATTGCTTCTCTCTCCCCCCCCCCCCCCCCCGCACACCCATCACCAACCAAATTTTAAAACATGGTATTTTCCATGCCTGCATTTTATTCAATTGTTTATGTGTGTGTGTGTACACAGAAACATAGAACTAACACTCTTTGTTCCACAATCATTAATTGGACCTTCTGAATGGCTTCAGGAAGCCATGAAGGCATCATAGAAAGGTCCCTGGTTAGTTTTGTGGAAAGGCGCTGTCAGATCCGTGTATCTGCCATTCTTCTGTGGAAGAAGGGAGGTAGTTGGATTTGATACACTTAGTTCTCTTTCCTCTTTATGTATCCTGAGTATTCTATTTCTTGCCTTGTCTTTTTGTATAACCTTTCACCTGATTTATAACTGCTGCTTGGCACCTCAGATGCCTGGAAAATTCTCACCTCTCGGGGAATGCTGAGGGAGGGCCATATGGATTGCAATGCCAGAAGATAGCCCTGAGAAACTCTTCTTATCTATTTCTCAGAGAGGCTGGTAGAACAACATCTTCATACCTACGGATTGGTGGAATCCACATCGGACTGTTGGGAGGGGTTACTAATTCCCTTTATCCTAGTTGTATGCCCTGAGGGACCTCAGAGCCTGCTTTGAATTCTGATTTGATTTCACCCCCCCACTTTCAATAAAAGGTTCCTTTTGAAATACGAAGTTTTCAAGAGTCTATACTTGTTTGAAGCAGGGAGGGGTTGATCCTTACAGGGGCCTAGTTTGGCCTCTGGGAGACAGACAGCTTCTATTCTCACAATTAAAATTCCTGAGAAGTGGAACAAAGAGGAGGAGCCATCCATAACCCAAAACGACTAAATGATATCAGTGCAAATCTGGGCATTTTTTTCAAGGGAGGAATATACTAAGACAATGGAGTGGGTTTGTTTCCAATAGGCCTATTTCCATTCCTATCATTATTTTTACATTGCTGAATATCCATTCATACAGAGGTATTTATGCTTTGCTTTAGCTAATAGTAATCCAGAGAGATGGTGTGTTATTTTTGAACATATATATGAAGTACGACGAATTAGAATGTTTAAGTGCACATGTAATTACTCTAATATACTGCTCCTATGTATTGATCTATAAACTAAATTTGTAACTTGAGGATACTAGTCTGTAGCTTGAGGAATATTTTTCCCTTTCTGAATTTTTACTTCTTATAAGATATTTCAAGTTTGAATATAGTTTTGCTGTACAGATTGTTAAATTTGCAGTGATCCATCAAACTAATAGTGAAAAGTAACTAAGCAGAGGATCAGGTGAGCTGAGCTATTCATTATCAGCAGCTGGAAGCTATTCAAAGCCTCTCTGCTGGAGATCAGGCACAATCCACCCCTTGATTGTACCAAACTAGGATTGCATAGTTAGATAATCATCCAATCAGTAGGTGATTGGATTAAATTACCCCAGTTTTCTTTATTTTCTGCTTTCTGTTTGCATGCTTGCATGATTCGGTGTTGTATCCTAAATATCTGGTGTTCCCCCTAATTTAAATGAAACTGGACTTGCAAAGGTTTCTATAAACTTTCATAGGTCTGAGGTGGAGCAAAAAAAACCCATATCTTTATATAAGAGTAATGATTTTACTGACAATGTACATTGAGACCAATCATTTAATATTTTTAAAGGAGGACAAAAAGCTTCAGGATCAATCAGATCCTTTAATTAGCATTTCCTTATTTGGACAAATGAACAACAGTGATGGTCATTATATTTTACATTGTTGCACTTTTAGACAATAATAATAACCAGCCTACTTAGACTTCCCTATATTCCTAGATGCTATCTTAATAACTCTAGGGGTCCTTGGTTAAGACTTGAATTATTAAATTTCCACCAGTTCTAGACTGTAAATTTAACGTAGAATACTACTATTACTACTGCTGCTGCTGCTGCTGCTACAATCATCCCCTGGCTGAGCCTGGATGGCTATTGGGTGTGGTCCCTATGGTTATGGGATTACTGATCTACAAACCAGTAGTATTTTAGACATTGTGAACCAACCCAGGTATCTACAATCACTATTGATGAGAAGAAACAAAATTCCTCACTGGGTCGATCATTGCCCAGGTCAACAAGGGCCGCTATGACTCCTGGCCATCTGTCGAAAAAGGAGCTACAGGGCTCAGTTGTTACTGCTAGGGAACCAGGGCATGCAACTGCAAAGCGACTGGAACAAAAGCGCAAAATGTGGACAACTGAAGAAAATTGAGAAATCATCAAATGTTACCATCAGGCAGAACCAACAACTAGGGGATTTCAAAAACAGTATGATGCAACTGTGGAAGGAAAAACACCCAGAAAGTGACATAACTGAACAAGGATTAATGGATCAAAGACGTTTCATCATCTGTAATAGAGTTTTCACAGATGCAGAAATGCAACATCTAGAAATATTGGCTAAAAAGAAAACAACAAGTAATGATAAAGAAGCTGAAGAAATTGTCCCAACACCTGAACAAACTGAACAGACAGCAAAAGAAACCAACATACAAGATGAAGATCTTCCTGTGCACAACTTGAAAGTGTAGAACTAAGTGATCTAGCGAAAATATGGAAAGAAAAGATTGAAAACCACATCAAAGAAAACACAGAAAGAAAAAGATTGCCTGCCATTCATGAACTGCATAGCAAACAAGTGAAAGATCTGTTAACTGCCATGAACAACATTTTAACTTCAATCCCATCCAGCACACTATATGAAACCAAACAACTGATGTATAGCACAGTCGCCATTATAGCTGCAGAACTGGGTTATAAAATGCCAAAAAAGAAACCCACTGGTACACAAAGTGGAAAATTCAACTTGAAAATAAAATTTTAAAAAAACTACAAGGGGATGTCAGCAATTTGAAGTACTTGAAAGAAGGAAAACTAAAGAATAAAAAGCTGAAAAATAGTTTACAAAAAATACAACCTGGAGTTAAAAAACAATAATGGAAATCATGGAAGAACTAAAACAACGTGTAAGAGCAACAGCAAAGAAAATAGAAATATATGAAGGATGAATACAACAATATCATGAAAATGTCCAGTTCAGAAGAAATCAACCTTCTACCAGTTACTTGATGAAAATCAAGTCCAAACTAATGTTCACCCATGTAAAGAAAAGACTTTGAATTTTTGGAAAGAATTATGGGGAAACCCAGTGGAATACAACAAAACTGCCTCCAGGATCAAAGTTATTCAAAAATAAACAACAGGAAACAAAATGGAAAATATTGTATTAACAACTGATATGGTTGCAAAACATGCAAAGATGGTCAAGGATTGGAGTGCACCTGGCCTGAGCAAACCGCATGGTTACTGGCTAAAACACCTGACCAGCCTCCATCATCATTCAGTTTGATGAAATGCTTCAAAATGCAACAAACAAAAAAATGGTTAACAGCTGGCTGAACATATGATAGTGAAAGATCCAGAAAAGGGCAAAGAACCAAGTAACTATCACCCAATTACTTGTCTGCCAACAATATTCAAACTTTTTACAAGAATACTGGCAAATTCAGTATTCAATCATCTGATGGAAAACAGCTTGTACCCAGTAAAACAAAAAGGAAATTATTAAAAATCAAGAACAAAAGATCAGCTGCTCATTGACAAAATGGTACTAAAAATGCAAGACGAAGAAAAATGAATTTGAATATGGCATGGATTGATTACAGGAAGGCATTTGACTCACTACCCCTGGATTAATGCCTGTCTGGAAAACAGTAATATTTGTACATTTTTTAAAGCAAAACTGCAAATATGGGAAACATTCTAAGAGAAAATGTGGAGAACCAGTGGTGGTATTCTGCCAGTTCAGGTGAACCAGTAGTAAAAAACGTTACCGTTTGGCCAAACCGGTAGTAAAAAAACAGCTACCAGTTCAGCCAAACTGGTATTTCTTTCCTTTTTTCCCCCTCCCAACAATCAACTGTTCTCATGATCAGCTGTGTTGGGATCCCCCTCGCTATCTTACTGTTTCACCCAGGAGGCTTCCCTGCGGCCCAAGAGGCAAAAAAACAGAGCAAAGGGAGTTTTGTGCGCCCCCCCCCCCATGCTCTGTTTTTGGCCTCCTGGGCCTCAGGGAAGCCACCTGGGAGCAAAAATGGCCTCCCATGAGGCTTCCCTCAGGCCCAGGATGCAAAAAAGGAGCACGGGGGTGCCCATGCTCCGTTTTTCACCTCCTAGGCCTCAGGGAAGCCTCCTACAAGCAAAATGGCCTTCCAGGAGATTTCCCTGAGGCCCAGGAGACCCCCCCCCAAAAAAATAGAGTGCTGGGGGTGCTGCAAAAAAAAGAAGCCACACCCAACCACTCACAGGGCCACGCCCACCTAGCCATGCCTACCTAGCCACACCCACCTAGCCACACCCACCTAGCCACACCCACCTAGCCACACCCACAGAACTGGTCGTAAAAATATTTGCATCCCACCCTTGGGGAGAACATTGGTAAAGTCAACATCAGAAGAGGAATCTTTCACTTTCACTATTACTGTTCAACATCACATTAATTCCACTGACAATAGTCTTACAAAACACAAAACTGGGCTACCAAATCTCAAGCCAACATGGCAAGATAAACCATCTACTACATATGGATGACTTAAAACTGTATGCAAAAATCCCCACTGAACTTGAATCAATACTCAACATAGTTCAACTGTTCAGCAATGACATCAGAATGAACTTTGGACTTGAAAAATGTGCTATATTATCATGCAGTGAGGAAAAATGGGAAAAAAAATAGAAGGAATAGAACTGGGAAGTGGATGCATAATGAAAGCATTAACAAAGGATGATGATTACAACTACCTAGGCGTATTGGAAGCAGATAACATCTGGAATGGAAAAGTCAAAGAGTCAACACAAAAGGAATATATCAGGAGGGTCTGCAAGATATTAAAACCAAAGCTGAGTGCTGGAAGCATAATTAAAGCCATTAATACGAGGGCTATCCACAAAATAGATTATGTTTTCATCTGTAGCAAGAAGGGGCAGAGCTAGCTTGGCCATCTTTGGTCTGTGCGTCCGCCACTCAGCCTGCATCTAGTCATGCTAGTGGGAGGTTCGTATCATTGCCTGTTATTTCACAGCAAATGTTTGAAATGTGTGCTGCAATTAAAAATCCCCCGAGTTGTGAGGTGCGATCAGTGATAAGGTTTTTGTTGGCAAAAAACCATAAACCGATTGAAATTTTTTGGCAACTGTGTGAAATGTATGGGGACAACATCATCACTGAAGGTGGAGTGCACCAATGGTGCATTAAGTTTAAAAATGGCCGAACTACGGCACTCGAGAAGTCCTGAATGCTTTCAAGTGGGAGATTTTTCCTCATCCGCCCTACAGCCCCGATCTTGCACCAAGCGACTACCACTTGTTTCCGAGGATGAAGACCTGGCTTGGAACACAGCGCTTTGACGATGATGCGGAACTGCATGTGTGCGTGACTGACTGGCTCAAATCTCAGGCATCAAAGCGCTGCCGAAAAATTTCAATCGGTTTATGGTTTTTTGCCAACAAAAACCTTATCATTGATCGCACCTCACAACTCAAGGGATTTTCAATTGCAGCACACATTTCAAACGTTTGCTGTGAAATAACAGGCAATGATATGAACCTCCCACTAGCACGACTAGATGCAGACTGAGCGGCGGACGCACAGACCAAAGATGGCCGTGCTAGCTCCACCCCTTCTTGCTACAGACGAAAACATAATCTATTTTGTGGATAGCCCTCGTACACGGGCAGTTTCAGTGATACGTTAACCAACTGGAATCATCAACTAGACTGTGGCTGAACTGGAAAACTTGGGCTGGAAAACATGTAAACAATTGAATATGTATCACGCTTTACATCCATGAAATGACAATGACAGATTGTACCTGCCAAGAAGAATAGCAGGCAGAGGGCTATTTTGTAGTAGAAGAAAAATGAAGTTTGAATATATGAAGTACAGAAAAATTGCTACAGGCTGTGAAAATGGAGAACATTACAAAAACAACAGAACAAAGGCAGAATATAAGGAAAAACAGCTGGATGACTTTGCATGGACAGTGAGTCAGTAAGTTGATAACTCCATTTTTCACCTCCATTTTCTCTTTCAGTCATGTGATTCAGAGTAGAAGGCATGCAAGCCTCTCTGGTATGTATGTATGTATATATGCAAACACAGAGATGCAACAAGAGAGGAGCAGAAACACACACATATACACAGTATGTTATTCTTGACAGAGAAGAAAGTACAGATACCTCTTATGGCTACTACTGGTAAAGGGGATGGAAGAATTGCAGAATGCTATCTAGCTTGTTACTTTTGGCAAAAGAAGAACAGCCTAAAATATAAGGAAACAGGAGTGAAGGCAGGGGATGGAGGAAAATATTGCAGCAATATAGGATGCTTTAGCCAGGTTATCTTTCTTACTCTCCATTTATAGTATGTAATCCATAACCAGGGATAGTAAAACAGAAATGCATGAGTTAAAGTAAAATATATTTTCTTGTTTCTGCAGACTTGACACTTTCAAATATGTTTTTTCTGCTCTCTTGGTTATGAAGATAGCATTTATAATGTAAATTGATCCACCCTCTGGCTGTATTTGCTTTTGCTAGTTCATCCAATGAGTGAGAATTCCCAGCTGTATATGAACATTAAGTCTCAGTTTATGGACATTTAGACAATATAACCTGTCTGTTCCATGAAAATTCCCCCTCCTACCCTTTTATCTGCTTTTTGATCCCCAAAGAATAGTTGTATGATGTCTATCATCTAAATCTGAAACTGTGATAAGAAAGATACGCCTATTAGGACACACAATTACAGTAATTCTAATTTGAGGTTCAATTCAGGATTTCTTTCCATTCATATGCAGAGGAAGAGAAGCATTTGTCTCTGTCAATCCCAATCACCATTTAATCACCTGTTTTGCTGGAGTAGTCTATATGAAATTCAACTCAAGGAGTGCTTTCATTCGCATAAGGACATATTGGATGCCAGCCAATAGAGATATTTCTTCATTCTTCCCTTTCTAAGCCACAATTCAGTATACAAGGACCAACAACGTTCCACCAGCTTCCTAGGTCATAAACTGGCCTTTAAACTGAGTCTAATACTCAAACTTCTTTTGTAGCCTTCCTCAATAACCAGTATCTTGAGCTCAGGTAGGAATAACGATACCCTATAAGCCCTGTTAATTAAAAATTTATCCTGCCTTTGATATTGCAAGAATGAAATACTTACCTAATTACAGAGACTGGACTTGTAGGCAGTCAAATGTTTTGTATTTGGGTGGATTATGTTAAGTGTTCATACATACCACACATACAGGCAGACATTAATCATACTATTTTATTGGACTCATTTTAATTTGGTTATGTTATCTTTGCTTCAAAGATTATTACTTGCCTAATGCTCCTGGGTTTGGATAGAATGAAGAAAAATCTATTCAAAGAAATTGAGTATCATAAAATTGAATGATGAGATTGTAGATTAATTACAATATCTGTAGTCTGCCTACTGTAGTGAGATAAACTGAATGTGTGGAGAATGTTATGAACATTACATTACTCCTTCAACAGGAAATGTGTTTGATTTAAATTAAAAAAAGTTTCTTTTTCTCCATTTCCACTCCTCAGACTAGCAATGGCTTTATACAGTAAGCATCAGCATATTCTACAAGACTCTGATTCTTGAAGCTTCTAAATACCTGTGATATAGAAAAATACCATGGCTCACTATCTAATTTCAAGGAAAAAATTTGGGAAAAGTTTAGATGGTTCAGTAGATGATATGATTGACAGATGAGAACTTAATAGTTCACTAACAGCTACCTTCCTATTTGGCATTCAGTAATAGTGCAAGAACTTAATCCATGAAGCTTCAGTTTACATTAAAGCATTTTTACCCAAGCTAATTAGCATTAAAATGAAAACATGACTTCCATCAATATGGAACTTCCATGCAAGCATAAAGCTGGAAGCACATGCAATAATGCACAGGAAGCATTGCATTCAGGGTGTAATGTATTTTTAATTACAACTTTTGAATGCCCTTGATAGAGATTTTCCAGTCCATCACCTCCTCCCTTTGTCTGTGTTAATGCATTGCATTGATTATGTGATTTGTAAATTTTGCCACTGCTATACATAATATGGTGAAATGTAATCTCATAATTGATTTAATTATTACATTTTGAAATGTATCAAGCTGTAGCAGATATTCCAGGGCCTAGTGCTATATGAAAACTTTAAATTAACTTGCACATAAAGTTCTTAAAAATTCTTTCTTGATTAACCCATGTTGTGCTGTAGCAAAGGTCACCAATAATAATGATATACTTTTCACACTCTGAGTCAAGATACTTGTCTTGTGTCCACAAATGCTCTGGGAAGATTTTCCATAGGATCATTCCCATGCAAATAATCCTCCAGTTATTTTATAGTTGCAGTTTGGCAATTTCTGATCTTAGAGCAGAGCTGAGGCAGAACAACAAATTAATCAACTACGCAAAGGAGCTAATCCAGGAAACATTAAACATCCACCTCTGCCCCACCTACATATTGTCCCTATAAAGGACACCATTAACATTATAAAGAAAGATGGGCCTTATAGACCCTTAGTTTCTCTAAAAATAAATATTTTAGCAGTCTCCTCTTATAGGAGCTCAATGGATTTGGAGGAAATACTCCCATCACACTAGGATAATGCAACAGTATGAACAAATGATGCTTAAGATTTTGAAGGCAAAGAAAGAAAATGTCACTTTAAAAAAGCAGCCAAGATCACAATACTGAACCAAGGCAAATGGTTAGAAAGCAATTTTTCTGGTAATTTGTACAACTTTGTTGAATCTGATAATATCACAGTGAATATCAAACATGTTTCCTAACTTAAGATAGAAAAGGGCATGTTAACAAAATAAAAAGGCTGTAGGCCACAGTTCAGCCTCTATGAGATGGGGAATGCTGAATGAACTATAATCTTGATTGGTGTCTTATGCTTTATTCTCACCTTATACCGGGTGTTGACAGCTTTTGAAATGTACCAGAGCCTTGGGAAACTTCGCTTACGACACCTGCTCTCTGCATCAAGGGAACTATTGGAAACATAATAGTAAAAATCATCTTTTCATTTCACTTCTCAACACAAGACAGGGTTGTTCCAAGGATATGGACCTCTGAGCCTACTACTATTCCAATTCTGCTGTGGGCTTCTCTTTAAATGCCAAAAATATATATTTCTTAAAAGGTCAATGAGTTGTGAAATATTTGTATTAACCAACTTCTGAACCAGCTCAGTTCAAAAGACCTTCTCAAGTACAAGAGCCTTTGGGCTGCATTGGATTAAAGTAACTCAGCTCCACACCCAGAAAAAAAAGGCAGCTCCTCAGCCTTATTGCAGGAAAAGAAAGGCTGAGCAATGCAAGAAGCTAAAAGCAATTGCCAGCTTTTGGATCTCTGCTCATCCCCTCTTGTCCTTCTCACCATATGGTCAGCTAGTAAATGCAGGGCAAACTCTCTTGCTGATTAACCAATTGTCAACACGGAAAGGGAAAAAAGCTGAGTAAGATATCAATCAAGAATGATCTATGTGTGTGTATGTGTGTGTGTGTCTTACAGTTCATAAAATATATTACAATTAAATAATTTAAAAAAATATTTTAAAACAATAAAATTGGCAAAAACATAAAAAAATTAGAAATATGCAATATACAAGATATTTGAGCAAGAGCAAGATATTTGGCCCATTATTAATATAGTCAGGAAAAGGAGCCCTAACCACATTCAGCACCCTAGGCTCAGGAACATGGCCAGGTGTTTACAAAAGGCTAACAGGATTGGGCCATTCTAATCTCTGATACTGCTTGACCTAGTTGAACTGGTAGTGATTATTGAAAAAAGGCCACCCCTTAGATCCCAAGGCATGTAGGGCTTTATAGGTAACTACCAGCACCTATGAGCCTCAGTGGCGCAGTGGTTAGAGTGCAGTACTGCAAGCTACTTCTGCAGCCAGCTGCCTACAATTTGGCAGTTCAAATCCCACCAGGCTCAAGGTTGACTCAGCCTTCCATCCTTCCAAGATGGGTAAAATGAGGAGCCAAATTGTTGGGGGCAATATGTTAACTCTGCAAACTGCCTAGAGAGGGCTGTAAAGCACTATAAAGTGGTTTATAAGTCCAAGTGCTATTGCTATCTTAAATTGCACATGCAAATACACCAGTAGCCAGCACAGCTCATGCAAGAGTGGTGTTATCTGTGCCATATATCTGGTACTATTTGCTATCTATGCAGCTGCATTCTGTACCACTTGGAGTTTCTGAGTGTTCTTCAAGGGTAGCCCCATGTAGAGTGTGTTACAGAAATGTAACCTGGAGGTTACAAGGGTGTGAATTACTATGAGCAAGGCCTCCAGGTCCAGGTATGGGCACAACTGGCATGTGGAGGTGTGCAAAAGCCCCCCTAGTCACAGCTGCCACCTGCTCCTTGAGTCCCGGAGGACTCCTGGTTTGTGGACCAGGTCTGTTTGGGAAAGTGCAACTCCATCCAGAACCAAAGATGGAAGTTAATAAAATATCATCACCACCACCACCACCATCATCATATCTCTTTATTCTTTGATATTCTCTTTTTTCCAGATGACTTCCCTGATTTCCTTCATGAATGTATTTCTTAGTTCAATTCAGAACAGAGCTGGAAGGGATCTTGGAGGTCTTCTAGTTTAACACCCTACTCAATGATCTAAAATGAACTAAAAGTAACAGCTCTTCAATGTCCAGTAACGGAAGTGTGTGCAGTTCTTTTGTTCAGAATTATTTTAAGAACAATGTTCAAGGATCCTATATGAAGCCCCTCTCCCAATGCAAAGGGTAAAGTGGCCCACAGAAAAAATACAAAACAGCCTATTGAGACAAGCTTAAATTTGATCCAAACATTGTAGGGCTACTTATGCTAAATGAAAGAAGTCTATGTTGATAGAGTAGACTAAATGGAATAGGACTAGCATTTAATCTGGTTGGAAGACATTTTTTGCAATGTTCTAAAAGGATATCATAGGACATTATAATAAAAGCTGAAACTTGGGGAAATGTACCTAATATTAAATATTGGGTTTACACGGGCCATAATTATTTGATCTGGATTGTTATGAATTATTGCAACTGTACAGGAACTTTCAGAGAATGACAGAACTGAACACTCTAAATGCGTATTGATCAGGATGATTCTCCCAGATTAAGAGATTCTTTTTGCTTTAATCATGTGGGCTAATATTCCATAGGCTGGCCCTGGAAATGCCAATTACAATGTAAATACCAAATACCAAATGGGAGATTTCAGCAGTAAAAGGCTTTGCTTTCTATAAGCCTTTTTTTCCCCCTAAGTACAAATTTGTTCTATGCCACTGACTTAAAAATTTCTATATACATTCATAAGCCTTTTTTAAAAAACTTCTTTTTGAGGTGTAATCAACTTTCCAGTTTTATGTGTACTTTCTTAATATACATGTTTTAGAGTGCCATGTTCAGCAATATGCACATTTTGTGATAAACAATTTCTTTTCACATTTCGTATATTTTGGGGGCAGGGGATCACAAAATTGGGAAATGATCAATAATAAAGGATAATTGCATTCCAATTCATGTATTCGTTTTGAAAGCGTTAGACTACATTAAGCTGGTTCTTATTAAAATGCACACCTTGAGGTGTGCATTAAAGGAAAAAGCTGGAGACCAAAGATCATACTCTGATCAATTATTTAAGGAAGTCAGAAGAAAGGGAGTTTTTCAAGCATGAAATCTGTATTTCTTGGCATAAATCAGGTAGGCAGGGAAAGACAAAAGTGACTTTGGCTTGGTTCTCACTCAGTCCTAAAACTGTGTTAGGTAGTTTTACATTTGGCTGTAGCTGGAGGCCTGGCATAGTTTGATTTCTTGCATCAGATGGAAGATATGTTTTGTCATTCAATCCCTCACCTGTAGATTGTCACAGTATCAACTAGACCAGGGGTGTCAAACTGGCAGCCCATAGGCCAGATGTGCCACATGCAGGCCACATACACCCCAGCTCCACAAAGGGAAAAAACATTGTGATACGTCATATGACAGCAACATGATGTGGCGAGTTTGACACCCGTGAACTAGGCAAAGGAGAATTTTGATTCTACAAAGAGGTACTGATTTGGGTAAAGAAGGACTGTTCATTGTAGACTCAAATATTCCAAGACAATTTGCCATTCCACAAGAGACTTGAGTTATTTTTACCATTCTCTCCAGCCTAAACTATGACTTACATTTGGTTTGTTTTCATACAATATATCTATTTCAATTTAGTTGGAGGGCATGAAATTCTTTTGTTTTTAGCATAAGACAATGCTATGTTCATTTTCTTGCATTTCTGGTTCCTGGGTAAAAACTGCTCCTCTTTCCTTACACAAAGAATGACAAAATATTTTAAGTGGAATTAACAATACATTATCTCAGGAATTGGCAGAAGCTAGACAAAAGAGACTGCAAGAAACAAGCTTGCTTGTAGTGCTGTTCTTGGAAAACACGTCCTGGATATCTCCCTCTTGACACAGCCTTGGTTGTCTGCGAGGGCATTCATATCCAACTGTAATTGTCTAACAATTGTTCCACACTGGGAAAATAGTTCTGATTACAGACATTAACACATTGAGGCATTAAGTTTCTCTGCAGTAATTACCCTTGAGCTTAGTCTCACAAATGAATTAATATGCTGATCGCCTGGACTAATAGAACTAGCAGAAGAGTGATGAATTGCTTCCAAATCAGATAAAATCAAGCATGACATCATTTAATTAATTTCTTCTTTGGGGGACATAGCTAAGGAGGGAAGACAGTGGAAACACTGGGAAAGAGACAAGTGGTCTCTTTGTATGGGAATCCGTCCCTCACACCTAGCCCCTACAGAAGAGACGGGTCCAAGAGGACAGATTTTTCCTTTTCATGGAAAATGCCTTGTGGGAAAATATGCAGTATATAGACACACTGAATCACAGCTTGCTTTTTTCCCCCTTCACATATTCCAAACCTTTTAAAATAGACATAAAGACCTACTGAAAACTCGGCTACCACTTTTGTGACTTTTTTAAATACCCGCTAGACTGAATTATGATGATGAAATTAAAAAAGCTATCATTCTTGCATGGTTTCATCCCATGCTGATGAGAAAAAGCTTGATCATGTGAGGTCTATTCTGCCTTTGATTTTTCAGATTCATAATTCTTGTAGCATTGTAAAATAATTTCTTTAAAATTATACCTCTCTCAGTTATAGAAACTGCAAGTGGCCTATATCTAAATAACAAAGCAGTCCAATAACCAATAATATAAATCTAACATGAAAAGCAAAACTAACTAAATATATTAAAAGTATTAAAATCAATCAGGCAGGCCACAGCTTTTAAGTGTTCTTCTAAAAAGTCTGTCAGAATAGAATAGAATAGAATAGAATAGAATAGAATAGAATAGAATAGAATAGAATAGAATAGAGCTGGAAGGGACCTTGGAGGTCTTCTAGCCCAACCCCCTGCCTAGGCAGGAAACCCTACACCATTTCAGACAAATGGTTATCCAACATCTTTTTAAAAACTTCCAGTGTTGGAGCATTCACAACTTCTAGAGGCAAGTTGTTCCACTGATTAATTGTTCTAACTGTCAGGAAATTTCTTCTTAGTTCAAGATGTCTTCTCTCCTTGATTAGTTTCCACCCGCTGATTCTTGTCCTGCCTTCAGGTGCTTTGGAGAATAGCTTGACACCCTTTTCTTTGTGGTAGCCCCTGAGATATTGGAACATTGATATCATGTCTCCCCTAGTCCTTCCTTTCATTAGACTAGACATAACCAGTTCCTGTAACCGTTCTTCATATGTTTTAGCCTCCAGGCCCCTAAAGCAGGGGTGTAGAATTTGATTTCACTGAGGGCCACATCAGGGTTTTGTTTGACTTCAGGGGGCTGGGGTGTGCATGGCCAGCTCAACATCATTTATGTTGGGGGTGCCTGTGGGGCCCCAGTGCTCTGCCAACAAAAACGGGTTCCCAAGTTACATTTTTGGCTGCCACAGCCTCCTGCAACCCTCTGCTAGTAAAAGCAGACCTCAGGAGGGTAGCCCTTCCAAGTTCCGTTTTCACTGGCAGAGGGTTGCAGGAAGCCATAGCAGTCAAAAATGGAGCTTGGGAGCCCATTTTTGCTGGTAGAGAACTTGAACCAATCCTTTGCTGTTTCCAGAACAGCCCTGTGAGTCAAATTTAAGTACTCCATGGGTTGGAACTGGCCCCTTGGTCTTGAGTTTGACACCCCTGTCTTTAAAAGAATGTGGGGGCCATAGAGATTTCAGGGGCTGTAGTTTCCATAGGGATGAGGCAACTACTAAAAAACTTGTTTGCAGTCTGCTCTCAATCTGCTGAAGGGGGGAATAAAGAACATCTCCTTGTAAGTTGAATGAATAGCATGGTCCCATAGCAAGTCAGGACATTTATAGGCAATAAACAAGGAATCTGAAATATACCCTTAAATAAGCTATTAAGTGATGGAATTCCTGCAATATTGGCATTACATTTTAAGGACTTTAAGGACCTACATTTTGCACCAATCACATACTTCTAATAGTCTTAAAAGGCAACCCCATAAGGAGTGAACTATAGTGTTCCAGTTCTGAAGTAACAAGACCTCCAATTATAAAACTCACAGCTGATATACCAGCTGAAAGTAGAAAAAATCCCCACACCATAATTTTCACCTGCTTTTTTCAGGAAGACCTTTGAGTTCTTAAAGACATCTAGTTTGGTGTAATAGTTAAGGCATCAAGCAAGAAACTGGGAGACCCTACGTTTGAGTCCCACCTTAGGCACAAAGCCAGGTGGGAGACTATGTGTCAGGATCTTTCTCTCAGCCCTAGAAACAGGCAATGGCAAACCCCTTCTAAAATCTTGCCAAGAAAATTGCAGGGACTTGTCCACCCAATCACCAGGAGTTAACATTGACTCAAAGGCAACCCTCCCCCATACGTCAATTAATAGTGACTAAAATCTACATAACTGTTGTACCCTTTTTTAACCCCCAAAATAGAATAAGCAGGTTGTTGAAATGGAGAAACACCCTCATGTGGACCTATATGAACCTTTTGGCAAGATAACTTTTAAAACATTTTAAATGCTTATACATTCAGAAAAAAATCACCAGTATTTTTTAGCTAATCCTTTAACATGTTGTGAACTCCAACCTTTCTTTCTGCCTTTCTGGTTTGGGTAGATGCACTAACTTCCCAGTCTCAGTTGTATCAACTCCCTAGATTTCAAAATAGTTCCTCAGGAAGTTGTAATAGCTAACCTCTAGGAAAGATTTAAAGATAAAGAATGGGGAACTTCCTTTCACAAAAGGCAGGAAATGCAAATATTGCTAGAATTGTTTGCTCATTCACTGAACAAAATAACAGTAGAGGCTTTTAGAGAAGATAAGCAGAATAGTGGCTTGGCTTGCTCAGTTTCTAAAATGACCTTGGGCTCTTTTTCAAATGAAAGGCTACATTTGAATCTGAATCTGGGGATTATGGATCACCCAGGAAGGAAACGGCCCTTTTGGCCTTTCCAGTGGATACCCATAGAAAATTCAGAAGGAAATAAGAAACAGGAAGTATACCAGATTTAATTTGGTTTATATGCAATTAGTTCTTGATGGGTAGCCCAAACCCATCCCAAAGTGTGCTGTTTTCATTGTCTACTTGGAAATAAGTGGCTGTAATACAATATGATGCTTTACCTGAACTGGTTTTATGAGGTTGTTCTTTCAGAATCACTCCTCCTCTTAAAGATAAATAGTTGTTCAGCTTCCATTCCACCTCTCGCAATCTTTTTTCTTCCTGTACATAAAGAACACTAATTTAGGTTTTTTTCCTCACTTGAATCAGAGCACCGTCATACCTGACATTTATTCTGTTCATCAATTCATGAGAATGTCTTGTCCCCATCCCATGAACATTACTGGTTTTAATTGTCCTTAATTGAAGCAATAGTAAAACAGTGTTTCCTCCTTTAATCTAACACTATCCAAGAACAGCAATTTCTTGGTATACAATCTTTTAGTCATCCATGATCTTGAAAGGAAGTTGGGCTACTATAAAGACTTGAAATAGTAGCAAGAGAATCAGGATATGATTGGTAATTGGTCAGCAGATTTCAAGTTAGATCAAGAAAAGGTTAGGATTAGTATCAGAGTATGTGGCATTTGAAAGAAGAGCCATGGTGGCATAGTGGTTAGAATGAAGAATGAAGAAGCAGGCCACTTCTGCTGACTGTCAGCTGCCAGCAGTTTGGCAGTTCAACTCTCACTGGCTCAAAGTTGACTCAGCCTTCCATCCTTCTGAGGTCGGTAAAATGAGGACCATGATTGTTGGGGGCAATATGTTGACTCTGTAAATCCGCTTAGAAAGGGCTGTAAAGCACTGTAAAGCGGTATGTAAATCTAACTGCTATTGCTATTGCTGAAAGAATTTGATCAATTCATGAAGACCTTAAAAAGGAATTTCCATGCCCAGAGACACTAATTCCATTTCACTGGGGCTTCAGTTTGGGATTTAGTATCGAGCTTTGATTGTGCTTCGCAGAGCTTGGCAGAGTGGTGGTACATCAGTCCTTATGCTCTTTGATCTCTAGGTAATTTTTTGATACCATTCAGAGTATCTTTTGAATTGGCTCTGTGGGTTGGGGATTGTGGGCATCATTTTTTGGTTGTTCTCTTCCTTTCTCCGAGGTTGGTATTGGTTGGCAGTGAGAAATCAACCACTAGGTCCCTGTTTTGTGGGGTGCCACAGAATTCTACTCTCTCTTCACCCCTTTTCAAGAATAGCATGAAACGGCTGGGTGAGGTTATCTGCCAGTTTGGAGTTTGTTATCATTAATACGATGAACCAAGTCTTTTGTATTTTTCCTATCTTGCAATTGGCTCAGAGATATATATTTCCATTTCACTGTATAATTCTATCAGCTTTGAGTTCTAGGTGAGGTGATAGTGATTGGCAAAATAATATCTAATGAACTATATGACTAAGCAGCTGGAGTGAAATGTATTCAGATATATGTAAAAATTGCCATATAATTGCCATCAAATTGAATTCCAAATATGCAAGTTTGTAACATACATAACATACATACATAAATTAAATTTAGTTGGACTAGTTTTATGAGTTAATAAAATATTTAAAATGTTATTAAATTTCCAAAAACAATTATATGATATAATTATATAGCATAAAAACATCTTTAAACATATATAAATTATCTAGATGGCACTTAGTAGAATAATAATTAATAAATGGGAGTCTAGGGTTTGTCGGCTTCGGTGACAGCAGGGATTCGCTTTTCTCCGCAATCCCTGCTGTGCTAGCCGCCTTGGTGCCTCCGATCCTGACGGATTTGGAGGCTAAGGCTGCCCTGTTGGGGCAGCTGAAGAAAGGGGGGATCTGGACAGGGGTTGAGGGGTATCGCAAACCCCCTCCCCAGCCAGCAATAACCCCCTTCTCTCAAGACAGTGGAGCGGAGGTCTTAATGGCTGCCATAAAGAAGCTGGCAACTGGATAAAGAATGTGCAGGAGGAAGAAGAAGGAGTTTTAAAACGAAAGTTTTTTCTTGGTCAAACTGGGACCTTAAGGACATATTCAACACCTGGGAAAGTATTGGCTTTTTTCTGGACGTTACAATGTTCCCGATTGATGTTTTCAGTGGTGAAGAAAAGTGATGAAAAGGGAAAGTTACTCTCCCTCCCTTATGGAATTAACAAATGGACAAGGGAAACCTGCCTTTTGATAGAAGGTAAAACCTAAACTCCTTTGTTATAAGTGGGAAGGGAGAGGCTTGGAAAAAAAAAATTTTACTCTAAGACTTTGCTGGAAGAGATGCCTTGAAGATAAAGAGAATAGAAATTAATTCTAAAAAAGATTTAAAGCACAGACTGGACGTTTTTTCTTTCCCTAATTTGACTCCACCCCTAGAAGAGAAATTGTAAAAAGAAGAAGTTTGTACTCTGCCTGGACTGTTTGATGATTACGGGATTTTGGGACTTTTGGGAACTGTTTTAAGTTTGGAAATAACTGATTGGCTTAATAATAAGAAGAGGATACAGAAAAAGAAGAAGAAACAGTTTAAAATGGCTCTATCTCTTGATGAACTAAAAAAACAATATTTAAAAATAAGGAAAGAAGGCAAAGATGTTATGGGAGAAGCCCTTTGTTTCCTAGATATGGCGCTTGTCATGTGTCAGCAAATTAAACAACAGCTGGAAGAAGCCGAGGAAGAAGAAGCCATTTTTAATGAACTAAATGGTGTGACTAAGAAAGAAAGGAGAAAGAGAGGAACGAAAAGGAAGGACTTAAGAAATAAAAATATATTTATGAAAGAGAAAAAGAAGATGCAAAAACAACAGAATGCTAGAAAGCAAAAGGAAAGAGGAATGCAACAGAAAGGGGAAACCAAGAAGGCAGAGGTTTGGAGAGGAGGGGGTAAAAAGTTTAGGCGGGCTAAGAAGGAAAGGGAAAAGGGGGAAAAAAGTTACAAAGGTATAAAACAAGATGGAGAAAAGAAAAAATGTTTTAGGGATAATGGGTAATGTATGAGTTTTATTTTCTTAAAAAAAAGGGGGATTCTGCAAAGTACACATGAGTATTGTAATAGTGGTATTTGTATTATAAGTAGATAATCAGAACTTTTTAAGATCTAATAAAAGACTAAAATATTAAGGTATAACTTTAAAATGTTTAATAATGAATGATTTTAAGTTTTAATAAAATACTAAAGGGAATGTTTAAAATATTAGTTTAAATATAGAGTTTAATGGATTAATGTGTTGACTGTTATGGATTTATTATTGTAGTATTGGTTTCTGAAATAGTAGAATGTACTAAGCAGAATCTGATTGGGATTTAGGTGTTATTTTAAATTTTAATTTAGGGGAATGATAGAAAGGCATCATACTCTGATTTGTGATTCCAGGGGAAACTATTCTTTTTTATATTGGAAATGAGACAGATGTAAATGGAGAAATGGACAAAAGATATAAAAATATTTTTTTTTAAAGCAAGATTAAATATATAAAACAGAATTAAGATGAGGCAAAAGTGGAGAGGAGTTATATAATAGATATAGAATGGTAAATAAGATAGGTAATGGTATATAAGAAGAGCATGAATTCAATTAAAGTCCATACAAAAAGAGGTAATCTGGGGCCAAGTTACTTTCTAAAAGAAAGTTTTATGTTTTTATGTTTATGTCTTATGTCTGTGTGTCCAATTAAGAATTAAATAATAAAATCTCGGAGGAAGACTAGATGAGAACAATTATAAACAAGCCAGAGGAAAATATAAATGTGATGACTGAATAGCAGATAAATTAGAAAGGAAATATGATTGAATAATGATTAAAGAGAAACAATGTGGAATTTGGTAAAGGGAATTTACGTGTTTATATGGAAATGGGATAAATTATAAGTATGTGATATAAAGCAATGTGTTACCTGCCTTGTAAAGATTTAAAATGGAAAGAGGTTTTATGTTTTTAATGTTTAATGATGTTTTGTTTTGTTTGTTTGTTTGTAAAATCAATAAAACTTGTTTTTTTAAAATAATTAATAAATGAAGTATAGTTATCAGAACATTTAATCACCAATATTAAAAAATATCCTATAGGTTCGCTTATTTTTTATTCCATTACACATGTTCAAGACCTGTTAATCAAACTTACTACACCCTTAATAGATTTTAAATCACCACTAATACTCTAGTTTCCAGACAAAATATTTTTCTTACATAGAAGAATATGAGGATGTTTTTTTAAAAAAATAAAATAACACTTCACATTTTAAATTATCCAATTCAATAAAAATCTCTCTCTTTTGGAAAGACATTTAGGCCTTTTACATTCAAGGGAATAACTAAAGGCAACAGTAGTAGAAAAAATTGTACTTTTAAAAAACAAAAGAGTATTTTCATAGATGAAAAAAAATGATTAAACCTATCAAGGAACCAAGGGAAAGAAACATAAAGAGAAAAAGGGGAGCGGGGAAAGAGAGAGGGGGAGCAAGGGAGGGAGAACAGCATTACTACTAACACAATGATCTCTGTAAGGCACATTCTGAAATACAGAACAGATAATATATTTATTCCTTTTCCACTCAGAGATGTCCTTGTTATGCTATTCCACTCTGAGGGAAAATGATGACAGCCACAAAAATTGCTACATCATATTGTACCTTGCACCATTCTAGGAAAACATCTAAACATAAAAAGGACTGTAATTATCATCCTGCATGCCAAACTCTGTGCATATTCAGATATATGTACTTTCCAAGTCCCAACTTCAATTCCCTTGCAACAGGGCTGGAGGTTGGAAGAGCCATTTTTGTTCAATACTTCCCCTATCACAGGTCAGGGAGTATTCAACATGGAATATGTCTGTAGCTTCCTTTACTTGCTTTTGTGCTCTGCAGTTCATTTTAGCTAGAATTTGATTCAGAAGAATGCCCCTAATTATCTTTCTGGAATCTCCTCTCTCTTTAGCTATAGAGTAGCTAAGTTGATGTGGATTTAATAGTTATTGTTGAATAATTGGCCATTTTAGTATGGCTATCTACAACTTCTAGAATTCTTTGAAGGGAAGCATTGACAATGAATATGAAATAATATGACAATAAAAGTAGAATGAAGAATTATGATTATATTGTACAAATACCCCCAACATTTCATAAAGAAAAAAATAAACATTTGACATCAGAAAAACTATCACAATTAAATGTCATGCAATGGCCTTAGAAAACTAAGGAAGCAAGCTTCTTACTACATGGCAAATCAAATAATGCAATCTAGATAAGTAGGTTATTTTTCATTTCTGGAATTTAAAAATTATACTTTTAGGTAAAGAATATTAAATTATAACATCAAATCACTAGTGTAAATATTACTGAATCAAATACAAAGTGTCTGAAGACTGTAAAACTATTTTCTCATCCTGGAATCACTCTGGCTTCTTCATATGCTTGACACTAAAATATGGGGCTTATAAAATTACATCACCTCCACACTTTCACATCCTAGACCTCTTTTTATTTTATTTTTTAAAACAGTCAAAAATCAACCTTAATTCACTTAGAAGTAAAGAAGATCTGTATCTGCTCTCCTTAACAGGACAATTTGCTCCTCATTGTTTCTCCCTCATAAGCTCTTCAGGCTACATGAAATCAGCCTTTTCCAGACAATCCTTTTCTTTGAATTAATTTGCACCAAGATTTTGTATGGAATCCCTGAATGGGAGGAAATGCACTGCAGAAATGTACTTGCTGCAGTTTCAAGAACAGAAGCATATTCTGAGACAGACTTTCATTGGGGTCACAACTCTGTTGCTACCACTGCAAAATCAAATCGTGCTCTACCTTCCATCTTTGTTCAAGCAGTCAAATTGTATGATTTTTAAAATTTTCCAATAGCGGAAGTGTGCCCTTGTTCTTTTCTGTATTTATCTGCATTTTGGAGACAAAGAAAACGGCTCAAATGATAATGCTGTTATCCAAAAATCTGTTCTTCACCCCTTCCCTTTCAATTTTTTGTTGTAATTTCAATGCTAAACAACAAAGAAATTGAATTTGCACATTACAAAGCTTTCAGGAGAGCAATTTAGAGAAGATGGAAAGTAGGACATGCATTTTAAAAGAATGTAATTTGCTATTTCCATTGTCTTGGGTGATAGTAATAAAAGTTATATGATTATTATATTTTTGCCATTCTTATGGGTGTCTTAAAAACTAGTTGAGTATATCTAACTAATGATTTATGCAGTTTTGTTTGTTCTGAGCCAGACTTGAATTCCCATATTGTGTATAGCTTGTGAGGAGGGCAGGAAACACTATCTTTCTTGAAAGCTCTTTAGAAAGTAGAATTTTCCAAAGAGGTAAAAAAAATGTGGTTAAAATTGGTTCCAGGAAAAAATTTTGGTTTCAGGAAAAAATTGTCCTGCAACCTACAACTCCTACACTGCAAAAAAATATGGACTACTCTACTTGACCAGGGTAAAGCAATAGACGCAATTTACATAGACTTCTGCAAAGCCTTTGATTCAGTGGTACATGACAAACTACTGTTAAAACTAGACTCTTATGGCATTTCCGGATCCCTTCATAAGTGGATTACTGCATTCCTGTCAAACAGGCAACAAATAGTAAAAATAGGGAATGCTATGTCAAACCCTGCTCCAGTTAACAGCAGTGTCCCCCAAGACAGTGTTCTAGGAACCACACTCCTTATTCTCTATATAAATGACCTTTGTGATCACCTTATAAGCAACTGCGTCCTCTTCGCAGATGATGTAAAACTATTCAACACCACCAACAATGCTACTGCTCTTCAAAGTGACCTTGATTATGTGTCTGAATAGTCAAACAATTGGCAACTCCAAATCTCAACCAACAAATGCTCTGTCCTACACATTGGTAAAAAAAATCAGTACACCAAATACAAACCAGGCAGATATGACCTCATTGATGACCCTCACTCTGTCAAGGACCTAGGAGTACTCCTATCTAATGACCTAATTGCCAGAGCTCACTGTAACAGCATTGCCAAAAAGGCATTAAGAGTTGTAAATCTAATCTTACGAAGCTTCTCCTCTGGAAATATTGAATTGCTAACTAGGGCATACAAAACCTTTGCTAGACCAATACTCGAATACAGCTTATCTGTCTGGAATCCGCACTGTATATCAGACATTAATACAATTGAGCAAGTCCAGAAGTATTTCATGAGAAGAGTACTACATTCCTCTGCTTGCAACAGAATACCCAATATCATCAGACTTGAAATTTTGGGCTTGGACAATCTTGAACTATGCCACCTACAGTTGGACACAAAATTATCTGCTACAATGTCCTACCAGTCAATAACTACTTCAGCTTCAACCGCAACAATACAAGAGCACACAACAGATACAAACTCAATGTAAACTGCTCCAAATTTGATTGCAGAAAGTACGACTTCAGCAACAGAGTGGTCAATGCCTGGAATGCACTACCTGACTCTGTAGTTACATCCTCAACCCCCCCACCCCCAAAAATATTTGCAGAAGTAATATACTCACAGCTCACTATATTCTGAAATTCGGAATTTTCAATAACTTAAAGTCTGCATTTAATACAGATTCAACAGAGTTAGAATTAAATGTCCTTGTAGAGATTAGGCAGCAAAGTCTAATAGGATTTCATCATCTTGAGGATGTTTTTGCTAGGCTTTACAGGGGCCAATTTCTAAGGAAGGAAAGTGAAACAATACAACAGAGGATGCCCAGTTTAAATCCTGGCATCTCCAGTTAGAAGGAGTAGGTAAAGTTCATGCATGTTTGTGCATGCATGTCTCTGTGCATTTGTATGTTAATAATAAATATTTGTATGCATGCAGTCAGCCTTTGGAGCAAGCAAATGCCCTCTAACTGTAATTTTAGCCTGGTCAAGGTAATAGACCTTTCTCATTAAGTGTCACCAAATTTCCAACCTATCAATGAACGTGAAAAATTTGTGCTAATTAAGGCAGGTTGTGTAGGCCAAAAGTGCAGAGAGAAGGTAAAAGGTTTTCAGATAATTTTTTTTAAAGGCAGAGAGTCAGCATTGAAATGAAGATTAGTTTTCCCTTCAACTAAAATAATATAAATATTAAAAAGTTGAAGAAGGTGTTGATACTGTAATTTTCAGAAAAGATACCTCTTGACACCACTGATTTTCTTAGAAATTGGGAGTGAGAGTATGTTCTTGTACACAAAGTTGTTCATAAAAAGTAAATTGTTTTGTACTTTTAACTAAAGCTTGGATCTGCACAGAATTTCAACAGTGCAACTCAGATCATAAGTCATCAACAGCTGTAATATGTATTGGGAATAAAGGGGGCCTAGAGAGAAAATACATACTTTGAAGAAAGAAAAGAAACAATGGATAGAAAGAAAATCTTTAATGCAAGGTGAGAAGTCAATGTGTGTGTGGAAGAGAAGTAAAGGACAAAATATGGTAAACATCTTCCTATTGATATTAATTTGTGGATCTAAATTAGTGGATTGAGGAAATACTGTGGTTATAGTTTATTTAGACTTCAGTAAAGAATTTAATAAAGTACACCAGAACCTACTCCTCAGTAACATATGGGCTAGACAATGTAGGTAACACTAGATAGATTTGCAGTTGACTGACCCACCACACCCAGCATTCAGTCCTCAATGGAACTGCATCTAAAAGGAGGGAAACCTGAGGTAACTCAAGGTTCTGGTTTAGGCTCAGTACTCTTCAACATCTCCATAAATGATCTAGATGACAGGATAGAATAATTCATCCAATTTGCAGATGACATCAAGCTGAGAAAAACAACTAATGCTTTAGGAGGTAGACTCATATATAGAAGGATCTTGACAAATTTGAATATTGGGCCCTATCCAACAAACTGCAATTCAGTGGTGAGAAAAGTAAAGGCTTACACTTAGGAAAAATAAAATGCACAGGTATAGAGTCAGTGGTACCTGGTTCAACAGTAGTGACTATGTGAATGATCTGGATGTCCTAGTGGACAACGATTTAAATATGAGCCAGCAGTGTTGCAGCTACCAAAAAAGCCAATGCAGTCTTGGACTGCATCAACAGAAGGACAGTATTCAGGACAAGATCACATGTAGTTCTGGTACCACTACAGGACAAGATCACATGTAGTGCTGGTACCACTTTATAATATACTGGTTAGACCACACTTGGAATACTGCATCCAGTTATGGTCACCATGATACCAAAAAAATGCTGAGAATCTAGAAATACTGCAAAGAAGAGCAACAAATATGATAGGGGATATGGAGGCTAAATGGTATAAGGAATGTTTTTGAGAACTAATTATGTCTAGTTTAATAAAAAGAAGGACTAGGAGTGACAGACTTCCAACACTTGAAAAGCTATCACAGAGAAGAGCAGCTCAACTTATTATCCAAAGCAGGACAAAAAGTAGCAGGTGGAAAATTATTAAGAGAGATCCAATCTAGAATAAAGGAGAAATTTCCTGATAGTTAGAAATGATCAGTGGAATGGCTTGCCTCCAGAAATTGTGGGTGCTCTACCTCAGAGGTTCTCAAGAAGAGGTTTGACAACCATTTGTCCAGAATGATATAGGGTCTCCTGCTTGAGCAGAGGTTTGGACTAGAAGATCTCCAAAGTCCCTTCCAACCCTATTATTCTATGTTCTATGCTTTATGACACTTCAATATCTTTCTGACTTCTGCTATGTACTCCTGACTTTGCAGTATTGTTTGGTGCCTGGATTTCACGGAACAGGTACATCCTTGAGAACACATGTAACACCATGCACAGAAAGATGCATTCAAATGCTCCTTTGCACTCTTATACACATTGTTAAAGCTTATGAAAATAAAAATAGCATTAAATAAAATTGTGTATGATGTTATTACTTGTTACTGTGGCTAAGATAACATGTGAGTTTGATTCCCTTTTTTAACTGAGGAGATGTTGATACGTACAAAAATACTTTAATCTATTTGAATAACCGGAGTCTGGCAGCAGAGTTCAGTAGAACATTTCTTACAAAAAAAGGACCATCAATTTGTGCAACCTCATAAATAAATTTTTAGAAACAAAATCTAATTCATTTGCTTCCAAATAAGTGTTAAAAACTGCTGTTTTAGTGTAGTAGGCAATATTTAAAACACACGCTGTCTAAACTGCACAATTACCTGTCTTTATGTTTTTCTTCATGTCTGAAAGCAAAGGCAAGTTTCAAAGTGTCTCTCATAAAATGAGCAGAGCAAATACACTGAGACATCTCAAAAGTCCATTTTGGAGAAATAGGATATTGATCCTTCTGCAATATGTAGTTAGTGCATTTAAAATGAATATTTCTTGAAAAGGAACATAACTCAGTGGCCCTCAGAACTCATCATCTCTCCCTGAATGGCTCTGATCCAGTAAAAGAGAAAGAGTGAGGGAAGGCCATATCTTCTTTCCCTTTGACTTTGGCAGTTTCTTTGCAGGCAAACAGGGAGATTTAAGCAATTTCTTCAGAAGGAAGGTTTCAGACCTCAAGCTGTCGAGTAAGGGAATCTTAGATTGAGTCTTTATGTATTGTTGAATATTTGGTAATTTTGAGGCATAGTGTAACACAGGTAATCCTCAAGTTACGACAGTTCACTTAGCAACTGCTCAATGACATAACCTCCCCCAAGTACTTACGATACAGTCCCAAAGTTATGAATGTTGCAACACCATGGCAGTCATTCACACTTAAAAACAACCACAACATTCTCTCTGTCTATTCCCTCCCTGCTGGGTCTCCACAGGAACTGGGCCTCTGGAGACTCATGTACCTTGCGATAATCTAGTGAGTTGTCAGTTTCTTTGCCTGCTTTGGTGCATTTGCAGAGAACAGAGGCGTTCTCTGCAAATGCACCAAAGTGTTGTAAGATCATGTGAGTTCAGTAGTGCAAGATCTCACACTACTGATCTTACGTGATTGCACACTACAATACTTTTAGGCCCCTGTTCTTGGCGAACTGAGGCCTGCACCAAATCCAGCCAAAGAGTGTTTGCAAGCCAACAAAACTTTGGGGCAGTGAAATCGCATTGCTTCAAGCCTCCCATCGGCTTACAAATGCTTTTCGCACTGAGTCTGGAAGCTTCTGGGGGTCGTGATCTCATGCAAAATCACGGCCCGCAGAAGCTTCCAGGCTCAATGTGAAAACCATTTGCAAACTGATGGGAGGCTTGAAGAAATGTGATTTTGCTGCCCCAAAGTCTCATCAGCATGGAAACACTTTTTGCGCTGAGACTGCAGGCAGGCAATAAAACCATGCCAGAGAAGCTGGAGAGGATACAGCTTGCTAGATCTTCACAAGGTCCAGTGCAGCAGGATAGGTGGGAGCAATTGTGGAGACCCCAGGGGCGGGAGCATGAGATATCACAGTGGGTTGAGGGAGGCCTTGGGTGGTTTGAAGTAGGTGCCTGTTCTGTTGCTAGATACTCCCTGGCCTTCCCCACTCTCAAATACTTTATGTGTGCTTAACAACCTGTGCATTCGATTAGCAAATGTGTGGGCAAAAGCAGGGAGCAATCACATTCCTTTGACTTGGGTGAATCCTTGGATTATGAATGTAATTGGCAGGCTCCATTACATTTATAACTCAAGGATTACCTGTAATATCATAAATGACTTAAGTTCAATATGTATAAATATTCTTTAAAAACATGTTACTTTTTAAACCTTTTAAATGATTTAAACTATTATAGGTCCTTTTAAGTAAAACAAGGAGACTTTCCTGCTCACCTTTTTAATTTTTAAAAATATATTTGGCATTATGTAAATAGTCTACCTCAATCTGAAATAGAATGCAAAGCTGTTTATTGTTGCTAACAAGGGAATGAACCATAAGTCTTCAAAGCTGGAAACTCATGTCAGCTATGAAAGCCATTTCCTTGTGTTCAGAAAAGAAATGTAATATAACAAAGTTCCAAAACTTTCAGTTCTGAAAAGGTGAGATAATATTTTTATGCTTACAAATGTTTATCATAAGAAAATGACAGATCGGGGAGAGGAGACTTTGATTTTCCTCAGTGAAACAAAGAGACTGCTTGTGGAGGCATTTTGTGTCCCTTTGCAATCTTAAGCAGGGCTTGCAGGAACCAAAGAAAGCTTCTGGGTGTATACCTGTACAAGCCAATTGAGATTGCAAAGTCAGCTTTTGGAAATGAGGCTCTTATTAATCTTCAGATATTAAATAGAACAAGAGCACATTAAGACTCCTATGGCTGCAGCAGATATGTAGAAATAATTCCTCATTCAACCTTCTTCAAACAAATTAATGCCTGCTAGGAGATTACATTTCGATGACCTTAATTAAAGATGCTTTTTCATACAAAGAAATTTATTTGACGAGTAGATTTTTACAAATAATAATCTTGTAATATTTTTCAATGTGATCAAAAACTAGAAAGTGAGGCCCATTAAATTTACCAAAACATGCTTTCAATGAGATAGTTAAAGATTAGATTATCATTTGTTCATCCCTCAGTACTGAAATTCCAAAGCAATATTTCAATATTTTTATCCTGAAATTATGGCTTTGTTTTTGTTATTTCAATTTGGTGGCATAAAATCTAGAACAGAGTGCAGCTGCTCTATTTGGAAATGATGCAAAACAAAGATTATACTCCACCCATTGTTATGTTGGGCACCTGTGTAATAGTATAAAGTTCTGAGGCCTGTCCTAGTGAAATGGGAAACTTGCAAATTGACAGCAAGAATTTTTCTGGAACCACTTTGGAATACATATTCAATGACTTTTTAAAAGGTTATAAAAACCCAATTTTCAAAATAGGTTTTTTAGTGCTGGTTTATTTCTGGGCTTTATATTTTTATTTCATGCATTTTATATTGGGGGACCTCAGTAATCAGTGACACAGTAAGTATATCAAAATAAATAAATAATAAGTGATTATTTAATAAATATATTTCTGAAACAGTTTTTAATGCAAGTTACTTTTACTGTTTCATACTTGAAAGGTTTTGTATGTTTTGGTTTTTTTTTGTAGTTGTAGAGGGGAAATCCATTTAAATCCTCATTCTGCCAATATTTTGTAAATTTCTAGTTTCTGAATTACTTAAGCTGCTACTTTCAGCAGATTTTACATAAACCAATATTAACTAAAGCATGTTTAACAAGTCTGCCAAATGCCATACAATTTTCATCCCTCCCTGGCCTCAAATGTCATGATTTTACAGATCACTAGGTACCTTTAAAGGCTGCAAAGATTGATATTTAGTGATGCAAAGAAAAGGATGGAGTATATTAATCTGTCCTTTATTTTTAATTTTGCCCCCATCAAGAGCATCACAACATAAATGCTGATTCATCTTTTGACTAATTGAACAGATATAATCTTTTTTCCTCTTTTTATTAAGAGATACATTTTATGTTTCTTAGTACAAAGCTGCTATAACTGGTACAAGGTTTGAGAAAATAATACTTTTTATAGAATAGTAATACCTTATATTCATTATTTAAGCTTGTTGTAAAAGTAGCTCAGTGAGGACTATTTGTACAGGACTATTCAGAAATCAAACCAAGACCTGTGAATGTATTCCTTAAGTTTCTAACATAAACCTTCCAAATAGTAAAAAAAAAAAGTTGAATAAAGCCAAAAATTTAATAGAAGAATTAAAGAATTTACTAATTATTTTGGTTAGTGACTACACTAGCCTTATAATTTTCTCTGATTAACCTATCCTGACATTAATTTGATTTAATAATGAGTTCTTAAGAATAATTTCACTAAATATGATTATGTTTCAAATTATGAGCATTGGGGTTTTAATGATTCTAGACTGGAAAAACCATTCACTTTACTATATTGTGTCCTACCAGTCTTTCCTATTTAGCAGTTGCAGCACAATATTTTGCAAGTTATTTTCATCGGATGAATGATTTAACAAGTCTTTTCTGGTATGGAAAAAGTGTGTGAATTAATCTTTTAGATCTCCTCCTGACCTCAACCACACAGCATCAACTACCGTATTTGAGAAGTGGCATTATTACATGTTGTTCCTACTCCCCTCTTTGCTCCAAGCCTTTGCTCAGCAGATCTGTCTGAAATTTGCTCTTGAAATTTCACACTGCAAATGACATTACATTCTGGTATAAAAATGCAGCAGCTATTTTTAAAAAAAGATTTTAAACATAGCTGATTCCTATGAAATTCACTCCTCATAACAATAAATTGCAAGGATTTGTCCAAACAGTCGGTCACCAGTTGAAGGCACCAAAGTAAAAACATTTGGGCACTTTAATAAATCAGATTTTCCCTGCACAATAGATGTTAGTGTATTTCAGTCACACATTATATTCTAATTTCATTATGATATGAATTGTAGTTATCAGGTAAAAAAAAATTAAAATTAAGCAGACAAACCAAACAAATTAAACTAAACAGACTAAGCACAAATTGAAGATTCACAAAACAAGTCCTTTTACATATTCTTGCCTCCTTTCAGATCTCTATATCACTACTGCCTTTTTTTTGCAATGTAATTAGTTCTTTGTCTCCTTTTCAGAATTAGTTTCAGAACCATTTGCATTCCTGCTATATTTAGAGATTCTCTCTGCTTCTTGGGTCACTCTATGTCACCAAAGCACCTTGCTGAATGGTACCATCTCTCAAGTCTGAAGAAGTCTGATTTCAACACATACTCATATCTCAAGTAGTGGTGGTGGGAATAGAAGGAAAGGAAAGGAAACCTGTTCTGAGGAAGGGGCTGAGAGCCATCTAAAAATCAACTTTTGAGGTAGAGATGGAGTGTGACAAAGAGGAAAGGAATGATCGTTGAAGCTACAGCAGGGCAATCCACTCCACTAGTAAATAGACAAGTTTTGAGCAAGCAATGAAGGAGGGGAGACCCAAGACTTTATGCAAAGAATGCCAGGGCCAATTCATCGATCAGTCAATGTGGACTATGTGGAGCCTGACAGCAGGAGATTAAAGAGAGGATTTGGGGTCTGGACAGCCATAAAAGGGGAGACTGAAGACTCACCCATTCAGGTGGGAGCAAACACCTGCTACCTGAGAACTCTGCCTAGACAAAATTGTGTGAATGCATTTGCAAGTGGGTGAGATGGAGAGTTGGTTTGGTTTAGTATATGCTGTCCTTTAGAAATGTATAGCACCTCAGTAGCTCAGTGTTTAATTGCACCTGTTTTGTTATACTAATCATCTGCTGTTTCTTAATGATATGAGTAATTAAAAGCTGTAAAATAATCATAATTAGAGGAGGTACGAAATAGCCCCTTATTGCTCCCCTGTTGGTGGAAGGTATGGCAGCAAACCTGATGAGAATAAATTTTTTTCTTTTAGAGAAGAACTGAGGGAGTTTGACTCAGGATCAGGGATAGTTCCTATGTTTCTTTAGAGAGGGTGTTGGCAACCCACGATTCCAGAGCCACATGCAGCTCTTTGGGCCCTCTGCTGCAGTTCCCTGTCCTATCATTGGCTGTCCCCACCTCTCACCCTCCGTTCCCAGTCATTCCTCACCTAAGAAGGTAAGGGCAACAGCAGTGGATGGAGACTCCAGAACGAGAGCAAAACATTGCCTCTTCTTCCAGCCCTTGTTGGTGCTGCATGCACCTTGGTCACACAGGGAGATGCGCAACTTGCTCTCCACCCTGAGACACTGGCCTGGCCTGGCTGCAGCTGACACTGCTGCTCTCACTTGCCTCCATGGCCAGCTCACTGCTCTTGCAGTGCCTTGCACAGTACACTTAAATTTAGCACACTTCACAATAGGGGAGATGGTGTCCCCTCTTCCTCCTGGAGCCTGTTATGACACAGAGCATTGGCTGGGGCTCTTGGGGTGGAGAGAAAGTCATTGTCTCCCCAAACAACTGAGGTGCATGCACACCAACAAGGGCCTGAAGAAGAGGCACTTCGCTCTCACTCTGGAATATGGAGTGTGTTTCTATCCACTGCCATCATCCTTACCTTCTTAGGTGAGGAGTGATTGGGAGGGGAGGGTGAGGGACAGGACCAGCCAGTGATAGGTTCAGCTGACAGGAAGCCACAGCAAGGAGATGAAAAAGCATGAAATGACTCTTGATTTAAATCATATGGTGAAAAGCATCTAAAGAAGAAGAAAGAACAACATCAGCAAAAAACCAACAACCCTTGCCTGTTTTGGAAATGGTTCAAGAGGGAATACACACACACACACACACACACACACACACACGGGAGAAAGAGAGAGAGATGAGAGAGAGAGACAGAGACAGAAAGAGAGAGACACATAGAGAGAGAGATGAGAAAGAAGGAGAGAGAGATGAGAGAGGGGGAGAAAGAGAGAGGGGGAGGGGGAGAAAGAGAGAGAAAGATGAGAGAGAGAAAGAAAGTGACAGAGAGAGAAGAGAGAGAGAGATGGAGAAAGAGAGAGAGAGAGAGAGAGACAAAGACAAAGACAGTGTGTTACCTGTTTCCCAGAGAAAATAAAATACTGGAAGCCACAAAACCTGGGTCATGTGTCTGGATGGGAGTGAGTGATGTTGAATTAGCTATACCCATCCAGGTTTTGTGGTTCCCGGTTTTTTTCTTTTCTGTGGGGAAAAAGGTCCAAATGGCTCTTTGAGTGTTTAAGGTTGCAGACCTCTGCTTTAGAGAGTTAAGTTGGATTACTATAACTATAGTTCATACAATTGACTGAAAGGGGATTTGGGGGGACCACTTTAAATTACAGCCACCGCCTCGGATTTTGCTGTATGGCATATTCAAGAAAATCAAATGAGTATATTACTTTGCTGCAAATAAAAAATTACATCAGTGGCATATTAAGAATGGCCTTCTGTTGAACTTTCTCTAAACACAATCTATTTCAACTTGAATTAGTCTTATGGCATTTGAGCTCAAATTGTTGAGCTAAAATTAAACACAAAAGTCTTCATTCCTATAGATCTGTGATGGCGAACCTATGGCACGCGTGCCAGAGTGGCATGCAGAGCCCTCTCTGTGGGCACATGAGCTGTCGTCCCAGCTCAGCTCCACCATACATGCACATGCATGTCTCCTGCCAGCAAGCTGGTCTCCAGGTCTCTGCTGCACATGCGTGGCAGTGGGATGCATGTACGGGGAATCAGGGCATATGTGCACGGGGGGGGTGAGGTGCATGCATGTGCATGCAAGGGGTAGGCGCATGCACGGGAGTGGGGCACATGCATGGGAGATGTGCATGTGTTACATTTTGGGGGTGCACATGTGCACGCTTTGGGCATGTTAGTCATCACTGCTATAGATCAATTACTCTCTCTCAGCCCAATCTACTCACATGATTGTTGTGAGGAAAATAGGAGAAGGAGGAGGAAGTATTAAGTTTGCCAACTTGAGTTGAAAAGTAATAAAGATGAGATACAAATTTAATAAATAGCTATAATGAATAGAAATCCAAATTGTAATTATATGCTCTTTTGCTCCAAACATGTCTCATTAGACTATGCATGGCTTACTTCTGAATAGATATGCATAATACTGCACTATTACTATGGTAAAAATATTGTACTATGTACTAAATTTTAAGATGATTACTTTATTAAAATTTAATTGAAACAATTGAAAAGTCTATTAAAAAGTATTGGAATTTGTACATAAATATTTTTTCATTCCACAGAATGACCAAAGATCCTGTATGGCGACTATTCTTGACATTAATTTTTAGTCAAGAGCATTGCCATGTCTTATGTTTCATACAAATTCCTGGATCCTCACATAATTCCTATCAGAGCCAACTCACCGAAGTTTGTGTTTGGAAATGAATGTCCGTTTTGTCCATCTCCACAGCTTTCACATCTTCCTCAGTGACAACTGGAGTGTATGTCCTTTGAGTATTACAGTGACAGCTAAGCTGGAAATCAGGAACAAAATGGAAATAATTATTGCTCTCAATTGCCTGAAGGCAGTTCTGAAATTTGTGCTGAACCTCATATGTATGGACCTTCACTAGGTTTTAGAACCTAAAAGATTCAACCAAACTGATGCCTAGTTTAATTTTAGGGTGTCTTTCACTTTCAAGCTGTTATCATGGTCATCACATGGTCACCACGTTTACAAAAAAAGATATTGAGACATATGAAGAATGATTGAAAAAATTAGATATGACCAGTCTAGAGAAAAAAAGAATAATGGAAATAATGGAATAATGGAATAATGGAATGAACTTATTTTTCAAAGCACCAGAAGGCAACAAGAAACAATAGATGGAAACTAATCAAGGAGAGAAGCAACTTGGAGTTAAGGTGAAATTTCCTAACGATGAGAACAATTAACCAGTGGAACAGCTTGCCTCCAGAAGTTGTGGGTGTTTCATCTGTGGAGGCTTTTTAGAAAAGACTGGACAGTCACTTATCTCAAATGGTATAGGGTTTCCTGCTTGAGCAGGGGGTTGGACTAGAAGACCTCCAAGGTCCCTTCCAGCTCTATTCTAATAGATAGATTTCATGTACAACAGCAAAAGGCCAGATGATGGAGTTCGAAAGAAGAAAAAGTACAGAAGCCCTCTTTTTTTGTCTTCATCAACAAGATATTGCTGTCAGGATTCTGGCAGTTGCCCTAATTAAATAATGAGCCTTAAGCCAAGCTTCAAAACTTCAAAGGATTTATTAGGAGTGAACATGGCAGCATGACCTGTATGTAGCGGATTCTGAGACACATACTTCACTGTCACTCTTGACCCTGGTTTCCCCCACCCCTCTGGGTGTATCATAATTCATATTTTCCAATGAAATACGTTCATAGCCAAGAGTCATCAATCACATTCTCCAATTAGGAATCTGCACGGCAGAAATTCTGGTAGCTTAGCTATAATCTTTGCAAAATTAGAATGGGATGCACTTTCAGTTTTAACTGCTGCACTGCTCTTTCAAGTTTCTCCCCTCCCCTTCTGTTCATGGCAACTTTAGAAATGTTTTATGAGTTGATATTTATTTCTCTTCTCAACAAGCCATCATAGCAATGTACTGTATTAATTTATGGCTAATGTTGGGTTCCAGAATTTTAGCAGTTGCCTACATCTATTCCTTTCTATTCTATTCCTTTCACCTGTCAAATTGAAAATGTTTCTCAAAGCACAGGCTCAGAGATAAATGTTAGTTGCTTGTAATGACACAGATCAAAGGAGAACAAAATTTCAAACTCACCAGCTTAATCAATCTTAAATCACTTTTCTCATCCTTCACCGAAGTTCTCATATTAGTTCCCTGAGCCCTCTCCCTTTTGGGGGGCAAGAAGAATTTACTTTTGATATTCCCCTTTACATTTTGTATGTCTGGTACACTGATTAAAAGCAAACTTCATTGTAAAAAATATGGCAGAAACTCAGGTCTTGTCTTTGTTAATCTGTAGTAGATTTGGAAGATTGCAGCAATCTCCAGGTACAATCAGATATCTGATGGAGTCATGCAGTCCCAAGCTTTGTGGGGTTAAGGGATATGGCAGATTGCAAAACTATAGTCAATAAATACCAAAACAAAGTTTTCCTTAACATAATGTCATTCAAACAAATATGGCCTTTTGATAAAGCTAAACCAACAAGAGTTGCAGTGTCTCATCATTCTCCCCTGGGATACACTTGGTATGATAAATGGAAAGCAATTGTTTTGCTATGGTATTTATTTGTTAAAAATTCATAATCCTCTTTATTAAATTTAAAAATGAAAAAAGACTGTAGGATATTATTTTTAAAGTTTAAATTTCAATCTGAAGGAACATAATAGTAGAATAGGTAGAATGAAGGAACATAATAACAACTTGCTATTTCGCTTCTGTAAGAATTGCTTTGTTCCTGTAAAAATTAGATTTGCCTCTGCCATTGGCTTCTGCCAGTGATCTAATTCCTGTTATTTTGGGGTTTTTTGGTATAACTCAGTGACTGGAATGGAATACCTCATAGTTTGGCAGGGTTACACCAGACAAACACCTGTGTTGCTAAGCGCCCAGCCCTCCCCTCCCCCGTTCCTTGCTGCATGGCCAATGCAGGGCTACAAGGAAGGCATGGGCCAGTGGGCCAGAACTGGGTACTAAGCTGATGTCTCTGAAGGTATAAAAGGATGCTATACTTTCCCCAAGGTGTGGCCTTTCACTGCATGCTCTTTCTCTGTATGTTGTGGGATGTCTACCCTGCTCTTCTTTGTACAAATTAAAGCAGATATTTTTCCCAAGCCTCTTCTTGAGTCTCTCTCTTTGGCATTCTGGTGACTCAAGTAAATTTTGGGATCTTACAAATCTCTCAATGCATTTTAAAAAATGAGTAATTGTAGACAACTAACACAATTTACTGGGACATATTGTATTATTTTAAGTAAAAAGATTATTGTTCATGGAAGAGTTGAGGTAGGGAATGTAATGTTCGTTTATTTTTAATTACTTATTACATTTTTATGTTGTCATCTCCCCCGCAAGATGACTCCAGGCAGCTTACAAGTAGTTGTTGACAGCTCAAAGTAGTTGGTGACATTTTCCTTTCCCTATAGCTCTTGATTTCAAAATAAAAATTCCTTTCCTTTCCTTCTTTCCTTTCCTTTCCTTTCCTTTCATCTTTTCCCTAAAGATTTAAGCTACCTGTATAGATTTATATAACTGTGAATATCTTGCTATGAAGTTGTAAATCTAACTTTATTTACCTATTTGAGACATTTAGTTGAATGCCAACAATTGTAACAGTCTACATCAATCAGATTAATAGAGACGCATAGTCAATGAAACACTCCAGCTACAAACCAACAATACATTATGGGGGGAAAAAACTCAGATTTAATCTGCTGATAAATTATTCAGTGTGAGCAAGAGCCACACATACTCTTAGATATTTTTCTGGAGGTCAAATTAGAACCAGCAATTTTCTGTTGCATTATTGCATTGCTAATACATTAGAAACTCTGTTAACTCATTTTGTTGTATTAGCCAATAACACAAATGTTATTCTACACAAGGCCAAAAAGTCAATCCATTCAACAACCTTTCACTCATTTGAAAATTAAATGATGACATTTTTCAATGTGCATAGAAAAAAAGAATTACTAAAATTTGATTAGAAATATATAACAAAAAGGTGGAGAGAGTTTGGTATAATGGTTAAGACTAGAAACTGGAAGACTCTGAGTTATAATCTCACTTTAGGCACAAAGCTGATTGGGTAACCTTAGGCTAGTCACTTTCTCTCAGTCCTAGGAAGGAGGCAATGGCAAACCACTTCTGAAAATCTTGGCAAGATAACTTCAGAGCCGAGTTCAGGCAGCCATCAGGACCTGACATGGATCCAAAGGCACCCCCCCAAAAAAAAAGTAAAAAAAAAGGGGGTGCATACAATGCAAAAGAATGACATTACAAGTTAGGGTTGCCAAGGGGAAAGATTAGGAAAGATTGACTGTGATGTATATGCCCTCCTACATGGTTTCTATGTTCTGTCATTCTACTAATGGAGATTTTTCATGGTTTTCAGAAATCCACTTGAGCAGGGAATCAAACTGGCAGCCCATGGGTCAGATGCATCACACATAGGCTACGCTCACCCCAGCTCCGCGAAGGGGTAAAACATCATAAAACATCATGTGCTGGCAATGTGACACTGCAAGTTTGACACCCATGCTCTTGAGAATCCTACTTTGAAAAAAAATGTGTTTATATTCTTTGCTACTCATTAAAACTCTGAGGCTCTTGAAGTCATCCACACCTTTTATTGTCTCCTAGTTTCTGCAGGCCCTGCAAACTGACCCAAGAGGTGGACTTATCAGTAAAAGGTGGAATATATCTGTGCCTTGCCTTCTATTCATGAAGTATAATCTTTCGGTTTTGATAAAAGCAGTAAAAATCAGTTAAATATTTTACCTCAGGTTTCTGAATATGTTCATTCAAGATATACAAGTGCAAGAAGATAGATTCCTTCAAGTAAGACCTGATTATATGGAAATATCTATGTAGGTTTTTTGGCACCAATGCAAGCATTGTTTGCCATTATTTTCTTTTAAGATGTTGAATTTCTCTGCCTAGCCTAAATCATTGTGACTTCACTGCTGAATACTAAACACATCCCATTAGCTTAGCTTTTCAGGGATCACCAAGGTCAGTTAAGTGCTACTACCATTGCAAATTTGAAAGCAATATTCAAAATAAATAGCTATCATGGTTGTAGTTGGGAGTTGAGATTTTAATTATTCTTGAAAGTGTAATATGATTTAGATGATGATCAGTGAGGGAAGAGTTGAAAGAGGGGGCAGCCAGTTAAGCCAATTACACTTCATAGTATCCATTTGAATATTCATCATTCAGAAAAAGAAACTTTGGTAAATAAGTAGCTGCCTACAATGATGGTTTAGTCCAGGGGTGGGATTCTAACAGTTCAGACCGGTTCTATAGAACTGGTTGTTATGATTCTGCATAGTTTGGAGAACGGGCAAATCGTGCCCCTGGCTGCTCCCCTTTCCTTCTGCCCCTCCCCACACCCAGTCAGTCCTTATCATGTATGCATGACATCATATGCATGCCCGCCCAGTCACTCTGTAAGGAATTTTCCCTCCTCTCGATGATCAGCTGTTTCGATGATCAGCTGTGCTAGGATCCCCCTTGCTGTCTTACTGCTTCACTCAGGAGACTTCCCTGAGGCCCAGAAGGCCCAAAAATGGAGCATGGGGTGTGTGTGTGCTGTGTGCCCTCCAGGCTCCCTTTTTTGCCTTCCTGGGGCCCAGGGAAGATTTTTGAGAGCAAAATGCCCCCCAGGAGGCTTCCCTGAGGCCCAGAAGGCAAAAAAATGGGGGGGGGGGGATGCTGCAAAAAAAGAAGAAGCCATGCTCATCCAGTCACATGGCCATGCCCACCTAGCCATGCCCACAGAACCAGTTAAATAATTTGAATCCCACCCCTGGTTTAATCTTGACAAATCCACTGCACTACACAACAAATCTACTCTGGTTACAAATATATAGGATCCAACAATGAGTCAAAGAGAACAAAAGGAGGCAGGTAAGTGAGAACAAACTAAAGACATGAAGGAAATTCCCAATTCTCTATCCATCCCCTTTGTGATTAAGAGGTAATCACTTCAGCTGAAGTCACCTATGAGCATCAGACAACTTTTGTATTTCTGAAAGTTTATTTGAAGAACTTGAAATATTGATTGGCATCCCTCAAAGCAGACCAAGCCTTATGTATTTGTGAGTGCGTGAAAATTGTTAAAATATGACTTAGCCCTTTTACCCCTTGGATTATAATATTTCTTCATAGATAGCAGTTTATTTGCAAGGCTACCAAAAATAAAATAACTCCAAAGCCTAGATATTCATTTTCTTTTCCTTTTTTTTAGCAGTGTTCAAACACTATTTAAAGAAAGGAAAAGAAAATCCCTTTGTTAAGAGTGCAGAAATTTCCAGTAAAATGAAAACAAATTGCTCTAAGTAAACCATTTGTCACAGTCTGATTACTTTGCTGCCACACTGGGGATGCCAATTTGTCATGTTAGAGCAGGGTAGCACCAGCTGATTGTAAAAATGGCAGGCTGCCTTCTGGGTCTCTGCTTTAAACCAGGAAAAAAGAGTCTTTGTTTCTTACACCTTCGATCTATGGCTTGTAGGCTGTTCTCATGATAACTAGGATGGAGGGACTGGCTCATGTGGCAAGGTAGGGCAAGGTATTTTTTTTTACTTTGGTAAAGGGACAATGGCAACGGGCAAACTGAATGTTCTGGTAACTCATGGGCTTATCTCAAGAACATCTTTCTCACTTACATGATAAATCTCACTTGAGAAGACACATTACAATTCTTCTCCCTGAACACGCTTGTCTTCTACATGCTGGAACATAACTGCTTCTCTGAATGGAGAAATTGAGTCTACAAGGTTGTCCATTCTTTTCTGTTTGAATCCTTTCTATCTTCACTGCTATAGCCCAATTCATAGCCATCAGAACATTTCTTTTCTGTGTAATATGGCTAACTGTAGATATATTTATGATTTCGAAAGTTCATTTAGTTTATTTTTACCTCATATCCCTGTGCCATGCTGATTATTATGTTTGATTAGGACCAGAGAGACCTAAGCTTGCATCAACTATCAATTATTCAGTTTATTTTAAGCCCAGTTGCATTTATCTAATGGATGCAATGCAGGAGGATCTGAGTGGATTCATCTGGAATCCAAGGGGAAGGAGGTTACAGTGTTGGTGAATAGTGAATAGTGCAATTTTCTGCATTGCTTCAAGTTGGCCATTCTCAGCAGGATTCTGAACATTTTGATTGAATGTATTGTAGGCAAATGTATAATAAATGAAGTTCTTAACATCAATTCTCTAGCTGTATCAACAACCTTGAATCTGATATTCATTTAAACTCTAATACAGTATATTTATTTCTGAGTAGTTGTGATATCTGAAAAACTCCTATCTGGCGGCTTCCTTTTCATAGCAGTTATAAGTGCATCCAGATTACAAAATTATATGTTTTTTCCATTAAAATTAAATGCCTTTAAAATCATGATTAACATGTTCCCTTTACTTCAATGGAACCAAGTTTAGACTGCTTTTTCTTATTGAGACAAAGAATGTATTTTTGTCCTTCATCCATCCATCAGCTAAGAGCCATAACCTTGTCTAGATTTGTCAATTCAAGTTATTTATGATGTTTTAGCATGCGATTAGCTGCTGTTGCAAAAGAATCGCAAAACAAAGGAGCCAATGAACAATTTCATAGTGTCCTTTCTTTCTGGAAGGGATAGAACTAGTATTTTTGTATCTTTGATACAGAAAAGTTTTCTTACTGAGTGTTTCAGAGCTAGTAGGCTACAAGACAATGCTTTTTCATTAGCTAAAAAAATAATTAACTTTCCCATAACAGTAAAGCAAAATATAACTTTGCACAGGGCTCAACAACACTGGGTTCCATCAGAGTCAACATTCAAGTAATAAGAATCTACCAGATTGATCTAAGTCTTTCAAACATCAGCAATAAGCTTCAAAGAGAAGGATGCAGAATAACAATTTAAACTTTTAACTAAACAATGCACCAAGGATCTGAACTCGACATTTAGCTTTTTAAAAAAGTACCCTTCACTTTCAAACTTTGTAGAGACACTTAGCAAATCACAGAATTGTAGTGAAAAATGCCAAGAAAGGGGTAGGTATTTCACCTCTCTCCTTCTCTCTAATAAATGTACTCCAGGCCAATATCATCCATCAGGAGGGAAAAGCAGGCAAAACAAAAAGGAAAACAGAAGGTGAAGCTTCCAATACATTTAAAAATGTGCTGAATTATGGTCTTGGCTTTGTTATGTTGCTAAGCCAGCAATCTAGTGACACCATAGAGCAAAACATTGATGGAGTGTGAACTAAACATTTGCCCTCATGTATTTTAGAATTGCTTCACTATACAACAAGTATGATAAAAACAAGCCATCTTGGATCTAGTCCAAGACTGAATTTAAAACTCAACAATGATCTATTTAAATTAATGATGAAGATTTAATGTTCATTCTATTTCCAAGCACTTCAAAAATACCTTACTAGTATTAGGTGGAAGATCAAAACTTGGGCTGAAGAGTCAATACTATCTATTGTTTATAACTACTGTCCAGACCAAGCACCTGGAAAATATAGATATTTTTTTAAAAAAAAAATCCCTCTTTTTCTATATATCTATGTAGATTCTTAGTCATCCAGGTCGTAGTTGTGTCAAAGGTGCTTTTTCAAAAGCAAATTGGACTGTTTTTTTAGGAAGAAGTTTTGCTTCTCATGCAAGAAGTTTCATCAGTTGTGACTGGATAGTGGGGGCCATCCATCCACAACTGATGAAGCTTTTTGGATGAGAAGTGAAATGTTTTCTTCTTCACAAAAAACAAAACAAAACAATCCAGTTGTCTTTTTCGACATTTTTTAACTTAAAATTGAGATGAAAATTTATTTAATATAAATATTTATCATCAACATTCTTTTTTCTTTATACACTGGGTACTCCCTTGAAATGTCTGAATTTCAGTCTAATCTTGTATGAAAGTTGTAGTTAGAACTCAGGTCCAACCCAGGCCACCTGTTATAAGATCATGTCCCTGCTTTGGAGCCACATTGCAGGAAATTCCTCAACTCAACTAACCAACTTAAGCTCTCTAGCTGCTTGAGGTAGGACAAGATAGAAATTTGTCCTTAGTCATAGAGGATGATGAAGAGCCCCTAGAAAATGTCCCTGTTTGAGTTTATTAGAGTACATGAACTGATTGAAAAACATTACACCACAGATTTTTTTATTGTCTAATTGTCAATCTTTGAAGAATTAGTATTCATAGCAGATAACAGATAATCAGAGTTGGAAGGGACCTTATAGGTCAACTAGTCCAACCTCCCACCCAAGTGGAGACCCTACACCATTTCTGACAAATGGCAGTCCAATCTCTTCTTGAAAGTCTCAAGTGATGGCACTCCCACAACTTCTGAGGGCAAGCTGTTCCATTGGTTGATTGTTCTCACTGTCAGAAAGTTTCTCCTTATTTCCAGGTTAAATCTCTCCTTGTTCAGTTTCCATCCATTATTCCTTGTCTGGACTACAGGAGCTTTAGAAAATAGCTTGACTCCTTCCTCTCTGTGGCAGCCTCTCAAATATTCGAAGATTGCTATCATGTCTCCTCTGGTCCTTCTTTTGATTAGACTAGCCATGCCCAATTCCTGTAACCGTTCTTCATTTGTTTTAGCCTCCAGTCCCCTAATCATCCTGGTTGCTCTTCTCTGTACTTTTTCTAGAGTCTCAACATCTTTTTTATAATGTGGTGAACAAAACTGGATGCAGTACTCTAAGTGTGGTCTTACTAAGGCTTTATAGAGTGGTATTAATACCTCACTCGATCTTGATTGTATCCCTCCGTTAAGGCAGTTTAGGACTGCATTAGCTTTTTTGGCTGCCACTGCATACTGCTGGCTCATATTTAGTTGGTTGTCCACTAAGACTCCAAGATCCCTCTCACAGTTACTGCTATTGAGCCTGGTTTCACCCAGTCTATATGTGTACTTTTGGTTTTTCTTGCCTAAATGTAGGACTTTACTTTCTCTTCATTGAATTTTATTTTATTAGATAGGGCTCAGTGTTCAAGTCTGTCAAGATCCATCTGGATCTTGAGCCTATCTTTTGGGGTGTTAGCTATTCCTGCCAGCTTAGTATCATCTGCAAATTTCGTAAGTTCTCCTTCTATTCCCTCATCTAAGTTGTTAATGAAGATATTGAAGAGTACTGGGCCTAAGACAGAACCTTGTGGCACCCCATTGCTTATTCCATGTGGACTTAGAACCATTAAAGACTACTAGTACAGTTTGTCAGCCAGTTGTAAGTCCAAGGTCCTATCTATTCCACTTGGAGGAGTGGAGGAGGCCGTAGGAGGGCAACAACCCAGCATCAGGACCGCTAACTCCACCTTTGAGGGACAGAAGGAGCACTGCCAGAGCCCTGCAAAATGACCTCCAGCTGGCCACAAAGGTGCATGTGGCTGCTCAAACGGTCAGAAACAGACTCCATGAGGGTGGTATGAGGGCCCGACGTCCACAGGTGGGGGTTGTGCTTACAGCCCAACACCGTGCAGGACGTTTGGCATTTTCCAGAGAACACCAAGATTGGCAAATTCTCCACTGGTGCCCTGTGCTCTTCACATATGAAAGCAGGTTCACACTGAGCACATGTGACAGACGTGACAGAGTCTGGAGATGCCGTGGAGAATGTTCTGCTGCCTGCAACATCCTCCAGCATGACCAGTGGGTCAGTAATGGTGTGGGGTGGCATTTCTTTAGGGGGCCGCACAGCCCTTCATGTGCTTGCCAGAGGTAGCCTGACTGCCATTAGGTACCGAGATGAGATCCTCAGACCCCTTGTGAGACCATATGCTGGTGCGGTTGGCCCTGGGTTCCTCCTAATGCACGACAATGCTAGAGCTCATGTGGCTGGAGTGTGTCAGCAGTTCCTGCAAGATGAAGGCATTGATGCTATGAACTGGCCCGCCTGTTCCCCAGACCTGAATCCAATTGAGCACATCTGGGACATCAAGTCTCACTCCATCTACCAATGCCACATTGCACCACAGACTGTCCAGGAGTTGGGGGATGTTTTAGTCCAGGTGTGGGAGGAGACCATCCGCCATGTCATCAGGAGCATGCCCAGGCATTGTAGGGAGGTCATACAGGCACGTGGAGGCCACACACACTACTGAGGCTCATTCTGACTTGTTTTAAGAACATTACATTAAAGTTGGATCAGCCTGTAGTGTTTTTTTTTACTTTAATTTTGAGTGTAACTCCTAATCCAGACCTCCATGGGTTGCTAAATTTGATTTACATTAATAATTTTTGTGTGATTTTGTTGTCAGCACATTCAACTATGTAATGAATGAAGTATTTAATAAGAATATTTCATTCATTCAGTTCTAGGATGTCTTATTTTTGTGTTCTCTTTATTTTTTTGAGCAGTGTCTATCTAGGGAGTCCTCCTAGACTATTGGCTCCTGACATTGGCAAATCAATCTTTGATTAAGGGCACATTTCTATATTAAGCAGGCGTGGAATTCCACCTGGTCGGGCCAGTTCTATAGAACCAGTTATGATTTTGTGCAGTTCAGGGGAACTGGCAAATTGCACCACTGGCTGGCCCCCACCCCTGCCCTCCCCCTCAACCTGGCATTCACGCCATCCAAATTGCCTACCTTGTGCCTTTACTTAATTTTTGGTAAGTTGCTATTTTTCCTTTTTTCCCCCCCGACCACCAGCTTTTCTGACTATCAGCTGGGATATATAGATTAGCTAGAAAGCAGGAAATGGTTGGATTTCTTGCTTTCTAGCTAATCTAAAAGCAGAGCTGAACCTTTCTTAGGACTGAAGCTTCTATTTTTTAATGCAGACTCAGACAGCAGATTGCAGAAAGATAGATTTCTGAGTGAATCTGTGATTCTGTGAGCAACTCAATCTGCCCGCCTGCTTTGCCTGATTTGGGGTAAATTTTATTTATTTTTTGCTATGCCTGGGCCTCTTCCTTGTCTTAGTTTTCCTTGTTCTGAAAAGCCGTTTAAAAACAAAGTTCAAAACACTGAATAATTGGATGGCTTTCTTAAAGATGAATAGACAAGAATGACATTATGTTTCCTCAGACGCAAATAAACATCCATAGAAGGACTACAGGTTGTCCTACCAAATAACCCAATCCAGTCTATGGTTTTCTGTCACAGTTTGCAGACCAGGGGAGGAGCTGAGGAGGCGATCAATGAAGCATAAAATTGTATAAAGATTTTATACAAAATGCATTCTGAAGCACATATGCCCCAAAACATCTGGAAATCTCCATTTCCTTCTGGGATAGGAGTTGTGGAAAGGGAAGGCAAAAAGGGGGATCCATCAGGTCCATCAAACTAAAAGTAGGTGATGAGACAGAGATTGATGAAGTCCATAATTCTGAGTATTACAACCTTAGTTCATTTGGCTAGGTTATGCATGTTGTGTAGTACTGTGGCCATAGGTTTGTTTGCCACTTCCGGATTGATGGATGTTAAGAATGCTATAACATTAAATTAAACTATTAAACGTTTTTTATTTTTGAATTTCTGGAGGCATTGTAGTGGGGATTTGATAGAATATTTACTCCCCTTTGTGACATTTCCAAACATTTTTTAAAAGATTATTTGACTTATATTTGGCTTTTACAAATTCCTGGAAATACAAATCCATGATAGATCACACAGAACTCCACATGTCAGTATTCCTTTAGAATACTTACCTTAGGGTATTAAATAATAGTTGGCTTCCCAGCCCTATCTTTTCTGTCAATTTCAGAAGTAGAAAGAGTGATTAAAATACAATTTAGATCCCAGCAAAACCTATAGTGCAAATTGTACTAGTGGGAGATTGGCATACAACAGTAGTCATTTTCTTCAACTGAGCCCATTAGTGAGAGACTATGTTAGACTTTGGGATTTCTCAAAACATTCTGTTTCAGCATAGTGCTAAAAGTCAGCAGTACTGCACAGTTTTTCTATGAGCTGAAAATGTACAGGTAGATGGGGGGAAATAATGCATGAGTTCATTAGAGCTGTACTGCAAAAATGCAAATATTAATTGGGTGACAGCAAAGTAACACAGAAAAGAACCCAAAATGTTCACTTTGCTCTCATCTAGTGAGCAGGCAGGTTTTTTATGACCAAATCTGCTACCCTAAACCATCCAGTAAGGAAATTAAACCTATGGTCACTTTCATTTTCTTAATTTTAGTGCTGTATAGGTAAATCCAATAGAAATTACTTTGCTCAAGCACAATGTTGCTTGTGAAAGACAGACCTGATCCTGGGAAGACTATAGAGGGAAAGAAAACCAGTAACTAACAGAGTGTTTGAAACTGAAGTTCAAATATTTAGACTTAATACCGGACAATTCTCACATTAAACAATTGTTTCATTGCACTTCTGGATTTAGGGAATTTTAGGAAATTGTTTGTGAATTCAAATATGAAATTACACATCCTGTCTATACATCTTAGATTAATATCTACTTTTCATAATTCTCTGAATACTGTAATGCAATTATCATTCATAAAGATATAAAAATACATTTTGAAGCCTGTCCCTTGACACAGAACAAGAGTCTGGGTGACTCTTAATATATTCTTTCTTATCACATGTCTCCTTTTAATAAGACTTCAAATGTCATATATATTAGAAAGTAATGAGAAAATAAGGTTGATGAAATTTGAATTCAACTCTCACTTGTCTAGAGATAAGGGACAAAGCTCATGAGTGCTCTGGTGGATCAGAGGATGTGGGCACATGAATCTATTTACTGAACAGCCATTGGCTAACGTAGAATGCTAGAAATGTGCCCAGTCCATCAGTAGTCAGAAATAAGAAGTGCTTTGTAACAATCTACATTTGGGTGCTGGCCATTTAAGCCTAAGAGGCACTTGGAATAGAATAAAATATCAGAGTTGGACGAAACTTTGGAGGTCTTCTAGTTCAACCCACCCTCCTGCTCAGGCAGAAAGTCCTATACCATTTCAGACAAATCGTTGTCCAATCTCTTCTTATAAACTTCCAGTGTTGGAACATTCACAACTTCTGGAGGCAAGTTGTTCCACTGATGAATTATTCTCTTTAATTCTAGGTTGCTTCTCTCCTTGATTAGTTTCCATCCATTGCTTCTTATCCTGCCTTCAGGTATTTTGGAGAATAGGTTGATCCCCCTCTTCTTTGTGGTAGCCCCTGAGATATTGGAACACTGCTATGGTGTCACCCCATCCTTATTTTCATTAAAGTAGACATACCCTATTCCAGCAACCAGTCTTTATATATTTTAGCCTCCAGTCCCCTAAACATCTTTGTTGCTCTTCTCTGCACCCTTTCACTTCTATCGCACTGCTCACTTACATGTGGTACAGGTGCTACCATGGTCCAATTTTCAGATTTTACAGCACTAATCTCACCAGCCCTTTCTGGAAGGTTAGAAAAAAGAGAGTATCATTAATTATCACAGCTTCATTTTAGCAAATCTATCATGCAAAATGATCTGAAAAAAATTATTCACATGCCCTGTTTGAAGAGAATGGGCAAATTATACCCTGAAATGACAACAAATTATTAGTGGATCTGATGGCTCACATGAGCAAATGCTTTTCTTCCTGAAAAACAGGAGAATGGGAGCAGCAGAAGGATGGCATTTCTAGAGATTGTCCTTATAACAACATTAAAAGATGGATCAGAACATGATTGGAGGAGGGTTGAGGCAAAATACTTTACTTAAAACTACATACAGTATTTAAACAGTAATGACATGAAAAGCAAGGATTTTTTTATTTATTTCATTCTCTTAACCACAACACTACATTAACTTAGTAATTTCTCTCTTTATAAAAGGGAAAAAGTAAATTCAACCCAAGCTATAAACAGTAATAGATACAATGGTTAAAAGTATAAAACAATTATTTTGATTATCCATGAGTAATTCTTAAATGGTTCTCATTGCAAATAATCTATTTCTGTCACTTTGGCTACAATTCCAGAAACATTTACCTGGGAGAAACCACACCGAATTCAATGTAACTTGGTTCCAGAGAGTCCTATTACCTTTATTTTAAGAAACAGAGTGGTGGGGGAAGAAGAAGAGTTGCTCTATAGAGTAAAATTGCTGAAAACATATTGGAAACTTCTAGAAGGTTGTGAAGGAAGAGGAAGAGGAATTATAAACATGAAAATGAAAGCAATACTGAAATTGAACATAAATGGTTATTGACTACTGCAGGAATCAGCTGCTCCCTATATAGTATATTTGATCTAAGAATAGAAAGGGATCTTAGAGGTCTTCTATCCAACGCACTGCTCAGACAGGAAACCCTGTACTACTTCAGACAAATGGCTGTCCAATCCCTTATTAAAAACTTCCAGTCAGAAAATTTCTCCTTAGTTCTAGCTTGCTTCTCTCCTTGATTAGTTTCCACCCATTGCTTCTTTTCCTGCCTTCAGGTGCCTTGGAAAATAGCTTGACTCCCTTTTCTTTGTGGCAACCCCTGAGATATTGGGAGATTGCTATCATGTCACCTCTAGTCCTTCTTTTCATTAAATAGACACACTCAATCCCAGCAACCACTCATTATAGATTTTAGTCTCTTTAAATAAACTATACATTAGTTTCATGGCTTATAGTTAACAGTATTAGCTTTATTAAAAATGATGCATGCATGGCCATTACTGCTTTTCATGATTGTTTGATAGGTTTTTAATATTTTAAAAATAGCCTGCAAATAATTTTGATTTGCAGGCCCTTGAGAAGATCTTGGTAGCCCTCAAGGGCTCTTGGATCATACTTCGAGAAAAACTGCTTTATACCCCTACCCTAAGGTGATGTGTTATGTCGTGTCACATCATGTAACATCATGTCACACTACCCTACGCTACATGCCATGCTCTTGCAGGAACATTAGGAAAATGAAAATTCTTCAACTAATCAGTCTAGGGTTAGAATTTTATTTCTGTTCCAAGTAATAATTGTTTTAGAGATGCTATATGATGCTTTCATATCACATGCCAGGGCTAATATCAAATGCAGTTTATGGCAAATACCACACAGGATTTCTGTAGCTGCCAAACCTGCTGCACTACTCAGTTCTTCTGAGCAGGTGTGGAAAAAGGAGGAATGAAAGATGATCTGTTGTAACATTTGAATATTTCTAATATGTTAACCAACAGAACAAATAACTAGGCAGAATTTAGAAATATAAGAATTGTTTCCAATAAGGATCCAAGCAATTTAGAACAATTTAGAAACTGCAAAAAGACAATGCAAAATAACTACAGGTAATTTGCTAGCTCCCAGTATATTCAGAATCAGACTTGACATTGCCTAGCAGGAATGATTTATGGGTAATTAAATTACTCCTGGCATGGGAATGGACTGCCTGAGTCAATACCAGAACTAGCTCTTTGTCTCAAATAATGCTTTTGGAATTATAATCTGATGTGTGTTCTTTTACAAGGATGGAGTCTTTTCCTCCTCTCTCAGCAGGATGCCATTCATATTTTAATCCAGGAGGAACAACATTCTGCAAAAATCAGGCTTGGAGTTAGGCTTGATACAAATCAAAAATAAATAGTTGTAGTGAGACTTATAAGTTTGTTGTGTAAGTTGTTCTTTAAATAAGTCAAAGTAATGGCACAGACCACATTAACAATTTTGGAATGAAGAAACTGATTTCTCAAGGCATATTGTAGTATGGACATTCAGCAGTTACTGAGCACACGAAGAAGTATAGTTGGATTTCTAATGGGGGAAACTCCATTGGAGCAATCAATGAAAAAATAGGGAAGATTTTCCGAATGAGTATTCTGCTTTTACTACCCTAATAGATTTAACCCCATGAAGACGAAGAGATTGCTTTTTAGGATTAATCAAAGCAGTGGTTAAAATGTGGTCCAGGACTGGTCTAAGGATGAAAGGATACTGTTAGTACTTGAGTTATAATCGTTTATTCAGTGGTTGTTTGAAATTATGACAGTGCTGGATGATTGGTACTGATGTTTGATCCTCAAAGTTATAGCTGTTGCAGCATCCCCCTGTATACCTGATCAAAATTCGGGTAGTTGGCAGTCTTGTCCCAGCTTGACTTTAACCATCTGTTTGTTCCTGCTGCTGACCAACGATACTTGGCCTGACTCTTCAAGAGGCAGCTTCTGCGCTGAGGCATCTGGGGCTCCTGGGTGAAGTGGGCGCTTTGTGTCACAGCAATAGGCTGAAGCTGCTGTGGCTTTGTATTGTGGCTCAGGTATTTTGGCAGCCCCAGAACTATGGCATGCCAAGAAGCCCCTAACTTACAGCACACCATCATATATGGTAGTTCTGGGGCTGCTTGCTACTCTGTAAGGCAGGGTGCAGGGCAACCAAAAGGGTGGAGAAAAGGGAAGAAGAGGCAATTGGAGGGGGGAGGTGAAGGGGAGACAGTCCATTACCTTGGAAGAACTTAGAATCAGGGCTGGGAGTGACCAAGCTGGGCTATGGTTGGCTCCGAGTGGGTCCTTGGCTAATGACCAATGGAATTTGGTTAATGATGGAGACAGAGAGTGCCAGGATTGCAATTACTAAGCAATTCAGTCACAGGATGTCACCAGGGGTGGCATTCAAATTTTTTAACAATCAGTTCTGTGGGCATGGTTAGGTGGACATGCCTAGGTGGGCATGGCCATGTGATTGGGTGAGTGTGGCATCTTTTTTTTGCAGCCCCCCGCCCCCATGCTCTGTTTTTGGGCCCCCTGGGCCCCAGGGAAGCCTCGGGGGGGGGGGGGGGCGTTTTTGCTCCCAGAAAGCTTCTCTGAGGCCCAGGAAGGTAAAAAAAATGGAGCGGGGGGGCACAGCATTCCCCCCTGTGCACCCCTTTTTGCTTCCTGGGCCTCAGGGAAGCCTTCTGGGTGAAGCAGTAAGACAGTGAGGGAGATCCCAGCACAGCTGATCGCCGGAAGGAAAAAAAGAAATACCTTGAGGAGTGATTGGGTGGGGGAGAATGCAGTCAGCAATGTCAATCTCGTGCATGCACGATAAGGACTGATTGGGTGGGGAGGGGTGGGCGGAGAGAGGTGGGGCCAGCCAGGGGCATGATTTGCCAGTTCTCCAAACTGCACAGAATCGTAACAACCAGTTCTAAAGAACTGGTCCAAACCAGTAGAATCCCACCCCTGGATGTCACCATTTACATTGCTTAGTGATAGAAAATCTGGTCCCAAGTGCTGCAGCAACCCAAGAACCATGTATGCTTAGAAAAATTAAACTTTGATTTTTGGACCAGCCATCTTTTTAGCTTAGGAAAGTAATTTGTTGTTTCAAGTCAAAATACTATCATGGCCAATTCATATTTAGCAGATGGAGTTATAGAAAGTAATCTGTCTGAGGGGATTCAGCTGGAACAGTGGCAGGCAGGGAAAGCAGTTTTGCCTCCATTTTAAGCTGGTTGACTTATTGTGGGTTGGGTATTTTGAGTGTGAGGGACTACAATTACTAGTTTACCATTAGAGTTCTGTTTGCAAATTTCTTTAGTAAAGATGTAACATGCACTTATATGAGAATTCCATGGGTCAAGACAGGACAAATAGTTAATTTATCAAAGCAGGACATAAAGCTGACTAACACTTAGGTTGTTTTAGCATTTGAATGAGATTAGGTTAATACACCATTCTAAAACTCACAGTCTCCAGCCAAGTGTGGCTATAGTTATTGATTCGCTTAGGAACAACAGTCTACTATTGTACTCTGCAAAGCTACCTGCTTAGCTCTCTTTTCTGATTCTCAGCTTGGAGCTAGAGAGATGGTAGTGTGGGATCTAAGTTGAAGGATCCATGCCTACCAAGACTTCAAATCTAGCTTTGGCTCCCTAACCCTTAAAAGGGGGTCACATCAAACTCTTCATTCTTACAGAAGTCTAATTTTTGAGAGGGAATATATCTAAACAGCTATATATGTCTAAGCTAGAATAATTCCCCACTCTATTTTATCTGCAAATATACAAGTTTTCCATGGAGGAGCATTCATTATATGAGGTTCAGTTGTATGAAGTAGGACTATTCACAATTTGAAAATTATTGGAAGAAGTGCTTTGATCTTCTAAAAGCACAGCAGCCCCTTTTTAGGCTTAGCAAGAAACTGGGAAAGGATGCAACTATTTTAAAGTTGAACATTAAAATGTGTTGTCTGATTAAATTCATTAAAATAACTATTTTTCTCATTTTTTTTTCAGTTTAGACATTCGTGTTCCATTAAGAGAAGAAAGCTGCTGTCCTGTGAGATCCAAACCTGTGTTCTAAACTATTTTTAAATTATGCACTCTAACACCCTAATAGTGTTAAGTGCAGACCAGATACAGACTTGCTGTATAACAATGAAAACTAGTTTTATTTTGCCTTATAATTTTTAGGGTATGCTTCAATCAGATAACCTATAATCATATAATATATAATATTATATATATTATATAATATATAACATAATAATATATAATTATATAATGTATAATCATATAATATAATCATAATCAGTGAGCAAGTGTAAACCCTTGCTCACTGATAGTTTTCAAACAGCCCAGGAAAAGAGACCTCCTGCCAGTTTATTAGGGGTTATAAACTTATTCTCAGATACCAGCAACAGCTAAGCAAAGCAAAGTAAAGCAATAACCCTTTACTTACTAACTCTCAATACTACTTCATTACCTTCATTATCTCAAAAAATCAATTTCTTTAAAATAATTATTTTTTATCAAATAATTGATTTATTGTTTTTATTGATTAGCATGATTGAGTGTTTAGTGCATATAGTATAATTACTAAATATCTGATGTAAAATCAGTGATTTAGTGAATTTAATTGACCAGTGTATTTAATAATTACTGTAATAAATTAGGCTGTTTGTTGCTTAGCAAAATTATTTCATTAGAGTGATTTGAATAACCAATTGATTGATTGATTGATTTTTAGTAATAAGTAACCTTACTTTTGATTTGTTCTCTAACATATCAACTAACATTTATTAATTACCAACATTCATTAAGTAACTGTCTACCTATCACATTAACTACCATGTTTCTCATATAATAAGGCTGGGTCTTATTTTTTTTTGAGCCCCCCCCCCCCAAAATGACTAGGCTGTCTTTTTGGGGGTGACTTAATCCCCCCCCTTGCATCTTTGGGTGGGCGGGTGGTGACAGCTTGGATGTTGACCTCGGCGTTGGTGGGGCACTTCGTATCAGGGTCAACGCAGGCAGCACCATATCCGGGTGTGCAACAAAAGTACTTCCTAATGGCAAGCCCCCCCACCATTCCCCCCCATTTCGCATATTTTAATATAGGCCTTAATTTGGGGGGAGGGGCTTAATTTCATTTCATGCCTATAAAACATGCTGGCACTTCCTATTGGGGGAGGCCGTATTGTTGGAGAAACAGGGTAGCTATTGTAATTGATTACTGTACTATTGCCATTGACCATGCCAGACAAAAACTCCAAACCAAAACAAAAGAAAAATATCTCTACCAATGACCTCCCAGACTCCTGCACATGTTTCAGATGTCTTGAAACCATCAATGAAAGCGAAATTTACATCAAATGCCACCTATGCGATAATCTAGCCCACCCTGCCTGCTTAAACGCAAACAAAAGCCTAGCTGATATGGTTAAAAATTCAGATACATTCTTTTATCTATGTCCATCATGTTCTCCTAAGCTAACAAACTGAGTACCCTACCTGACAGAGTTGAATACATAGAATCACTTATTCACTCAATAAAAGAACGCTTAGCAAGACATTTTGAAACAACTATACAACCAAGCCTAATCTCTCTTGAAAAAAAAAAAATACAGCACAGCTAAGTGAGTACCTATCAGCTCAAAATCAAATCCCACAAAAACCACAACTACTACCTCAACTACGATCAGAACTACAACCAAAAATAACCACAGAACCACAGCCACAAACAATTACTATCTCTTCAAATAATTCCACAAATAATATCCCCTTACTCATCAGAGACACCATGGAACGTGAACAAATGCCATCTTATGTGGTCTCGAAGACACCAACGAATCAGACAACATCACCAAAGTTCGCGATATCATAAGCAACTCAAATACAACAAACATCTCTCCTGAAGATACCATTGAAATAACCAGAGATGGCCCTGGGTACAAATACAGTGACGGCTCTATGGCCCCAATATTTTGTAGAGTTGTATGCAAAAATGAGTCTAGCAAATGCATATTCATTCATACAAAAAACACCATTGCAAAAACCAGTCCCAACCACAAAAAACTTTGCTCAAGACCAGACTTATCCATACTGCAAAGAATCCGCTCCTGTGAACTCCACGCAGAACTCAAAAACTGTCTAGACAATGGAGAAAAGGATCTATACATTGACTACAGAGCTGATTGCTTCAAAAGAAAGTCACACAACCCACAACTCCGCATCCAATCCCACCCCATCCAATCCAACATCACTTAAAACTAGGCACGCATGCCCCTAACTACCTCTATTCCAACCACAACTGGCCTTAGATGCAAGCAACTCAATGCAAGAAGCCTTGTAAATAAAATACCTGAATTTCTCCTCTTACTAAATATGGCTAAATTCAACATTATATTTGCCTGTGAAACATGGTTCAGTGCATTTCTCCCTGACTCCATTACCACAGTAAGAGACTATCATGTTTACCATTCAGATCATGAAATCGGTAGAGAAGGTGGTGTTGCTATCTTCTATAAAAAGTCCCTACATCTAAAAAACATCCAAGTTACCCAGGAACTTGCTATCCCTAAGACCATCGTCTGTGAACTGTCCTTAAATATCACATTTCGGTTCTTACTATGTTACAGAGCCCCTGATTATGACATTGAACATGCACAATACACACTATATTCTTTTTAAAAAAAGGATTATAAATATATGCAATTATAAACCCTCATTCCATTCCAATTCAGTTCCATCATCAATAATCATCAAAGTCTCAACATCTTCAACATTTCTTTTCAATTAAATATCATATTTCCTTAAAGACACACATAATCTCCATAATCAATTCCCCCCACATCTCTCTTCACATATGTTTTGTAAATCATTAAATATTCATTTTGTTACATTTATTTATTGACAAGCATTCCACTAAGTTATGACAACTACCTTATCAAACATTTTAATCATACATTGTTTCATATTTTCTGAAATTATTTCTATTTCTAATACAACAATACTATCCTAGGTACCTTTGCAGATTCCCCCCTTCCATTAGATTTTCACCCATTATCTCTAAATAGGCCCTGTTTCTCTACATTTTGCCTCCGTCGCCTATAACTTATTTTCCCCTCTCTCTTCCCTCTCCTCTTCTCCCTCCCCACTCCAACCCCCTGTCTCTCTACTTCCAATTCTCTACTCTGCATTTCCCTCCTCTGTTGCTCTCTGACTCTATACTTATTTTTCACTCTATTCTTCTTTTGGGTTGCTTTTCCCAATCTTAAATTTTCCATTCTCTTTCCCCCCTTTCCCTTCCCTTCCCCACCTAAGATTACTTGTTCATTAAAGATGGCTTCTTCTTTGTCCCAATCCTCTTGTTCTGCAGGCATTTCTTGTTGTTTCTCATAGTTCCAAATCTCCATTTCTAAGAACTGAAGTACGAAGCCAAAAGAACCTCTCCCTTCTTGTGCATCTTCTTTGTACTGTTTAAGTTCCATTTTCAGTTCTTCTAAAAGTGGAGCCATTTTAAACAGTTTCAAACAACCACCCAATTGACTTTAGTCACTCAAATGCAACAACCAAGATTCCAGAGATCACCAAGTAATCCAAATAGTCCCAAGCTGTTTCCTCTTATTTCACCCTTCACTTTCTCTTCCTGGGGTTCCACCATTCTGCCACGATGTTTCAGTTAAGATGCATCCCCTGGAAGTCCTGTTGGGACTTTGCTGTAAGTTCTTTTTAATTCCAGGCAGTCTCCTCCCTTCCAGATCCTGCCCTTTTATTCTTTTTCTCTCCTTTCCAGTTTTCAAAAGCTTTTAATTATCCAGAAATCTTTATTATCCCTTTGACTTTTTATTTTCAGCATTAAATGCCTATTAATGTCAAAGTGGATTTTTTTCCAATTTCTTGCTTAAGTCACCTAGCTGTCAGTATAGGAAGAGGAGGAAAAAAACACCAAATCCTTTCCCTTTTCTCTCTCCTTCGCAGCTTAGAAATCTTCTTAGGGAACAATGTTATTGTTTTTTGTTAATAGTTTCAATTCCAGGGATCCTCATCCGTTGCCCCTGCTGTCTGACCTGGTCAACCAAGACCTTCTCTTCCCATCTTCCTCCTGCACATTCTTTTCTGGTCGAGTTCTTCTTTGTGGTGGCCATTTATGACGACCGCTACAACCGCCTTTGGGAAAGGGAGTAATGGCCAGCTGGGGAGGACAGATGCGGCTCTCCTCAACCCTGCAGGCAGTCTCCCCCCTCTTCACCACCTCTACGGGGTGGCTTAGCCCCAAAACCAGCCAGCTCAGTGCACTCCAGCAGCGAGCATGGATCGAAACTGTGCAGAGATGTGGTTTCAGTCTGTCGCCAAAGAAGCTGAAACCGGAGTCCATCCCCTTGATTGGCAATTTCTATTCTCTGGATGCAATAGTGTAGAAGACCATTACGACATATTTTTACTTGAAGTCAAAAGAGTCATCAAACTATATGTACCATTAACAACTCCCAAAACCAGAAAAAACAAATTACCCATAACAATAAGGAAGCTTCAATCCAAAATGAAATCACTTTGGCGGAAAAACAAATCTGGTCACATTGCCAACTTCAAAAGCCGATACAAAAATTTATGCCACCGGATAAAAACTGAATGCACCAATTGAAAAAACCTTCTACACACCAATTCCACCTGAGTTTTCTACAATTTTGTAAACAACAAACTAAAAGACTAAAGGTCCATCCCACCCCTGAAAGGACCTAATGGTAAAGACTGCAACAATGACACTATTAAAGCCAACTCTTTAACACATTCTTTGGCTCAGTATTTGTAAACATCAATGGATCATGCCCAATATTTCCTAGTCGAACCACAGACAACTACAATGATCTAATACATATCGATTTTACAGAAGACAATGTTGCAAAAGCACTATGCAATCTAAAACCATCTCTATCTATTGGACTGGACGGAATATGTGCCTACTTCTTAAAAAAGCTATCCACTGCCATAGCCGAACCTCTAAGCATAATCTTTGAAAAATCTTTCAGAACCAGCTCCTTGCCAAAACTATGGTCACAAGCCATGGTCATCCCCATCTTCAAAAAGGGAGACCCCAGCCTAGTTGAAAATTACAGATCAATCTCCTTATGCTGCATCACCTGTAAAGTCATGGAATCAATTATTAACCAATCCATTATCCTCCACTTAGAAACAAACAACCTACTCTGTAATAAACAATTTGGTTTCAGGAAAAAACTATCCTGTAATCTGCAACTCTTACATTGCAAAAACATATGGCGTACACAACTCAATCAGGGCAAAGCAATAGACGCAATCTACATAGACTTCTGTAAAGTCTTTGATTCAGTGGTACACGACAAACTACCACTAAAACTAAAATCTTATGGTATCTCTGGACACCTGCATAACTGGATAGAAGCATTCCTGTCAAACAGACAACAAATGGTCAAAATTGGGAGCATCCTATCAAATTCTGTGCCTGTCAACAGTGGTGTACCCCAAGGCAGTATTCTGGGACCAACTCTTTTCATACTATACATAAATGACCTCTGTGATCATATTAAGAGCAACTGCGTTCTCTTTGCTGATGATGTAAAGCTAGTCAACACCACAGACAATACTGCAACCCTTCAAAAAGACCTTGACCATGTATCAGAATGGTCAAACAAATGGCAACTTCAAATCTCAACAAATAAATGTTCTGTCCTACATATTGGCAAAAAAAATATCAGAAAATAAAATACAGGTTGAATAGTCAAGACCTTGTTGATGATCCAAACTCTGTCAAGGATCTTGGAGTACTCATCTCTAATGACCTAAGTGCTAGAGCCCACTGTAACTACATAGCCAAAAAGGCGTTAAGAGTTGTTAACCTAATCTTATGTAGCTTTTTCTCTGGTAATATTACACTAATAAGTAGAGCATAGCAAACATTTTCTAGACCAATACTCGAATACAGCTCATCAATCTGGAACCCACATTACATATCTGATATTAACACAATTGAGAAAGTCCAGAAATATTTCACAAGAAGAGTTCTCCACTCTGCTACTCATTGTAGAATACCTTATGCCACCACACTCGAAATTCTAGACCTAGAAAACCTACAACTATGCCGCCTTCGGTTTGATCTAAGTATAGTATATAAAATCATACATTGCAATGAATACTTCAGCTTCAACCATTACAACACAAGAGCAAACAATAGATACAAACTCAAGGTTAATTGCACCAAACTTGATTGCAGGAAATATGACTTCAGCAACAGAGTGGTCAATGTCTGGAATACTCTACCTGACTCTGGTTTCTTCCCCAAACCCCAAAAACTTTAACCTTAGACTGTCTACTATTGACCTCACCCCTTTCCTAAGAGGTCTGTAGGGGGCATGCATAAGCGCACCAACATGCCTACCGTCCCTGTACTCTTGTTTCTTTTCTTTTCTTTTTTCTTTTTCTTATATGTATCCATGTATTCATAACTATGTTTTTACTTATACCTATTATCTTGTAAGCAATTGACAAAATAAATAAAATAAAATAAATAAATATCCTTGGAAGGACAAACAGGGCACAAAGTAAGAAAGTTTCAAGCATAATTATGACTTTTAGATGAGCAAAGGAAATGTTCCTCTCTCATCACAGCAACAATATTCAGCAATATATTACCAATCATGATTTTTTTACATACTAGGTCTTCGACGAACTGGTTTTGGTTTTCTGAAAGGTATTACCTGAAAATGAAAGCAAACACTTATGTAAAAGTCCATTATATCTGTTTTTAAAAAACAAACAACTTTTCTTTGGTGTACTGCTTAAAAATGAAATTATGTTGTTCATAACAATTTCTAACATACACAACTAGATACAATTGATATTAACTTTTCTGAATATTAACAAAAGGAGTATTTAATTATTAAAGATGTATTGCTTATGAGAACTTAATAAAGAATGAAATATTTCAGAAAGACTTTCAATTGTAATCCTAAAGGTTAACAGGCAGATATATATGCTGAGTTTTTTTCCTATGGAGTCATCATTAAGAGCACTTTGGGACAATTTCCGGTATTGCGTTATACTGTTTCTGATTGTGTTCACAATCAGAGTCTAACTAATTGGTGGTTATTTCTTTTCCTGTCTTGTATTTATTCCTTCCCATTTCTCAAAATCTAACAGATGAGCAGTAACACAGTTTTTATAGCCAACAATGTTGCCTTCCTGCAGTGCTATTTGTATCTTTGTCCTACAGAACATTACTACCCTTAGATAGACATATGTTCAAAGTAGGAAAGACCACTAAGGATCCAGCGTGCCTCATTTGGCAGATCTGCAGGTTTTTAGACGCACAGTTGGTTGGTTGGTTACAAGCATCACCAACCTTTCATTATAAAAAAAAATGATGTTGATGTTCTTAGTTCAGCTGTCCTCTGAGAGCTGATACACTTATAGAAACAGCAACAACCAACAGAAGGTGTTCATCATGGGCAGTGAGATGGTGAGAAGTAGACCCTTTAATTCTCTTTTAAACATCACATATAACTTTCACCTGTTGAGGTGACTAACGATCTTATGCCAACTAATCCTTATTGAAAAGCAAGCTACTATTATTCCTTAGTGTTTGTCAACAATGTTTTGCTTCCTCAAAGTTGCCATCAGTTTGATGTTGAAAACTACTTTGGGAACAATTCAAGATATGTTTCACAAAACAAAACAAAAGCAAACAGCTTCAGCTCAAGATAGTTTTCTTGGGAGATTTCCATATGGTGAGTTTCCCATGTGCAACCTGTGTACCTGAAAGGGAAGAATGGCATTGGACAATTTTTAACTTCCTTTCCTTGTCTGATGTGAGATTGACAGAGTCCCATTTCTGGTCTGCTATGGCATTACTGAATGATGACTTTCAAACACAGCAGGTGCAACACTGTTACCATGAATTCTCACAATTCCCCATTTCCCCCCTTGTAGTACCAAGTAAGGAGCTGTGGTGGAAAATCATGTGTTATCTTTTTATTTTTTATTTCCTTTACCCATTTAGCTTCTTGAGTCATGAAGCTGCTGATAATCTAGACAGATGAAAAATGAACCACAGGTAGATTTTAATAATTGCAGAAATGTGTGTAGAAAGTCCCTGACACTGAATGCCTATTGCAATTGCTTGATAATACAACTGCCAGTTGCTGAAGAACAATAAGTGCTTGTGCAATATTATACAACATTTGTGAAACAAAAGGACTTGTATTATTAGTTAATCTTCCAACGCAGCAATGCTTTTGTATTCATTGAAAGGAACATGTGTCTAAGTGAAAGCATGACAGTCATGGGGTAGAGGGGAACTGTAGTGTAATTGCAGATGTTCTCTTAAGTACTCTGAAATACCTTTTGTATTCTTTTCTTCTCACTTTGGTTTCCCATATAGAAATAGTTTCTCTTCCTGCCCTTAAATTCACTGTTATCAAAGTCCACAAGGGACAATGGATATTCATTTGATGCCCTGTCTCATTTTATTTATGCATATGCAATTATGGATTAATTGTGGTAGTTAACAAGGTAGCTGAACACAAAAAGAATTTTTATCTGCTGCATTACTGTCTGTGCAGGGAATGTCTTCTGAAACTCAACCTTGAAATTAGCACTTCCAATGTCCACATATGGTTATCTAGAGCATATTCCACTTATCTTACATTTGGGATAACTGAATGCAGGTTTGGATAGGTTAATTCGTGTCAGTTCTGGTTTCTAGCTGAACAGATTACCAATGTTGTACAGTCCATCCTTCATCTGCCTACTCCCTCTTCCCATTTCTCTTCTTAATATTCGGCATGCTTATGATGAATTCCAATTCTGAATACTAAATGACTTCATTGTTTATGTGGTGTTGGATGGAATATGGATTACTAGTTTGGATCAATGTTTTTAGACAGTTCTTGATGTAAATGAAAGGCTGGAAAGTTATCACAAGATCAGTTCAGTCATCCGGATGTAGAGTTTAAAGTCATGCCAAAACAATTTGATCAGCGCTCAGTCTAGGGATGAGTTTAATGGTAATCTTGCAAATTGACTTGTGATGAGTATTGATTTCTTTTCATTCTTCCAGATGTCTTTCTAGTATCACCATCACCAGTACCCCCCCCCCTTTTTTTTTCTGTGCTGTTCTTTCTAACTGAAGGTTGGGGACAGCAAGCTAATCAAGTTAGTTTGGTCCTGTTCTCTCTCTCTCTCTCCCTCTCCATGATCCTTTACAATCTTGCTAACTCTCTTCCAAATCTGTTCCAGTTTCTCCACATTCCTTTAAAGTGTGGTACTCAGAACTGAACACAGTTATTCTAAATGCAATCTAATCAACAGAGGGTACAATAGAATTATTGTCTCCAGGGACAAGAATACTTAAAAGCGGGTATGTGTGTGAGAGAGTTATTGGCGGTGGGCTGGTCATGCCAACTTGGCCATGGTGAGTTGTCCTAGACCCACCAAAGAAGTTTGGACATTCTGAGGAAAAATATGCTGATATGGTCAGACCCCAACTGAGGACAGCCATGCATCTGGACCCTGATGGCTGCCTGCTGCAGACCCAAGAAAAGGTGGATAAATTGCACCAAGGAGGACATGCAATGTGTGAGCATCATTTCTGAAGATGCCATGAATCAAGCCAAATGGAGACCCCCTTGCTGACAAGCAGAGCCTGCCATAGTGGAAGAAGAAGGGGAGGAAGAAGAGTCATACCCAAACTATAATAACTCCAGGACCCATTAGGAAGAAGAATAGTCATACCCAAACTATAATAACTCCAGGAGGTATTGAAAAATGCATCACTGTATTGAATGTTCCTGATGCACTGTACTTAAGAATAGGGGTGTAGCTAATCCCAAAGATTCCACTGGACTCCATATGGTTATGTATGTGTCATATCTAAGTATAGCATATAAAATCATACATTGCAATATCCTACCTGTCAATGAATACTTCAGCTTCAACCATAACAATACAAGAGCAAACAATAAATACAAACTCAAGGTTAATTGCACCAAACTTGATTGCAGGAAATAAGACTTCATCAACAGAGTGGTGAATGTCTGGAATACTCTACCTGACTGTGGTTTCTTCCCCAAACCCCAAAAACTTTAACCTTAGACTGTCTGCTATTGACCTCACCCACTTCCTTAGAGGCTTGTAGGGGGCGTGCATAAGTATACCAATGTGCCTACCATTCCTGTCCTATTTTTTTTTTCTTATATGTATCCATGTATTAATAACTATGTTTTTACTTATACCTCTTATCTTGTAAGCAATTGACAAATCAATTAAATAAATAAATATCCTGACCTAACATTGTATATAGTGTAGAAATGTTAGTTAGTTAATGTTAGTTAGTTAACGCCCAATTATTTCTGGTTATTATGGAGAGAAGGAATAATAGGGAAAGCAAAGGGAGGGAAGTCTAATAAAAAGTAAAAGAGAAAGTACTAGTGAAGGAGAGGTGAAAAAAGGGTTTACATTGTGAGCCAAAAATGGTTTTAAAGTGAAAAAAGAATGGTCACAATTCTTCAAAAATAAATTGTGCCAAAGTGTCTTGTGCATACAGAAGTTGTAGGAGCTTTATCCCTGGAAGCTTTCAAGAAGAGACTGGATTACCATTTGTCAGAAATGGTGTAGTGTTTCCTGCTTGGGTGGGGGGTTGCACTAGATGACCTACAAGGTCCCTTCCAACTCTGTTAATCTGTTATTACATTAAATTGTCTCTATTCACAGCATCACATTGACAGAACAGTTGCTATAATCCTCAACATTATGCCATACCTCTGTGCAAAGTTTACATGTATTCTTATCCTTATATATTAATTTTTTTCTGCCCTACACAATATGTGCTTACACTGGTTGGATATTTTTATTCAATTACCTTGATCATCATTATTCAGCTTGTTCCTTATTCTAATGTGTATGCTTGTAAGAAATAATGAAGTGCACATTTAATAAGCAAACAAAGAAATCAACAGTATAAGCTTAAATCAATACAGTGAATAAATTGTAGAGTTCTTATGGAAAATTATGATTGAATATCTGTATTATGATTTGAGATATTATTTTAGGTACAGAATAAAATAGTGTATCTCTTAACTAGATAGCCTTATAAAAAGAGTAATATTGGTAATAAAATCTGTGGAAAGATTTTCAAAACAGTAACTATGCTCAGCTGTTATAGATTTTTATAAGTCTTGAGGACTAAAATTTGATGCCAATAGCTTAGCATATCAATGGTTTCTAATGAGGGTTGCTAGAAATTTCACATAGTGTAATAATCATAATTTGGGAAATGTAACATTCAGAAATATGGAGTGAAAAATTAGGTCATTCTCTCAGAAGCCCAGTAAGCTACTGAATTCAGGTTTCAGAATTTGACCTCCAGGGGTAACAGCACAACTATATTTATTTATATTTATTGTTTGTTGTTTGTTTGTCAAACATGTACAAGATAACAAGTATATGTATGAACATAAATATGAACAAAGGAAGTAAATACAGATAAATGGGGACAGTAAGACAGGAACAGTAGGCACACACCGTGCGCTTATGCACGTTCCCTTTAAGGACCTCTTAAGAATGGGGACAGTTTAAGATTGAAGCTGTGAGGTTTTGAGGCTGTAAGAACGGAGTCTGGTAGAGTGTTCCATATCAGTCAATGGAATGGTTGAAGCAAAATCAAGACTGAATGCAAAACCCAAATATTTATAAATTTAAAACAATGGCAATTTGGCTCTTGTGGCTGGAAAAAGTGATACAGAATGGTGGTAGTTACTAAAGAAGGTGATCCTAAAAGCTGAACTGCAAACAGTTTCAAGGAAAAGAAAAATAGAGGGCAACACAGGAAGCAAATATCATTATAGAAAACAGTTACTAAAGATCTGAAAACAAAAAAGGACCCATAAAAGAAATGGGAAAAAATCAAGGAGCAGTTAAATAGCTTTGTCATTTTTTTATTACATGTTTTAATTTGCTTTACTCAGGTATATATTTTTCTCTGTTAGATTCTGCATAGGGAAATTTTGAAGGGTAGGTTGAAGGAGCAGGATCCATTTTTGAGACTTATAGAAACATGATCAGGGAATACTCCCTTATATTGATTGGGTCTCAAAATGTCCAGTTAGATGAATTGCATCCCATGATACCAAAATAATTAGGTAATGGTCTGGTGGAACAAGAATGTGTGAAGTGCCAAATAACTGGAGAACAAATATTGCCTCTACTTTCAGGAAGTGGAAAATGAAACTACTCTCTCTCTTCATCTCTCCATCCACCTTTCTCTCTGTCTCCATCTCTTCCTCCCTCCCTCCATTCAGGAGTTCATTCAGGAGTTCAACAAACATGAGAGACTGAAAAGGCTGTACTTGCTTAGCCTAAAGAAAAAAGTGATAGCGTGGAGTTTGATATATTCTTCAAATACCTAGAAGGATGTTACACACTGCTTTCTCTAGTTACAGAGAAAGTCTTGCAATAATAGATTTAAGTGATGTAAATACTGTCCTGATTCTGATAAGGAAAAAACGTCCAAGCAATAAAGCAGTGAAATACCATAAAGGCTCCTTTTCCTTGGATGTTAGGCTAGACAGCCATTTGTCTAGGATGTTTTAATTTGTATTTCTGAACGAACCAAGCATTTGTTCGTTTCATTTCTTTAGATTGTCAAATAGTTAGGCCCAAAACTGCATGCTTCTTCTTTGTCAAGTGTTGACTGGTTCATTGGAGCCACTCAATTGGTGGATTGGTAGGAACTATTCTGATTTAACTATTATTGATTAATGTTTGTGGATTATTATTTTTGTTGATTAGTATTACTTGATGATGATGAGTATGGGAATGATGATTGATGCTCATGATTCTGATGATTTCTTGCCTCTAAAGAAGATCACAGATCATGGCTTAAAGATGAGTTATGAATAATCTTTTATATATAAATCTTATTAGACAGCTTGTCGAAAAACCTTTCAATAATAGGATGTGTAGTAATATAATGGGAAATTTAAAAGACTTCACTTTTATTTTAAGGACTCAAAATAGAGGATAATTAGTATTGTTTGATTTCTTAACGAAACATGAAAACTTAATGAAGATTTGCTGGTGCCAAAGAACTTAAACCCAAACTGAAGGTTGCCTTAATCCTCCAGAAGGGATACAACTGAGAACCAAAGCATTTTTTTTTTTAAAAAGCCACCTTTTTCTGTTTTCTCTTCTTTTTCCCTTTACCATTCCTGTGAGCTTATTTTATAGCATTTATTCTGACAAACAGAGTAAACCTTTCATAAATAAATCTAACGGAACATTGATAATGGATTCTTCTTTAAAATGTGAAATCATGAAGATTCCTTAAAAAGCAGCATCAGGACCAGGTATGGGGTGCTACACTGCAGAAACATAATGTGTGTTGTTTTATTGTAGAAGTCCACAGAGTGCACTGAAAAGGCATTCTGTAACAGCAGTAGAGAAGTATGCACAAAATAGTGCAAATTTTAACAATTTCATACATTACTTTGATCCCACAATGTACTTGTATTGTTGGGTCATCAAAACAGCATTTCAGGTCAGAATGAGAGCATTTTTCTGACCAGTCAGGACAGAAAACCACTTCCAATGAGTTCTGAACAGCTTGTTTTGAGGATGAATAAGGGGTAATTCATCTTAAAGTGGCTAAATTGCAAGTTTTGCACAGGTACAAGGAATCAGATAATGTATTCCTCTCAACATTAAAGCATTTTAATCAACCTAAAGAAGCTACTAGATGCTTAATAACTTGTTCCATTTTTAAAAATCCAGTTCCATAGTGAGATTTTGTACTATTAACGATGTATACTGTAGTTTTGCTGCTCTCTAAAATATAATGCTAAAAAATCTTTATCAGGAGATTAAAATTGTATGTTTCTAATGTTGGCTATATTGAAGATATTCCAAAATGCCTTTTGTATAAGGTATGATCAGAAAGTAGGCAAAAATTGGAAAGTGCTTTCTGTTGAAGAACCTTAGATTAAAAAGTGCCTTGCATAACTAATTTCATTAGTCATATATACAGTAAATATATTGATTGAATACGTTTTTTCCTTAAATTATTAATTTGTGTAATGTAAATTATACATAATTTTCAGTTATTTCAGAGATATGCAGTACTTAGTCCAGTAGCTATCGGCATTTCCATCGCCCCATTTTCAAATCGAATGTCACCAGCAGTTGTCAGTAGCAAACTTTTTCAACTGTTTCTTGCTCTTCTAAATCTGTCCATTAAAGCTCTTTTGCAACCTTTCCTATACATAACAGCATTTTGAAAATTGGACCATTTGGCCTAAGTCTCTTGATTTCATCATCTCCCCAAAGCCATGTCTATACAGACCTTTTCAGGAAAGGAAAGGAAAGGAAAGGAAAGGAAAGGAAAGGAAAGGAAAGGAAA
>NW_020769344.1:7440094-7462408 GCF_900518735.1 Pseudonaja textilis
TTCTTTTATGTTGCAAAAGTGCTCCAAGGTTCGATTCACCTCCACCCCCTCTGTCAGACCACACTCTTTCTCACTCCAGACACTTTAACTCACATGGGGAAAGTGATACTTGCAGTGTCCATGCCTTTCTTCCTTTCCCCCAGGGAGAAAGAGGACGTGAGGAACGGAAAGCTAGGAGAGCGATCACAAGTGAGTGACTGGGTGACCGGGCTGGGGGAGTGGCTAGCCAGGGGTCACTACCAGTTTGGTGACCCATGCCAAATAACCACTACTGGTTCACCCGAGTAGGTGCGAACTGGTTGAATACCACCTCTGTTACAGTACTAATTTACCCACTGTAAAACCTGGGAACTATGTAACTATGGCAAAAAATTGTAGAATCAGAAGGGATTATTTGTCTAATCCACTCTTTCCTAGAGACCTCTGCTTGAACACATGCAGAGAAATGAAGCTCCACACCTACCTAAATATAGAACAGATTCTTGTTCTGTTGAGCTGCATCCTGGAAATCAATTTGTATTTTTCTATATATAGTTTAAGTCCATTATTAAAAAACCTACACCTATCATACCAACTATGAAGAAACCTTGATCTTCTGTGTGACACCTTTTCTGGAGTGCTATCAAATATCCCTTCAGGGATCTTTTCTCAAAGCTGCTCTCTCTTCAGAAGACTCAGTTCCTAGATGTTGGGAAACTGCCAACTTGGCTGGGAGGGGGAAGGAAATAGAGAATGGGCTTAGCTTAGAGTGCTTGCTGTCATGGTATCACCCTTGGAAGCCATATTTTATTTAGAAGCTTCTCAGCTGTCACATTTTAGTGCCTGGGAATTTGGGAGGGGGGATTTCATAGAGAGGTGGAAGATTAGGCTCAACAACATTCTTCTCATTAAGTCAAGGACAAGTCACCCTGCACCTGGAGAGGAGTGTCTGGAGGAATGTCTCCAGTTGGGACGATGGTTGATTGGACCATGTGATGGACTGGTGGGTGCACGGGATGGGTTTTTGAATTTCATTTGGGAAGGGAAAACCTGGAACTCTCAGATTTTGGTTTTCCCAGATGTGCCAATATGACTTATTTAATAAATTCTTACTTGGATGAACTTTGTTTTTGAGTGCTGAATGAAATGGGGGGTTTCATTGGAACATTGACAGTAACCCGAATCTCTAAAATGTCAACCAGCTCCCCATGAACCGGTGGCTGTCTGAGGTCCTGAGCCCCAATCACCGACCTGCCTACCAGGTGGTGTGAAGACTCAGGGAAGATGGAGGAGAAATCAATGATCAAAGAAGAAGAAGCCATGGGGATCAACTTGGCATCCAATGATGAGGTTTTTCTTCCTCTCTCAGAAGAAATAAGCTGAGTGATAGAAGTGGCTGAAATGGAATGGTGGCAAGGCACTTGACCAAAGGAGCCAGAGTACCAGTTTTTCAGTCAAATAGAACAGTCTGAAGATGGCAACTGAGATGAGGACACCTGAGTGCAGACTGGGGACCAGCCTGATGATATCAGCTCAAAGTCCTGAGTGGAGAGAGCCAAGACATTTGGGGTCTGACAACTCCTGGGATTGGAACCTGCTGCCTCCCTAGCCTCCCTAGTCATTGACAGGTCTCCCAGAGAGATTTGAATGACTTCATGTGGGCAGTTATATCCCATGAGCACAGGCTGTCCACCTGAGATGGATCCTGACTCAACTCATGTTCACCTTTCAAGACCCTGGGTTAGCTAGTGGCTATACTGCAGTGATGGCCTCCTTCTACTCAGCCAGAGAAAACAGGAGAACCGGCCCAATACTCATGGCTCAACCTGCGGGAGAGGGACAACGGCTGCCGCCCACAATTGGCAGCTTTTATGCTGCCTCCAGCTGAATGTATTCCCCCTGGCTGAGGCTTCTATCCCAGCCAGTAGTGGTGCAATACCAGTGGACACCAGCACCGGGATTGCCACTTGTTCCTAACCTGCAAACAGATCTAGCCCAGCAGCCAGTTTCAGCTCAGCAGCTGGCTCCAGCCCAGAAGCCTATTCCAGTCCAGCAGCCCACTGTGGCACAGCAACAGGTCCCTGCGCTGCTGCCAGCTGCTCTAGCAGCACCTCCAGTTGAACAGCCAGCCCCTCCTGCAGCCATGCAGCCACCCAGATTCAGGGCAAACTTTGATGGAACCCCAGGAAAACTGGCATATTTCCTCAACTGAGTTTGGGCATACATTGACCAATATGGGAACCAATATCAGTTGGACTATGACCTGACATCAGCAGTTGCTGAAGGAATGAATGAAGGTGATGGCACTGATTGGATAGCCCAGCAGTACGAGGAAGGGGCTGCTGAATTGGATAATGCAAATGGATTCATCTAGCTGCTCTGGCTCAGATTCGAAGACATGGACTGCAGAAATGAAAACAAAGATATTGTAAAGACAATGAAGCAAGGAAATTACCCCATCAAAGAGTTTATCTGGAAGTTCAGAAGAGTTTCTGGGAACTTCAGACGCTGGCCTGATCAAATCCTCCTCCATTACTTCAAAGAAGCCATCAACCAAGAGGTCAGAAAAGCATGTGGCTTTCAAGAAGTACCAAACAAACTGCAGGATTGTGACACCATGTCAATAGCAATGAACCGGGAGATCTATCCACACTGGAAAACCCCACCAGAGAAATAAGTGAAAAGACCCCTGGGCTGACAAACCTCTGCAAAACCTCCTGAACTGCAGCCTGCTCAGCAAACTGGCACCATCAAATGCTACTGCTGTAGCCAATTGGGCCACAGGGCTTCTGAATGCCTGGTGCCTGCAACCATCCCACAACCTCAGCCAGTTGCAGCAACCAGACGGAGAAGAACCACATGAAAGCCACCAGATGCAAGCAGATTTACCTGGCAAGCCGTAGAGGTTCCCCTTCCCACAAATGAAGGTGAGGAACCTCCCCCAGAGAACCTCCTCCAGGAATTGCCAACAGAGAAAATGACCGAATGGTGAGTGGAGTTATCCGCCCTTTTGCAGTAAAAGTTAAACTAATAATACCAGAGACTGGGGTGCAGGGGGGATTAGAAACGGTAATAGATACGGGCTGCACCGCTGTGTAATTGGGCTCCCTATAATTGAACAAACTAGGAATAAAGATGAGGCCCTTAGCATACCTCATTCATTTTGAACAAGTGGATGGGACATTAATTGAAGGAACCCCTGCCAGCCAAGTAACAGAACTTGTCAGGCTTGAGATGGGAAAGTAAATGGAGCTCATACGGTTCATTGTAGCCCCCAAAATGACTGGTTCTGTCTTTTTAGGACTTGCCTGGCTTGACAAATGGGAAGACGGATACAGGAAAATCATATCAGGCATTGCCCCCCTGCCTCCTATCTTTCCTGACAGGGGCCAGTCTCCAACTAGCCCCCAACCATCAGAAGCAGCCATCACCACTATAGAGCCACTGCCAGGTGTCCCCACTAAGGAGTACAAAGACTTGACTGGCATTTTTAGTGAGAAGGAATGCAATATCCTCCCACCTTACTGACAAACTTACTATGCTATTGAAATAGAGCCAGGAGCCAAGTTGCCAAAGCCTAAAATGTACTCCATGACACCCACAGAAATGACTGAGCTGAGAAAGTACATTGACATCAATTTAGCCCGAGGCTTCATCGAGCCCACAAAATCCAAAGTAGTGGCTCCAGTACTATTTAAGGGGACAAAAAGAGGGGGCTTGGGGTTGGGACTGAGCATTGATTTTCGTGGAATAAATTCTGTGTGTATGCAAAACACCTACCCGCTCCCCCTCATGAAAGACTTACTGAATCACCTATCAAAAGGCAAAATATTTACTAAGCTGGACCTAAGGGAAGCTTATTACAGAGTGTGCATTTGGGAGGGAGACAAATGGAAAACAGCTTTTAACTGTCTGTTAGGAAGTTTTCAATTCTGAGTCATGCCTTTTGGGCTCCAAGGAGCCCCAGCAGTCTTTATGCAATTAATCAATGAAGTACTGCATGAACATTTATATAACGGGATCCTAGTTTACCTGGTGACATTTTTATATTCAGTGAGACACTAGAGAGCATGGCAAACTGGTGCAGCAAGTTCTGAAAAAACTTCTAGCTGCAAAACTCTATGTGAAGCTCTCGAAATGTGAGTTCCATAAGACCTCCCTAGACTACCTGGGCTACCGAGTGTCAAATGAGGGAATTGAAATGCATCTGGGGAAAGTGAGAGCTGGACTGGTCTGGCAAGCCCCACGCACTTGCAAACAGCTCCAAAGCTTCCTAGGGTTGCTAACTTTTACAGACAATTTATTGACAGTAACCTGAATCTCTAAAATGTCAACCAGCTCCCCATGAACCGGTGGCTGTCTTGGGAGGGGGGCTTACATAGAGAGGTGGAAGATTAGACTCAACAACATTCTTCTCATAAAGTCAAGGACAAGTTACCCTGCACCTGGAGAGGAGTGTCTTAAGGAATGTCTCCAGACATTCCTCCAGATGGGACAATGGTTGATGGGACCATGTAATGGACTGGTGGGTGCAGGGGATGGGTTTTTGAATTTCAGTTGGGAAGGGAAAACCCAGAACTCTCAGATTCAGATTTATCCAAATGGATGAATTTTGTTTCTGAGTGCTGAATGAAATGTGGAGTTTCATTGGAATGTTGAGACATGGCCCCATTAGAGCCTGGGTCTGAGGAGGTTGACAAGATTGATTCAGGGCTGATGGAGGAGGATGGCACAGCTTCTCTAACTCTGGAGGAGTTATCTGGGCAGCAGGACAAGACAGTTTTGGGTCCCTTGGGCTTTGGAGGGGTGGCCAGCAACAAGTGAAGGAGGAGGAGAGGGAAAGAGTCAACCCTGGCAGTGGCCATTTTTTTTGCTGTAGCTTTTTGGTAGGGATTTTCTTCACATGGCTTCAGGCTTGACACAACCTGGAGTTTAGGGCAGTGTTTAGGGAGGGTGTAGAGATAACTGGGATGTTGTAACCAAAATAAAATTCTTTCCCCTGGGAACCAAGGACATTGCCACAGGTGTTTGGAAGGTGGAGACTAAAGACAACCAATGATTAGATGTGTGCTGATTGGATCATGTAACTGATGACTCTGGGGGGGAAGTTACATACTTTTTATTTGGTGTAAAACTGGCAGGAAAGTATAGTGCCGGTTTTTCACCAAGACTGTGCCAATATGTCCCTATAAAATGTTCTTTGAGGAATATGCCTGCCCCAGAGTTCTCTTTGTGGGGGATGCATTACTTGGAACCTTGACATTAAACTGGCCCTAATTTCAATCTCGAAGGCTCTAACCAGAGCTGATGTCCAGAGTCCTGAGCTCCAACTGCTTACCTGGTCTACTTGGGAAGCAGAGAAGACTCAGGGAAGGAAGGAAACTGGAAAAATGACAGGCATCAGTGGAGCCCACAGGAGAATCGAGGAGAGTCTGCAGTTCCCCTCAATGCCCCAGAGAGCTGAATGCCAGTTGGGGACCTGGCCCAAGATATACGTTCAATGTCCAGGCTCCAGGAGGTTTACCAGGCAGAAGAAGACCTTGGGACCCATCCAGCTTCCCAGTTGCCAGTGACAGAGCAGCCAATTATCTCAACAAGGGAAGCGAGGACCACTATCTTGGACTGGAGATCAATGGGACCCTTAAATATCAGTGAGTTGAAAGAATGGAAGTACAGATCCTCAGCCAGACCCTAGAGAGACTACCAGAAAAATTTGAGCAGATGAACCTCAGCAGCATCAGCCAGTTGCAGCACACCAGCCAAACAATGGCAGTTCTTGGTCAGCTGACTTTCATGTTTTCTGCCCAGAGGTACTCCAGAGGGACCAGTGCCTTTGCCAGTGCCAATAGTGAAGTGTGAGACACAGCTGAGTCTGCCCAGGAGAGACTGGTCAACCTTCCAGACAACCCATGCTGCCAGTTTGAGTTGGAGGATGTTAATGATTTCCTACAAGAGCTGAGGAGTCAGTTCTTGCCGTGAGCAAGTACTCAGTGACACAGTTCTGCTTCAGGTTGTGCTGCAGCCCCAACGACGCCTCCATGCAATGAGGACTCTCTGGAACCAAGTTTCCTGAACTGTGTTTGCCCTCAAAACTGGCTGCTTCTCTGAACTCACAGCAACCAGGAATTAGTGGAGGTGTGAGTGTGTGTGTGTGTGTGTTTGGAGCTTTGCTCATGGACTTACAGTGAACTGTGGGAACTTTGGGGGGGGGGTGAGTTGGAGCAATAAAAGAGAGTTAAGCCTTTGGACAGATTCCTAACATTCTCCCCTTTGGATAGGTCAATATATAATACATTACATCTTTAAACCATAATTCTCACAACACTCTTTATGCTTAATTGCACGTTGAGCTTTTGTGAAATGATCTGCAATGTTATGTTCAGTCATGCAGTATTCTAACTAAATTAATTTGTTTTGAATACACTAACATTCAAATATCTCAAATCAGTATGTTTAGACCTTGTTTTAACAGCTAAATTAGTAGCCATACTAATTGCAGATTGATTGTCTTCATAAGCAATAAATGGATCCTGTACAGTAATTCCAATATCTTTCAATAATTGTTTATAATATTATATATTATACTAACCTTATTTTTTTTTCTTTGCCACCCACAATTCTTAACAATTTTTCTTTTTTCTTTTTATGGTTTTTTCTTCTTTTTTGGAGGGGCTTCTCTTGCTATTTAACCAATTGATTAGATTAAGGTGTACAAGAACCTGAAGAAACTTTTCTTTTATTCTGCTTTCCTTTTTTCTCCACTATTTTTACTTGGAATTACAACTAGTCATTACACGAGTGGATTAAGGTCTAGAAGAACCTGAAGATTTTGAATTGTTTGAAATGAGCAGGAAACTAACAGTGGCTGGTTTCTCAATTCCTACTTCTTCCTCTTCACCATCTGGAGGACAACGCTCAATACAGACGGTGTTACAACAAGAGAAAGAACAGGAAAAGGTGATGCTGCAAATGATGATGCAAGGAATTCAAAACATACAAGCAAGAACATCTGTAGCTTGGTAATACAACTCCCAATTAGGCAAACCAAATCCTCCTCTTATTCTAGCATCTTGCAAAAGTTTTAACTTTATTCTCGCTTTCTTACTTTGCCATATAAATTTCAACACAGTTTTATTTAAATCTTCAAAATAGTCTTTTCCAAGCCTAATTGGAATTGTTTGAAACAAATATAAAATTCTGGGTAATATATTCATCTTGATTGTTGATATTCTCCCTATTAATGACAGTTGTAAATTTTCCCAATTTGGCAACTCTAGCGCTATCTGCTGTTTAAGTTTGATATAATTATTTTCTTTTAGTGTACTGCATCTTGCTGTCAAGTATATCCCCAAGTACTTGATCTTATTCGTAACCTGAATTTTCAATAAGTCTGCCAGTTCTTCCTTTTGTCTTGATAGCATATTCTTTGTCAAGATCTTTGTCTTATCTTTATTTATTTTCAAACCAGCCACCTTTCCATATGTCTCTATCTTTTCTATCAATTTTGATGCTGTTTCTAGCGGGTCTTCTAGAATAAAAACCAGATCATCTGCAAATGCTTGCAAATTCTTCCTTTTTAATTTTCATCCCTTTTATATTCTTTTCATCTCTAATATTTCTATTTAGCACTTCCAAAGTTAACACAAACAACAGAGGTGACAGTAGGCACCCTTGTCTTGTTCCTTTTCTTATATCAATAGAGTCTATCAGTTCTCCCTCTATCATTACCTTTGCCGTTTGCTTATGATATATAGCTTCTATTGCTTGAATAAATTTTCTAGCAAAGCCCATCTGTTCCAGCAGTAACAATATGAATCACCAATTCACATTATCAAATGCCTTCTGTGCATCTAGAAATATCAAAGCCATTTGTTTTTCAGGATGTGCCTCGTAATATTCCAAAGTGTCCAAGATTACTCTCATATTGTCTTTAATTTGTCTCTTTGGCAGAAATCCATTTTGATCAGGATGAATAAAATTATTTAAGTATTTTTTAAGTCTTTCTGCCAACATTGAAGCAAAAATTTTATAATCTGCGTTTAGTAGGGAAATAGGTCTATAGTTCTTGATTTGTAATGGATTGGCCTCCTCTTTTGGAACAAGTGTAATATAAGCTTCTGACCATGATTTGGGTATCCTCTTCTTTAACATAAGTTCATTCATAACTTCTAGCAATGGGAGATTCAACAATTCTTGTAATGTTTTGTAAAATTCTGCCGGAAGTCCATCTGGGCCTGGTGCCTTTCCATTATTTTGCTTCTTGGGTGCTTCAGTTAACTCCATCATCATTATATTGCTTTCTAACATTGTTTCAATCTCTTTAGGTATCTTAGCATTAGGGGTAACTTAGCATTCTGTAGGTACTGTTTGACTCTTTCCTCATCAATATTCTCTTGTGTGTATAGTTTCCCATAATAATCTCGAATGATTTCCTTCTTCTCATTACTACCATAGCAAACTTGGCCTTGATCATCTATTAATTGCGATATTTTCCTTGGCTCTTTTGCCTTTCTCAATTTATATGCTAACCATCTACCTGGTTTATTTGCATCTTCAAAGTAATTCTGTTTAAGCACCTTTAATTTTCTGTGCTAATTCTTCTTTTTCTATTAGACCCATTTTATGTTTAATTATATCCATTTTTAACTTAATGTCCTTTTTCTGTGGCATTTTCTGTAGCTCTTTTTCAAGTCTTTTATACTCATCCTCTAATGCCTTAGAGACTAATCTTTTCATGGTATTTCTTTTCCTTGTATAGTCTATTATCAACCCTCTGGCATATGCCTTCATTGTATCCCATACATTCTGGATTGATGTATCTTCTTTTTTGTTTTCTCTAAAGAAAAAAGCCAGTTCTTTCTCCATCCACTCTGTGAAGTCTTTTTCCTTTAAAATAGTATTATTTAGTGTCCATCTAGATCTTCTTCTTTGTCCTTTCCATTTAATTGTCATTGGATTGTGATCTGCCCAAGTACTTGTTTCAATATTTATTTCTTGGATATTAGTTAACAATTCTGCTGACATCCATATCATATCTATTCTGGACCATGATAAGTGTCTATTTGAGTAGAAGGTGTATTGTTTAATTTTAGCATTTCTTTCTCTCCATGTATCTTTTAAGTTTATTTCATCTACCATATTAAAAAAAGATTTAGGGAAAGTCTTTCTGTTTTGCTTTATTGTTTTCTGCGCTGTATAGTCCAGTTTGTTGTCTACAATTCCATTAAAATCTCCCATCATAACTATATTAGCATAGTCCAGTTCAATTATTTTGATATGTAATTTTTTATAAAATTCTTCTTGTTCATCATTCAGGGCATAGATTGCAATCAGGGGTGTTTTCATATTATTATCCATTATTTCCACCATTAGTATTCTTCTGTAGTCATCAGTATAAATCAATTTTGCTGGAATAGTCTCTTTAATATATAAAACCACTCCTCTTTTCTTGCATTGTGTCAAGGAGGTAAATATTTTCCCTAGTTTTGGCTGTATCAACAATTGTTCATATTGCTTTTTAATATGTACTTCTTGTAGGCAAATTATATCAAATTTTAATTTCTCTAATTTATGGAAAGTTTTCCTTCTTTTAACGGCTGAATTAAGTCCATTTATATTAATTGTAATCAGTTTTTTCTCTTCCATGCTTATATTTTATAATTAGGATTGGTAGCTCTTGTGGATCTTGGTTCACGTTGACCTTTGGCTTCCTACTTTCCACCAGTATACTGCACCTTCCTCTTTTTCAGTTGTTATTTGGCAGTCCTCTTGGAATTCAATTAGTGAAATTTCTTTTTCTGCCTCTTCCTCGTTCCCTCTGAAAAATTATGTAAAAAATGATTCAGCTTTCTCAACTGAATCAATTCTGTATCTCTGTTCTTGACATGTGAACATTAAACCTTCTGGAATCAGCCATCTATAATTCACCTCTTTTTTAAGTAGCAATTTGGTCAAGAATCGGTATTCTCTTCTCATCTCTCTCACTCTTCTGGGTACTTGTTTCAAAACCACAATCTCCTTATCTTTATATTTCAATGTTTTCTCTCTTGCCACTTGCGATATTTGCGTTTTAATGGCTTTCTTTGTAAATCTGATGTGAACTTCTCTTGGTAGGCTATTTCTCATTGCGTATCTTGTGAAGACTCGATAAACCTCATCTATTCCATCCATCATCTTCTCTTCTGTTATTTCCAAAGCTTCAGCCAATATTTCTATCATTATCTCAGCTAGATTTTGTCCTTTTTCTTCTTCTATGTTTTGAAATCTAAGATAAAATTCTGATCTGTCCATCTCCTATCTCAGCATACCACTTTTATCTTGTTCAACCACAGTTAATCTAGTATCAATGTCTCCAATCTTCTTATCTCTTTGTTTATCTTCTTCTTCAATTTTTAGTAGTCTCTCATCATACTTCATCATTTGTTGGGTGTTCTCGACTTTTTCATCAGTTTCCCCTGTTCTTTGTTCGATGTTCTCTATTCTCTTTTCAATATTCTCTGATCTTGTTTGAATGTTTTGAATTCCTTGCATAATAATCTGCAGGGTCACTTTTTCTTTTTCTTGTTCTATCTCTTGCCTTAACATTGTCTGTATTAAACATTGTCCTCCAGATGGTGGAGAGGAGGAAGTAGAAGTTGAAGAGCCGATAGCTGTTAATTTCCTACTCATTTCAAACAATTCAAAATCTTCAGGTTCTTCTAGACTTTAATCCAATTGTAAAGAAACCAATTGCGATTCCAAATAAAAATAGTAGGAAAAAAGAAGCCAAATAATAATAATAATAATAGAAAAAGATTTTCTTCAGGTTCTTGTATACCTTAATCCAATCGATTAATTAGATAACGATGAAAATTCAAAAATGAAGGAAAAAACCATAAACATACACAAAGGAGAAAAAGTTGTAAAATCCTAAAAAAGACAGAAAAGTGAAGAATAAAAAGCTTTAAAAAAGGGAAAAATTCATCAGGTTCTTCAACACCTTAATCCAATTAAGAGGTCTCAAATATAAAAAACTGCATAAGAGAAAAGGGAAAAAAAGCCAGGAAGATAAAAAGAAAGAAAAAACCAGTATTGGAGGTGGGTGGAAAAACAAAAATACCAGGAAATCAAAAAGAGGAAAAAAAAAAGGCTGCTCCCTTAAAAAGAAAAGGAAGGGAATCATTAATACTAAAACTTTTCTTTTAAAATAAAAAACAAACGTAAAATATTAACTTCCAAGGACAAGCATAAAGAAAAAAAAAGCAAAGACAAGTTCCAAAGAACTAAAAGTCCAAATAGCTATTTCAAAAAGTAAACTGTTGAGGAGGGGTAGCACAGCTTAGAAAAAATCAAGAAAACACACTGCACTTTGTTTAGTTATCCAAGGCTCTTGTTATAACACTCTTCTCCAGAAACTTATCACCTTTTCTTTTTCTATAACCTTCAGGACCAGACTCCAGCTGTTGATAGAAACCCAGAAGAGCACCTGCAATAATACTCTCCCATGCTCTTCCCTCTATCTTATCGAATACAAATGTCCTTGAAAAAAAGTCTCAGTTCTTTCTTTCTCAGCTTTGTCTGGTCACAAGAGAAATAGAATATTTCCAAGCCTCTAGTTGGCAGTGTTACAAAGTTTCTTTGCTTTCACTTTCCCCCTCCTTTTCCAAGCAAAATGCAATAAGAATAAAAAAAAGAAAAAGATATTTTGAAAAAAGAAATAACTAAATGGGAGTCTCTAGCCTAAAATAGCTACAAAATCAAAAAGGAGAAAAAAAAATAGATGAAAAAGAAAAAAACAGTCCAGTTTCAAAATATAAGATCATGTATAGAAAATCCAATTTGATGTGGGTTAAGGAATGGATATCGTTAAGAAATACTAGATTGTTGACATTAGAAGGACATGATCTGTTGTTGGGGTGGCATGCTTTTTTATGGTATAAAGGAACTAAGACACAGGGGTACTTTAGAAGACATTATATATGGGAGTCTCTGTGGTTAAACTGGGAGAAGATTAAAAGACAATGTTATTTGAAAATTCCAGTCTGGTTATTGACTATTGAAGCATTTTCTTATCCTATAATATACAAAAAGGAACCAACAGTTAGATATGGTGAAATACTGAATGAAAAGGGTGAACTTAAATCTATACAGAAACTAAAGGAACAAGGTATAAAGATGAATTGGTTTTCATATGCGCAAATACATTCAAGGTATGATAAAGATTCTAAAACAGAAGGTTTCTATGATAAATTGACTGACTTAGATAAGATTTTGACAGGTACTGATGAAAAGGTGATTAAAAAATTGTATGGATATTTATTAGAAATTAAACTAGAGGAAGAACAAGTTAAAGAAACTATGATTGCTTGGGGGAAGAATTTTGGATATGGGATTGATCTAGAGAAATGGCAAAAATTGTGGTCTCAAAATTATAAAATGACAATGTCAACAGCATATAAAGAAAATTTGTATAAGATGTTTTACAGGTGGCATTTCCCCCCGACAAGAATAGCAAGAATGTTCAAGAATAAATCTGAAAAATGTTGGAAATGTCATCAGACACCTGGCTCATATTACCATATGTGGTGGACTTGTGCGGATGCTAAAAAATACTGGACTAAAATCCACACGTGGTTGGAAAAAATGACAAAAAAGCATATAGACTTGAAACCAGAGATACTTTTCTTGGGAATTTTACCTGAAATATATAGTAAAGATTTGAAATACATGATTGTAAATGTATTAACAGTGGCTAGGATTGTATTTGCTAAAAACTGGAAAAATGAGAAAATACCATCACAGGAGGAAATTATTAAGAAAATATTGGAATGTGCTGAAATGAGTAGATTGACATTTGAAATTAGAGAACAGGATGATAAACAATTTTATAAAGTTTGGGATCTATTCTATCAATGGTTAGACAATAAAGTATAATAACGAAATATGTAGACTTTTAGAAAATACTAAATATATAAAGATGTATTCTTTTATATATATATAAAATGTTTTTAGGATAGATTTGGGATGATAATATGAATTGTCACAAAATAAATTAAGTAAAATGTGATTATTTTCCAAAGCATGAATGAATAAAAGTATAGTCAAATGATTGATTAATAATGATACCAATGTATTTAATATTGGATTGAAAATATGAGATCATATACAATGTAATTGTAATTGAAGACTACAAAATGGAAGCACAAAACAATTTGTAAACCAACTGGCACACTGTATGTACATATACGGAAGATGGCCTGATGTTTTTATGTTTTGTTTGTTTATGTTTGTTTTAAAAACCAATAAAAATTAAAAAAAAAACATACAAGCAAGAACAGAGAATATTGAAAAGAGAACAGAGAACATTGAACAAAGAACAGGAAAAACTGATGAAAAGTTGGAGAATATTCAACAAATGATGATGAAGTATGATGAGAGATTCCAAAAAATTGAAGAAGAAGATAAACAAAGAGATAAGAAGATTGGAGATATTGATGGCAGATTAACTGTCGTCGAATAAGATAAAAGTGTGATCCTGGGATGGGAGATGGACAGATCAGAATTTTATCTTAGATTTCAAAACAGAGAGGAAGAAAAGGGACAAAATTTGGCAGAGATAATGGTAGAAATCTTGGCTGAGGCACTGGAAATAACTGGAAATAAGAGAAGATGATGGATGGAATAGATGAGGGTTTTCTAGTTTTCACAAGATATGCAATGAGAAATAGTTTGCCAAGAGAAGTTCACATTAGATTTACAAAGAAAGCTATTAAAATGCAAATATTACAGATGGCAAGAGAGAAAACACTGAAATACAAAGATAAGGAGATTGTGGTTCTGAAACAAGTACCCAGAAGACTGAGAGAGATGAGAAGAGAGTATCGATTCTTGACTAAAATACTACTCAAAAAAGAGATGAATTATAGATGGTTGATACCAGAAGGTTTAATGTTTACATGGCAGGAACAAAGACACAGAATTGACTCAATTGAGAAAGCAGAATTATTTTATACAGAATACTTTGGAGGAAAAGAGGAGGAGACAGAAAAAGAAATGTCATTAATTGAATTCCAAGAGGACTGTCAAGCAGTGATTGAAAAAGAAGGTGCAGTAGGTGGAAAGGTGGAAGCTAGAGAACAACAAGAACCAAGATCTACTAGGGTTGCAAAACCTACTTATAAAGTATAATCATGGAAGAGAAAAACTTGATTACAATTAATATAAATGGACTTAATTCAGCTGTTAAACAAAGGAAAACTTTCCATAAATTAGAGAAATTAAAATTTGATATAATCTGCCTACAAGAAGTACATATTAAAAAGCAACATGAACAATTATTGATACAGCCAAAGCTAGGGAAAATATTTACTTCTTTGACACAATGTAAGAAAAGAGGAGTGGTCCTATACATTAAAGATACTATTGCAGCAAAATTGATCCACATGGATGATGATGGAAGACTTTTAATGGTGGAAATAATGGACAATAATACAAAAATTGATAAATACATAAATTGATAGCAATTTATGCTCTGAATGAAAATCAAGAAGAATTTTATAGAAAATTACATATGAAAATAATTGAACTGGACTATGTTAATATCTGTATGATGGGAGACCTCAATGGAGTAGTAGATAATAAACCGGACTATACAACACAGAAAACAACAAAGCAAAGCAGAAAGACTCTCCCTAGATCCTTTTTTTAAATGATAGATGAAATAAATTTATATGATGCATGGAGAGAAAGAAACACAAAGACCAAACAATATCCCTTCTATTCAAATAGACATTCATCATGGTCCAAAATAGATATGATATGGATGTCAACAGAATTGATCGCTAATCTCCAAGAAATAGATATTGAAACAAGTACCTGGGCAGATCATAATCCATTGACAATTAAATGGAAAGGACAAAGAAGATCTAGATGGATGTTAAATAACACTACACTAAAAAAAAAAAAGACTTTATACAGAGAATGGAGAAAGAACTGGCTTTTTTCTTCAAAGAAAATAAAAAAGAAGACATATCAATGCAGAATGTATGGGATACAATGAATGCATATGCCAGAGGATTGACAATAGACTACACAAGGAAAAGAAATATTATGAAAAGACTAGCCTCTAAGACATTACAGGATGAGTATAAAGGATTTGAAAAAGAGTTACAGAAAATATCACAGAAAAAGGACATTAAGTTAAAAATGGATACAATTAAACATAAAATGGGATTAATGGAAAAAGAAGAATTAGCACAGAAAATCAGAGGTGCGAAGCAGAACTATTTTGAAGATGCAAATAAACCAGGTAGATGGTTAGCATATAAACTGAGAAAGGAGAAAGAATCAAGGAAAATATTGCAATTAATAGATTATCAAGGCCAAGCTTGCTATGGAAGTAAAGAGAAGAAAAAAATCATACGATATTATTATGGGAAATTATACACACAAGAAAATATTGATGATGAAAGAGTTAAACAGTACCTACAGAATACTAACTTACCCCAGATACCTAAAGAGATTGAAATAATGTTAGAAAGTAATATAACGATGATGGAGTTAACTGAAGCACTTAAGAAGCAAAATAATGGAAAGGCACCAGGTCCAGATGGACTTCCAGTGGAATTTTATAAGACATTACAAGAATCGTTGAATCTCCCATTGTTAGAAGTTATGAATGAAGTTATGTCAAAGAAGAGGATACATAGCAATCATGGTCAGAAGCATATATTACACTTGTCCCAAAGGACAAATCAAGAACTATAGACCTATTTCCCTATTAAACTCAGATCACAAAATTTTTGCTTCAATATTGGCAGGAAGACTCAAAAAATACTTAAATAACTTCATTCATCCTGATCAAAATGGATTTCTGCCAAAGAGACAAATTAAAGACAATATGAGAGTAATCTTGGACACTTTGGAATATTACGAGGCACATCCTGAAAAACAATTTAAAATTTTTAGATGCACAGAAGGCCTTTGACAATGTGAATTGGCGATTTATGTTATTACAGTTGGAGCAGATGGAATAGAAGCTATATATCATAAGCAAACAGCAAAGGTAATGACAGAGGCAGAATTGACAGATCCTATTGACATAAGAAAAGGAACAAGACAAGGCTGCCCACTGTCACCTCTGTTGTTTGTGTTAACTTTGGAAGTGCTAAATAGAAACATTAGAGAAGAAAAGGATATAAAAGGGATGAAAATTAAAAAGGAAGAATCTAAACTGCAAGCAGGGTAAGAAAGTGAGAATAAAACTAAAACTCTTGCAAGAAGCTAGAATAAGAGGAGGATTTGGCCTGCCTAATTGGGAGTTATACGATCAAGCTACGGTACAAATCTGATGTGGGTTAAGGGATGGTTAACACTAAGAAATACTAGATTGTTGACATTAGAAGGACATGATTTGTTGTTGGGGTGGCATGCCTTCTTATGGTACAAGGGAACTAAAACACAGGGGTACTTTAGAAGACATTATATATGGGAGGCTCTGTGGTTAAATTGGGAGAAGACTAAAAGGCAATGTTATTTGAAAATTCAATAACAGTAATAAAATTAAGCCATCTTTTTCTCTTTGGAACAAACAAGGATCAGCAGTACCAGCTTCAAAACCTATTGAAACTAATTCCTTTACAATACATTTATTCCATTCATAACCTGATTGCTTTAGACCATAAAGGCTTTTCTTTAATTTCCAATAATCAGTTTTTCCATCATCCTTTAAACCTAATGGCTTTTTCATATAGATGGTATGTTGTAAAGGTACATGTAGATATGCAGTTTCAACATCTACATGGTTTATTTTACATTTATTCTTAGCTGCCCAAACTAATGCTGCTTTCAATGTATTTGCTCTCAGACTAGGTGCAAACACTTCATCATAGTCCTTATCTGACTGAGCAAATCCTTGAACAACTAATCTTGCTTTATGGGTAATAGTCCCATCCACATCAGTCTTTATCTTATACACCCATTTGCAACCTATTGCACGCTCACCTGGTGGTAGCTTTACATCCTCATACATTTCTAAATCCTTTAAAGATTTAAACTCCCTATTCATAGCTTCCTGCCAAGCTACCTAATCCTTTGTAGGATACAGTTTTTATTTCATTGAAGTTAGAAGGTTCTGTATTAACCTGACATACAATGCTTGCTTGAAATCTGTCAGGTGGACGTCTCTCCCTAGTTGACCTCCTAGGCAACTTAGTACATGTTGTTGGCATGTCCTCTTTCTTTACCTCCTCTATCAAATCCTCGTCTTCTACAGTCATAGAGGGTTCTTCTGTTGATGATTCCTCCATCGAGGATTCCTCCACTATCTTATCATCAATATTATTATCATTAGGATTATCGGTAAATAATGGAGTCTCAACAACAATACTATCCTGTACCTTATTATATTCCTGTTCAAGCTTTCTCCAGCCAACATGCTCTAGAAATTTAGCACTCACACTGCAATATACATTAGTAGTACCTGGCTCCCCAAATCTAAATGATCTATGATTAGCTTCATAACCTATAAAATATAATTGTCTTGCTCTATGTTTTCCCTTTTGCCTTACTTGTGTGGGATTATTAACCCATGCTGGGGTTCCAAATGTATGGAAATAACTGAGATCTGGCTTTTTTCCATTCCAACGAGTAAATGGTAATTCACCAGTTGTTGAATTCACTACGTTATTCAAAAGATGGTTAGCACACATTATTGCTTCATCCCAAAGTTTCTCTGATAAACCAGAATCCGAAATCATAGTCCTAGCCTTAGCCTGTAATGTTTGTCCTCTACGTTCAATATATGAGTTATGTTGTGGTCTATAAGGAACAGAACAGTTATGTTCAATGCCAGCTTTCTGTAACATGGCTTCAAATTTTCCACTGGTAAATTCAGTACCATTATCTGTTACTAAGCTAATAACTTTCTGTTTCTTTTTCCTTTCAGCAAATTTTAGCCAGTTTACAAAATGCTGGTATGTTTCTATCTTCATTTTCATTAAATAACAGAAACCATATCTGGAAAAATGATCAATTATACTTAATATGTAACAGGCTTATTAGGTTTCTTTGGTCCAATAATATCAGCAAAAATGGTTCACTGGTTTTGAAGGAGTTACCCTTTTTGCAGGAGTTACCTTGCTTTTTTCTTGATTGCAAGCATTGCAATTTAAATACTTTGTACAAGGTTTTAATTTTATACCATTAGATAACTCAACAGTTTTCTTTAGCATTTTGAAATTTATATGTCCCATATGTCTATGGAGCAGATGAATACATTCATCATGAGACTTTTTATTCTCATAAACTGTGTTAGCATTAATTAATGGATTATCATGTATAATAAACAAACCATTATCCAATCTTAAAGTAATGCTTTTACCCTGTTTTTCAATTAAACATTTATCTCCCTGAAAGGTTAAAACAAATCCTGCTTTTACCATTGCTCTTATTTATCTTAGCAAGTTAAATATCATTCTAGGTACATATAACGTCGGTAAATGTTCATTAATACATGAGCAATATGCAGTACCTTCTCCAGATGCTCTCAATTTCCATCCATTAGCTAATGATACATGATGTTTACTCTTTGTCATGTTAACAAACCTTTCTTTACTTTTAGTTATACACTGCGATGCTCCACTGTCAACTACCCATATATCATAGTTTACAGTTGTAGTTGCACTTGATATGGCTAAACTAACATCTTTATAAGCTCTCTGTATATTAATAGCATTCTGTTTCTTACCCTTTTTACAGTATCTGGCTATATGACCTTTAGCCCCACAAGAAAACATTTCCTAACAATATAGGCAGTTGAAGACAGTTTTTCTTCCTGTGGTTGTCTTTCTCTCAGTTGATTTCTATCTTGCCTTCTTCTTGACTCTTCTAACAGTCTTCCAATTATGCCAGTCAATGTAAGTTCATCTCTGTTTAAAACTTCCAGTGAAGACATATAATCATCATAAGTTTCATCCAAAGAAGAAAGAATGATGTAAACTTGATGCAACTCCGAGAAAATCAGCTCTTTTTCTTGTGGCTCTTGTAAAGTCCTTTTCATAAACTCCAAATGAGCTAACATATCACCATGTTTTATAAGACAGGCTCTAAACAGTTTACGTGTAAGGTGTATGTGTGCATCCATGCTATCTCGAACATAAATCCTCTTCAAAATGTCCCAACATCTAGCAGCAGATTCTTCACCACGAATATGGACTAACTGCTGATTACTCAGTGTCAGTCCAATTATACTAAGAGCCTTTACATTATCCCAGTTAAAGTCAGCTATTTTCTTTTTATCTTCATCATTCAGTTGGGTCCCAAGTTGTTACATCTGGTGGACTATTAACTACAGTCCATAATCTGTCTTTACGCAGAAGTAGGCTGCACTTCATAGACCAGGAAACATAGTTTGTTCCATCCAACCGGGTTATCTGGGATATATTGGTTGACTGTTCTTGTGCCATTGGTACTTTAACAATAAACCGCAATCAGCTATCTGAATATGAAACTGTATAATCACAGTGATTCTCAATATCTCTCTGGGCCCATAACTAATGTTATGATATGTACAGAATAACCCTTGAGTAACAAGGATATGCACATGGAAACGTTTATGAGAATAGTTATGAATAATTATCCAGCCACACACAGATACACTAAATTGAGTTCAAGTTTACTTTAAGAAACAGCACAGTCCAATAAACAGTCCAGGTCATATACATTTAACAGTCCAAAGAATATCCAGTTACAAAGTCTTCTTACTGGTTGCCTTTGTCATTTACAGTAAACAAAGAGATCAAAGTATAAGCACAGCATAAATACAACAGAGAACCTTAGATAGCGACAGAATGTCAGAGAGACAGAATGTCAGAGAGAGCAAGCTATGATCTCTAGCTCCCTCTTATGGTAATTTCCAATATAATCAACCAATCGGAATATAGTATAAATCAATACAGTGATTTTGTCTTAAAGCTACAAACATACATTGTTGGTTTATATATTGCCAACCCAACTAATTGGTGGACAGATTGCTAACAAAATCTCTTCCTAATATTTTACTTTATAGTTTTTAATTGTGGAACTTTGCATATTTGTCTCTTATTTTGTTATTCTCAACCCATTTATCTGGATTGTTCTGAACTTTTTTCTATCTTCTACAAAACCCAGTTTTGGGTCACATCTTAGTCTCGTTGACTTCACTGAATCTGAACAATTGTAATTCATGAATTGTGGCTTCAACTGAGTTATGCAATAGACATTAATTAGAACATAAGGGGTTGCAGAAAATCAAATGTGTGTATGGAAAGGAAAGTACAGTGATTCTAATGTATTTATCAAATTCTAGAATATCAAAAGGAACATTATTTTGTCATATAGTAAATATGATAGATGTCAAAGAAACAATTATTCTTATAACAAAGAAATATTCTTAAATGCAGGAAAAAATCATTATGTCAATGCAGTTATCTGTCTACATCTCAGCCTCAAAGTTTTAAGTAATATAAATGTCCATATAAAGTATTAATATAAGATATTTTGCATATGGTAGTTATTTGATCCCAAATATTATTTTAATTTTCAGTACAAATTGTTTGAAAAAAGATAGTCTTTTAAAGGAAATAAAGGAAGATGTGTCTGTTATTTCAAAGTGTTGCAAAAAGAAAAAACTAGGTAAAAATTACCAATAAAATATAAAGATGTTTTATCTGAAAATGTAGAGCAATTTTTCATAGGTTGGTGAAAGAAAATGAAGGTTTTTTTAAAAAACAGAGGGTTAATTTTAATAATAATCATATATCAAATTGGATTACCAATCTCTTTTTGTGTTATACCAGCTAGGAAAATACAATTTACGTGAAAGTCTGGTCTTAAATAAATTATTTGTAATCCTCTCATAAGCTAACCATGGAATGAATTTCTTTTCTGTGCAGAGATGCTTTTTGGAATTCAAAGAGGCATGTGGTTATTTTTCCTATCAAAAAGCTACCTTGGACCTGGCTGTCTGCATTTAGATTCTCTGTTATCTGTTTCCTAAAGTATTTGTGTTATGGTTCTTCCAATCATGCTTGCTTTTTTGTCAAAATTCTACATCACTCTAAAATCAAGAGCACCAAGTAAAGTGCTGTATGTGGGTAAAACTAGCAGTACTTAAACTTGGATGCAAAATGTCAAATGACCATTAGATAGTAGTAAGAATTAGGGGTCTTTGGAACTCTTTGCTGCGATTTAGTGAGTGCCTGGATTTTTGCATCCCATAATTGATGAGTTCTCTTGCAATGAAATTTGTGTCAAGTTTTTCAAACAGCAGCTACAAAATCCTTGAGGCTAGTCCACAACATATATAAAATGTGAATGCACCTCTTGATATTGGTTATGCTGCATATAATTACTCTCATACAAGGAGGATTTTAAAAATATTCATATGCTATTTGGAACAGAGGGAATAGGAATCAAGAGAAGACTGCTTTGAGTTCACTGGTTTTCTGATACCTCATTCCAAAAGACAAGACTAAATAATTTACAAATATGATGCCATTCCCCTTTCCCCTCTCCATTTTCAGCAAACACAACCACCATAGCAACTACATTAGCTGAAGGAATGTCCTTCAGGACTTTTTTTTCATATGCCCAATAAAAAAATCGTCCTCCATTCTGACATCTAGTTTATTATTATTCTTTACCATTTACCACTTCTCACAGGCCACAAAGGGGAGAAAAGGGCTGAGTAAACATCTTAAGAATTAAGACTGGTGATTAAATAAATGGAAAACAATTAAAATTCAGTTTAGAAGAAGCTGCAGCAGTCATAAAGGAACTAAGAACTCTCCCATGTAAACCCACTGATTGATGCATATTTTGGCCAGGTCATCTCCTTTCAGAGCTTTGGAATTGTTCATACAATCTGGGGGTAATTACCTCCCATTTAAGGATGTTGAATAGTTCTGTTTAATTGTGGATTTTAAAGGCTCTTTGTGGCTGAAAAAGAAATAGCCCATCTGTGGGAAGAGGTTTGTATTCAATTTAATATGTATATATTAAATATGTATGCATAAGTACAAGGATACTTTAAGAAGCACAAGAGATGTGCACAAAAATCCTGAATATATGTATGTATATGTGTATGTGTATGTGTATATATATATATATATATATATATATATTCTTAAGTTTTCGTGGGTACTTACATGTATGGCATTCAGCTTTGTTCGGGTATTTTCCCACGTCATTGTAGTTGTGCTTTTAAAGTTGTAGCAACGTTTCGGGAGAATCTCATCTGCCATCATCAGCTTGAAGCCTGATGATGGCAAATGAGATTCTGCCAATATATATATATATATATATTCTGCAATATATATA
>NW_020769344.1:7462508-7488581 GCF_900518735.1 Pseudonaja textilis
TCTGAGGTTCTCGCGGGTATTTGTATGTGGATCTTTGGTTATTCGGATTTTCTCCCACGTAAGATTGGAAGTATCTAGGCAACATTTCATCATCTTCAGGCTTCATCTTCAGAATTCAAGGGATTCTGAATTCAAGGGATCATAGATTAGTTCCGTAGCCGAGACACTCATCTCCAGAACAAAATGCTTAGCCGACGAACAACACCTAAAACCGAACTACACACTCTCACTAACGTACTAACAGCCAATGGATTCCAAAGAAAGAAGATTACCCACCTAATCCAAAAAGAAACCCCAACCAAAATCCAAGACAGAGAACAAGAGAATGGCAAAGCCCTCCTCCCATATATAAAAGGCACTACAGACAAAATCAGCAAGATCCTCCAAAAACACAACATTAAAACAGCATTCTGCACAAACAGAATAATATCCACCATCCTAAGAAACCCTAAAGACAAAATCGAGTTAGAAAACCAAGGAGTATACGAAATCCCTTGCACCGCCTGCCCCACCACATACATCGGACAAACTAACAGAAGAATAAGTGCACGCATTGAAGAACATAAGAATTCAATCAAAAAAGAAGAACTGACCTCTTCCCTGGTCCAACACCTCAAAGCCACAGGACATAAGATTGACTTTAAAAATACCAGAACTATCGCCAAAACTGAACACTTCGACAACAGAATAATCAGAGAAGCCATAGAGACAGAAAAATGCCCACACAGCATGAACAAACAAAATGACACCTCCCGCCTACCAGCGGGAGGGAAAATACCCGAACAAAGCTGAATAAGTACCCGCGAAAACTTAAGAATATATATATATATATATATATATATATATATATATATATATATATATCCGCCATCTATAAAGAGATAAACCACATTTATACATCCTTCAAAAGACATGATTAAAAAATTCATGAAGGAAACAAAAAACCTAGAACAGCGGCTAACATGATGACAGGGCACAAAACACTACCTAATCAGGCAACTCTTTCACACACTGCAAGTAAGCTAAAAGTCATGGTTGTCCCAAAGGTGCTTTTTTTGTCCAGTTTTCAGGTGTCTGGTTGCCTCCTGAAAAAAACATCTTTGGTACAGGTAAGCTAGTATTGTATATATAAACTTGCACTGAATATGTTACTTAGCAAGGTAATAACATGTCTGCAAGCAAGCAACCAAGATCAGAGACCACAAAAATGCCATAAAAATCAATCTAATTCAGTTATTCTAGAAAGTAGTTTGCTTAAAAGTAGGGTTGGACAAAGTTGTATTTGAAAAGTACAAATATTCTAGAAACCAGGATAGATAATTTTGTCAACTCTTCTTAAGGTGCAGGCATTGAAATATCTACTTGAACGTCACTATCCTTAACGTTCACAGTTTATTTGAAATTATTGTGACTCATTTGAAAACTAATAAAGTAATGCTATCCTTGAAGGACTATCAATCTCCCTATGCTAGAAATGACCATCAAAGTTTAAGGAGCAAATTTACCACAATTTCTCCTTTGCCATGTTGTTTATGCCAAAGATGGCTAGTAATGCTCATAGCTATCAGCCACATTAGTTGTCACATCAGTTCCACAGGCATCTTTTCATAAACCTTTGCTGCTTAGGTTTGTGAATATCTATTTCTAAAAGCACCATTAGTAAATATTGAGCATTTGAATTCAACATTAGAGAATTGACAAAACAATTTTATAACATTCTCTATTGTGATAAATATCTCTTGAATTTTTTAAGATAAGACTTTTAAAGAAGAAATGCTGTGTATTAAAAATTATAGACCTTCTCACTAATTATATATCCTCACATATATTCTTTGGCATAAATTTTGAACAGTTTCCTATGAAAATGAATTGGATTTTTTAATCCTATTAAAACCATGGATGCTACCATTCCAAGGATTGACATTTTGCCACACTTTTATCTTTTTATAAATATCATTTTGGTTAAAAAGGAAAAGAAGAACAGATACTGTAGAAAATCAGAAGAAAACATAACCTGCCCCTGGACAAAATTCCATGAATGAGATTCTGAGTTTATTAGCTAAATATATAAAGGTCCAGAAACCCTAAGTTAATGGATTTCAAAATGCATTTAATTGTTAAAATAACATTTAATTATTACAATAAAGATAGATTATATCAATTTCTTACAAATATAATCAAGGATTACTGCACCATAAATATGTCTGAATTCCTTTTTTTCATTGCAATGAGATTGCAGGGGTTGGGATCTGAAATGTTAGCCTTTTAAAATTTGTCTTTTCTTGTAAACAATTCATATAATATAGGAGATGGTTTTACTTTGTCACTATTCTATTCATTGTGAGAAATATAAAATGAAATGAAAGAGATTTTTAGTTTTTCTAACTTCATGGATCCCATGAATCCCCTAGTACATCTATTTATTCCACATTGGCTCAAAAGCTCAAGTTACGCATAAAAGAACAAGGAAAACAGGCTATATGTCTCTGAAACAGAGCTTAGAAACATCTGAAGAGCTGCACACAATATCCTAAGATACAGTACTCCTGATAAAAAAAAAATCTAAGAGATTCTGTTTTATAACAAATTTTCTTTACCATTTGAGAAATATTTTAAGTTTTTTGATTTCAAAGAAATGACTTTCTACCAGCAAATTAATAATGAATCTCAACAAGACTAGCATTAATCTTTCAATGTATAGTAATGATTCATTTTTTAAAAAAAATGTTAACAAATGCAATTTAATGTCAGGGACATTTTAATCTGGGAAGGAAATGAAACCAATGGATTTGTCCACATCTAACCATGGGTTGTGTCTTTCATGCAGAACACAATGGATTGTTTTCCTGCTGAATAGTCCAGCTGAAAACTCTTAACTGTAGTCTTAATTCATTTTATTTCAACCCACACTGAAACAATTTTCAAGGAAAGTATATGTTATGCACAGATCATGAATAACCATATGATTAATTAATATGCTGGGACCATTCCTCAACAGCAAATACAAGAGAGGTGGAGAGGGAGGGAGAGAGAGAGGGAGGGGGAGGGAGGGGCAGGGGGAGGGAGAAAGAGAAATATTACCTCTAAAGACTGAAAAACATGTTTAGCACTAAACAACCATTTTCTATATTTTGAGTTCAAACCAATATGTTCAGCCTTAGATCAAAATTTGGTTCTTTTGAATGACATGGTAAAGATAAAGAAACACAAGTAGAATAAAGACTAATTCTCAAGATTTTCTTATTGTCAAGTGCTTTGTATTCAAGTAACATTTTCCTTCTCTACCTATCTACCTTTGGCACCAGTACCTGAAATTTTTGTTATTCACAGCTTTTCAAATTTAGGCTGGGATAACTTTAAAACTTAGAATTATCCAGCCATCCTTTAATACAGGGCTCCTCAACACCTGGGCCATAGCCCAGTGCTGGGCCTCCACCCATTGGGAAGCTGCATTTGCACAAGGAGCACACATCTCTGCAAAACCATTTTCCCCCCTCCCCCGCCACTGCCACTACCGCTACACACAGCTGGAAAGAATGGGGACCACTGCTTTAATAGATGACATCAATTTAGTTTCAACTCAGCCATATGGTTGATTCATCATCAACCATATGTCGGTCCCAAACCTGGATAAATGGGGAGGGTTAGTGAAAGCAATGGTGAACTATAAAATACCTAACTAAAACACTTCATGGCAATAACTTAATGTGACTCAAGATACGGATACCAATAGTGGACCCTCCAGGCTGGATGGCAGCCTGCAAGCTACTGGAGAAGAACAAGAATTAGCTTTTAGTAGTCAGGGGTTTTATGTTGCTGGAGGAAAGCCTTTGGGAATCCCAACAATTGATGATGCCCATGATTAAAGTGGTCATCTATGCTGTACAAAGTTCTATCAAATTGAAACATAGAATGTTAGAGGGATGTCCCTTAGGAAACTTGAAATTGTAAAAAGAGAAATGATTAGAGCTAACATAGGCATCCTTTGGCATTAGTGAGTTACACTGGACAGGCAGTGATCAGTTGAAATCAGATGAGTTTATGGTTTATTTTTCTGGAAACGATATCATCAGATGAAAAGGAGCTGCATTCTGTTTAAGCAAATATGTGCTGAGGATGTATTTTGCCATCATATATTGATTAACCACTGTTAATGTTTTTTTTAATTGTTTCTGCATTTCCTGGTGCCATCTGCTAGGTTATGATGATAGGTGGAAATGGTGTCAAAAGCAGAGAGGCATTTGCGATTACTATATGTTTTCTATAAGGAAGTGTACTTGGCCATGGCTGAGAAGATAGAAGGAAGAACTGAACATGTTGACCTATTTTGATCCTGCTGCCTCTCATGGTCCAACTGGATTGTTCTGTTATTTTCTCTCTCTCCATTTGGGTCATTAAAGGCCATTGTTATTGATTGCTTCATTTAGCTCATGATTGCTACATTAACTGACAGAACCTCTCCAAATTTCCAGAGAGTATCTTTTCACAACCTTTGCCTCTGGAGATGCTCTGGATTGAACGGGGACCTTCTGAATGCCAAATATACTTTGTAATTCAATTATAGCCTTTCACTTCATGTTAACCACAGCCAGATGCAGTAGTCCTTAGAAAATGCTCTCCAGTCATGCCTCCAACCTGATTCACTACAATATTACTGCCTGCATGTATTCCAAGCCCAATGACATGGTTGTCATATCACTTCACACGGAATGCATTTCAATAGAAGGCAGCTCATGCAGCTACCTACAAATCATTGCCAGTTGAATAACTGATTTAACAGAACACGTGTGTGAATCAGCCTAAGGTGAGGAGAAAAATGTTTGTGTGCATGTGAGTGTGTCATCCTGATTACAAAATAAGCTCAAATTGGGAAAAAAAGGATTAATAGTCTTTCAGACTTTTGTAGTTTAACTCCTTATATATCTTTGCTCATTCCTGAGTCTGGAATCACAACATTTTTTAAAGAGTCATTAAAAAAATACATATGTGTGAGGGAAAGATATGGTTTAAGTCTTATCTTTGATAGAGCAATTATACGCTCACTATTTTAATAATTGTCATCAGGAAGGCAATACAAGTGAGGTTAGAATAGCTCAGAATTCCAAGAAATGAAGCAGAGAAAATTAGCATTACAGGCTCAGAGAAGGTACAAAGAAAACTACAAAAGTTCCAGGCCCCAGAAATAAGTGTAAAGATGAACATAACAATTACCTCAGTTAAAAAGAAAGAAATGTATAATGTAGAGACCTGCAGTTACTTGTTGTAAAAGAGAGAGATAATGAAGAGGGTTTCTGTTAGCTAGCTCTGATAGAGTTGTAAATGACAATCATTAGCTACCCAAGTAGATGGACAAGTAATGAGTAATATTACAGGTAAGAAAGAGAAATGGGGGCAGTGGGAGGGAAGGGAGGTGGAAATTGATAATACGTCTTAGACTCTGCTTTGATTTTTAACCTGTAGAAGTTTTAAAGTTTATGTTTAAATCATACAGTTAAGCAGTTTTGAGGCTTCTAATAATAGATGTAGTTATTTGACCATACTTCTCTTGTCTTGATTTTTAATTGCTCATTTCACATGAATGGAATATGTGCTATTCATATTTCATGTTTTTACTTTTTCCCTATTTTCTCTCTCCCCGCCCTCCCACAACCCCTGCCTTCATTATTTGAAGAGCAGGCAATATACCTGACCAACATGTAGTTAACAAATGAATGCACAGCTTTCGATTTTTTATGTTTACTTTTCCACACAACTGACATGTGTAAACTGGTGAAGTCTTAGACATGCCAAGTCTTAGAAGTGACAACTTCGATTTACAGTACAGCTATTATAGATCTGCTGATGTGTACAATTCTCAACAACATAATTTACCATGTGGGACTAAAAGTGCAAACAGAACTTTTAAGAATAGGGGAGGGGTATTTCAAAGTACATGCAAATGTGCATTTCATTGAAAAAAGTACAGCAGCAACAATTTTCAGATCCATATGAAACTAAAGGCAAAGGACATGCTGAGGTGTATTCAAATGAATATGCAATTAAAAAATGCAGTTCTTATACATAAATAAAGATACTTCATAGTATTTCTGTAGACATCTATGTATATGGGAGGATCTATGTATTTTACATATCCTGCCATTTCAACTGAAATTAAGTAATTAGCGATAATTTAAGTCAATAGGAATCTTGTGTATGTTCATGTACAAATGTAGTTACCAAATTATAAAGCAATGTGAACAACATCTTAAAAGAAAATGGTCATACAATGAATAATATATGCTGACTACTCAGAGGGGGTTGGACTAGAAGACTTCCAAGGTCCCTTCTAGCTCTATTCTGATTGATATTGATTGATATTGATAATTACAGATTGGACTGATGTCAATGTCATATAGCTATGCTACATTTTCATTATTAACTATACTTCTCTGATAGAGTCTATTCATACCATGCTTTGAAAGGGGCCTAGAAACAAGGAGACTGATTTCTAGGTCTACTTCAGGCAGGAGAGCCAGATGGGTGACATTCTCTCTGAGCCTAATCCATCTCATAGAGTTGTAGTGATGCAAAACACAGGTGGCAGGTATGTTCACTACCTTGAGAAACAAGAAAATGTCTCTTATATTGAACTGGTTATTGCCTGGGTCATCAAGGACTCCAACAGATTTTAGAATATCTGAGCATGTCAACAACTGGGCAACATAATTGGGGAGCTATGACTGAACAACCAGGGCTTAGCCTTGTAGGATTACTGGAAGAAGAACTACAGACAAGACACAAGTATACTGGGATGTGCACGCATGTGTGGGAGAGAGGGTGTGTTGCATTTTGGTTATGCGCACGCACTTTGGGCACTTGGTGCTGAAAAGGTTCACCACCACTGGTCTATACTGTACTGTGTATTTGATTTTTTTTTTTCTCCTTAAGTGCAGGACCTTACTTTTCTCACCCCTGAAATGCATCTTGTTGGATAGGGCCAATGCTCAAATCTGTCAAGATTCTTCTGAATCTTGATTCTATCCTCCAAGGTATAAACAATTTCCCCTAGCTTGGTGTCATCTGCAAATTTGATGAGTTTCCCTTCTATCCTCTTCTCTAGATCATTTATGAAGATGTTGAAGAGTACAGGGCCCAAGACAGAATCTTGAGATAGCCCACTGCATGCTTCCCGCCATGTAGATGGAATTCCATTGAAGCTGCATGCTCAGTGTGATTGGTCAGCCAGTTGTGGATCCATCTGGTGATGATGCTGTACATCCCACAGTTTAGAAAACTGTGGGATATACAGCATCTTACCACAAAGTAGGCTGTGGATCTTCTTTATCAAATGCCTTATGGAAGTCTAAGCATACTATATCACCAGCATTTCACTCATCCATTAATTTCATCACTTTATCAAATAAAACAATAAGGTTTGCCTGGCATGATCTGTTTTTACAAACCCACGCTGGCTTTTGTTGTCAGTTTACTCATTTCTAGATGCTCACACATCTACTGCTTGATTGTCTTTTCAATGATTTTCCCAGGTCATTGATGTGAAGTTGATTGTTATATAGTTTCCTGGATCCACTTCCCTCCCCCTTTTAAAGATTGGAACCACATCAGATCTTTTCCAATCCCCCTATGCTGTAGGAGCTTTGAAACATTATATTCAGTACTCCAAGATCACATCTGCCAATTCCTTCAGAACCCTAGGATGTAAATGCTGGAAGTGCCACCAGATAACTGTCATATTATCATATGTGGTGGACCTGCTCAAAAAAAAAAAAAAAACCTGGACAAAAATATTTCCCCACACCACTTGAGTTGTTTTCCCCTTTAAGATTTTTATCCATGAAATTTTGCTTAGGATCTCTCTGAGTTTGTTAAAATCAGCTCTTTTCAAGTTTAGGACACTGGTTGGATTATATTCTATTGCTTGTGTTTGCATTATATTGAATTGCAGTATGACGTGGTCACTCTCACCCAAGGTTCCAACAACTTCACTTAATTTCTATTAGTAAGAATTAAGTCCAGTATAGGACTTCTGGTTTGCAGGGCTTCGGCGCCAGGCAGGAATCCGCGATCATGTGCAGTTTCTGCCTGGGCTCGCCGCTGGAGCGTCCCAAGCCAATCTGGCTTCAGAGCTAAGCCACCCCGTAGAGGTGGCGAAGAGGGGGGAGATCCCAGCAGGGTCAAGGGAAGCCACATCTTTCCTCCTCAGCTGGCTAAACTCCCTTTCCCGAAGGCGAACGAGTGGTGGTCAGAAATGGCCGCCTCAAAGAAGCACTCATCCAGAAAAGAAAATGCAGGAGGAAGTTAAGAAGTGAAAGTTTTGGCTGACTGGGATAAGAAGCAACAATCAAGGTATCCTGGAATTTAAATTTTAAAAAGATACATCGCTCCCAAAGAAGATTCAGAAGCAGTGAATGAAAGTGAAAAGGTAAAGATTTTTTTTCTTTCACTCTCCTTCCTTACATTGACAGCGAACAGAGATGAATGAGAAATTGGAAAAACCCGCTTTGGCATCAAGAGGTAATTAAACTGGATAATTAAATGTCAAGGGGACAATAAGGATTTCTGAACATTAAAAAACATTTATTTTTTTTGCTGTAAGTGGGAAGGGAGAGGAAAAGAATAAGAGTAGGATTTGGAAGGAGGAGACTGCCTGGAATTTAAAAGAATCTGATTAAATTCTAACAAGACTTCTAAAAGATACCTCTTAACTGGAACTTTGTAACTAAATAGTAACCCCAGGAAGAGAAAATGAAAAAAGAAGAAAGTGTTAAAAGAAACAGCTTGTGTGTATTTCGATTGCTTGGTGACTTTGGAACTTTTGGAAATTATATTTGAATGGCTAAAAACACTTGGGTGGTTGTTTGAAAATATTTTTACAATGGCATCACTTGTGGATGAACTGAAAATGGAATTTAAAAAAATATAAAGAAGAGGAACAAGAAGGGAAGGGCTCTCTTGGTTCCGTTTTTCAATTCTTAGAAATGGCGATTTGTACCTATGAGAAACTACAAGAAAAGAATACGCAACAAGAGGATTGGGGCAAAGAAGAAGCCATCTTTGATGAACAAGTAACTTTACTTAGGGAAGAAGGGGGAAAGGGGGGAAAGAGAATGGAGACTATAAGACCCAAAAAACCAACCAAAAAAGGGAAAAATAAGGTGAAAAGTGGATATAATGTTAGAAAGCAACAGAAAAAGGGAACACAGAAGAGGGAAATGGAGGTGGAGAGACAAGGGGGTAAAAAGGGCAGAGAGAAGAAGCAAGGGAGGAAGGAAGGGAAGAGAAGCTACAAAGGTGTAGAGCAAGATGTAAAGAAACAGGGCTTATTTAGAGATAATGGGCAAAAATTTAACTAAAAATTGATTCTGCAAAGGTACATAAGATTGTATTGTTATATTTGTATTAGAAATTATGTTAGAAAGTGGGATAAAAATATGATTAAAAAGTGGGATAAAATACTCAGTGTAACTCAGTGAAACTTTTGTGAACAAAATAAATGAAATGAAATAAATGAGAGAATTGAACTAGGAAGGAATGGGAACATTTTAATGATATAATGTTTTAAAATATGAGTGAAGTGGGGGGAAGCAACTATGGAAAGTTTATAAGTGTTCACATAGAAGTATGATACTTATTTGAAAAGTAATTTGTAAAATGTTTAAGATTTAAATGAATATTAATATTAACAATAGATTTGAATTGGCATGGATTGTTGTTTTAATTATATTATATATTTATAATTTTTTCTCTTTTTAAAATATAGTGTGTAACTTTAGAATGTACTAAGCAGAATCCGAATGGAAGTTATGTATTATATTAAGTGTTATAAATTTAGGGGAAAGATATAAAGCCGTCATACTTCAATCAGTGATTACAGGAGAAATTTTGTCTAATGAGAAAAGATAATAGACAGCTGGAAACAGGACAGACAAAGAATATAAGTATAATGATCTGAATTGAGATGAAATAAATAAAATAAAATTAAGAAAGTTAAAAGAGGGGAGAAGCTATAGAGAAAATGTAGAATGGTAATAAGATATGGAATGGTATATAAAATGAACATGAATTTGAATTTGTGTCTGTACGAAGAGATGTAACCCGGGATCAGGCTGATTTTAAAAAAGATGTTTTATGTTTTTATGTTTTATGTTTTGTTTGTTTTTGTTTGTTTTTAAAAATCAATAAAAATTTTATATATATAAAAAAAGAATTAGGTCCAGTATAGTTTTTCCCCTAGTTCTCTCCTCTACCTTTTGGATGACAAAGTTGTCAGTTTAGTTAGGAATCTGTTTGTTCTTCCACTTGCTGCAGAGTTTGTCTTCCAGTTGGTATCAGGGTAATTAAAGTCTCTCATTACCACTGTGATATACATTTGTTAATTGGTTAGCAAAGAGTTCATCTATTTCTTCTGCTTGGTTGGGTGGCCTATAGTATACAACAATAGCAATGTCATTTTCCCCCCTTTTATATTGTCCCATATGGACTCTAGGAGGTTTTTACCTTTGGTTTTGTGTATTACTGTAGAGATGTAGTGGTCTTTTATATATAATAAAACTCCACCTCCTCTTTTGTTAGGTCTCTTTCTTTTGAATAATTTGTATCCTTCCTTCAGTACATTCCAGTCATGAGTTTCATCTCACCAAGTTTCAGTAATGACAACTGTATCATATCTGTCTTCATGTACTTCAAGTTCACCCTGTTGTTCCCTAAATTTTGAGCATTAGTGTATAGGTATTTGAGTCCTTTATTGGTCTTGGGTATGCTTCTTACATCTCCTACTTTGTAACTGGGATTTCCATCCTTTCTATCACTCTCTATTTCATTGTTTTTCTTTATTATTCCTTTTTTCTCTTTACTCCTTTCCCCCTTATGTGATTGATTATCTAGTACTTTTTGCTTGGAATTAGGTTCTACAGGTCATGAAGATTGGCCCCCCTCCTCCAACAATTTTAGTTTAAAGCCCTTTTGATAAGATTCATTTTCTGAATACATTGCTTCCAGTTCTTGTAAGGCGCAGCCCATCCCTTGCCAGTAGCCCTTCATCTAGGTAATGCAGACCATGGTCTAGGAAGCCATAGTTCTGTTGATGACACACGTTTTTAAGCCAGTAGTTCGTTTCTAAAATATTTCGCTCCCTCATTGAATGTTGGCCTTTTGTTGGAAGTATAGATGAAAGCATCACTTGTGTTCCTAATTCTTTAACTTTCTTCCCTAGCTGTTCATAATCTCTTTTTGTTTTCAGATTCATTGTTGTGTCATTGGTCCCCACAGATAGAAGAAAGGAGCAGTAATCCGTGGGGTTGATAATTTTAGTAAGGTAACTCAGTTACATCTTTGATTTTTGCTCCAGGGAGACTATACCTCCCTAGATTGACTGCCTGGTCTGACAAATATAGTTTCTGTTTCTCTAAGAATTGAATTTCCTATCACCAATATTCACCTTTTTTCCTAGGGAAGTCTGGAATAGTTGTCCTCCTGTCTCAGGAATGCTGGGTTGATCGTTTTTAAAATAAACTATTGATGAATGCTCTTTTGTGAATGTCTGATATTTTCTTGCAGGAGGAGGCTATGAAAGTGATTGTTCAGTTCCAGAGGGGAACTGGAACATATATAAAAATTAGCATGTGCCAGTTGTGGGAACATAGAGTTGTAAAAGTAGTAAAAAAGGAGTAGATTGAGATGTTGTGGAATTTCAAAATACAAACTGATAAAGTCTTGACTCATATCACACCAATTTTAACTCTGGCTGAAAAGAAAAAAGTATAAATAACTGATTTGGCAATATCAAGAATAGCAGAATAGAAGAAAAAGAAATGGAGAAGATCACAAAGATCACACAGTATCAAGATCTGAATATCATAGTTGGTGTAAACCAACTATGGCAATACCAATGGTTATTGGCACACTAACCAAAAAATCTTGGAGCACACTTAGAAAATAAGCACATTGACAAAAGTTGTCAATTTACAAAAGTTCATACTGCTTGTATTTGCACATATACTACACTGATCATCGTGACTAATAGATTCATGGCAAAAACTGAATGCATACAAAGGCCAAAACTAGCTAAACAACTGGCAACCTTGAATTTACATTTTTGTGCATATAATAATAAAAATCTGGATAGTGGACATGATGGTATCTGGCGACAAAAGAAGTGAAGAGAAACAACCGGAGAAAATAATAAAATAAAGACCTGCAAATATAATGACTGTGGCAAAATAAAGCAAAGGTAATGCCTATAGTAAAAGGCAGTAAAATCCAAGATACCTGGAGCATTACCTACAGACATTATCAGCATTGACCAAATCATTATTAGTCAATTACAAAATGCAACTTTACCTGGAACAATTACATCTTATGAAGATACCTTTAACATCATCAAACTGCAATATCTGCCTATCTCAGATCCTTGGGAAGGACTCAATAGGTGGACAAAAATGCCAAATCCAGTTTGAACATTTGACTGACTCTGTGACCAATCATACGAATACTATTGTGAATCCTCAGCAAGCTCAAAAAGTTTGATTGTTTTCATTCCAGTTCTCCCTAGATATGTGTAAGTATTCTGTAAGCGACAAATGTAATGTAAATTCAACATAAAAGTCTCCAGCATTGTCAAGCAGAATATATTGTGCAAAAGCAAGTATTTAATTCTGGACCAATTCAGATTTTTTTTTTAAAAGATGTGTGTGGAAGAAAAGTAAGTCCTGAAAGACTATGAATTTCACTAGAGTTCTCACTTTTTTTCAGTTATATCTAGACCAGTGATGGGATTCAAAAAAAAATTATTACTGGTTCTGTGGGCATGACTTGGTGGGTGTGGTGTGGCTTGGTGGGCATGGCAGGGGAAGGATACGGTAAAATCCCCATTCCCACCCCACTCCAGGGTAAGGATACTGTAATTCCATTCCCTCCTCACTCCTGGGAGCAGATTACTGCAAAATCCCATTCCCTCCCCACCCCACTAACCTACTTTCCAGCTCCATTCTCCTGGGCAGGGCAACAAAAGAAGACCCAGCCAACCAGCTGAGACTTGGGAAGCAGAGAATAGATGGGGGTGGGGCCAGTCAGAGGTGGTATTTGCCGGTTCTCTGAAGTACTCCAAATTTTTGCTACTGGTTCTCCAGAACTGGTCAGAACCTGCTGAATACCACCTCTGACCTAGACCAATGCTTCCCTCTAGTTAATTTTACTGTCAAACTAGCTGTCAAAATGGTATTTCAATAAAAGCCTGGGGCTAAAACTTTAACACTTTAGTAATCCTCAAAGGGTTATATCAGTATTTCCTTGAAAAGTTTTTTTTTAAACAAATTTTATTCAGTTTTTCACATAAAAACAAAAATCTCTTTTTAGTGGACAACATATTTCCGGGTCATCACCTTTACATACAAATATGACAGCAATTATACATTCATATATGCATACTTAATACTATTATTACCTTTTCCATTCCAAATTTTCAGCAAGGAGAGAAACAAACACATTAATTCTAGCCTCTTTCATTAATCTCAGTCGAAACATCTTTTTGTTTCATTTCAATTATTTCAAATATAATCCTTCATATCCTTTATATATACTTTCTTTTTGTAAATTCTAGATTAATACAAGTTTTAACACTAAAGAAAAAAAACCAAGTATAGGTTTCCCACCTTTTACTTTTTTGAGTGTGACACCTCAATGGTTAAAATATACCTTTATTCCCTCATCTTGATTCCCAATAAACCATTATTTTTAAGAAGTTACAATAATAATCATTACATCTCTTCATTTGGATTCCACAGCATATTTTCCCCCTTAATTTTTAATAAGAGTTATCAGTATCTATATTACCCTATTTTCTATTTTTAATTGCAGAAATATTCTTATTACCCCTTGTTACCCTGCAGAATCCCCTTTTTAATTCATCAACCATTATCTCTGAAAAAAACAATTTCTTTTCAACATTTTACTATTTCTTTATTTCATGCACCTGTTTCTTACTTCTCCTCCCCCTCTTTTCCCCATATCTTTTCTCATTCCAGTTTATATCCCTCTCTTTCTTAATATCTTCCTTTCCCCTTTTCTGCTGGGTCTTTCTGTCTTCCCTGACTTCACAGGTATTCCCCCTTTTGATTGCCTTCTTAAGTCTCAACTTTTTAACCTTCCTTCTTTCCCTACTTTTTTGTAGTGTCCTTTGTGTTAATTGTCTATTTAAGATGTCTTTTCCTTGAGTCGACTCCTCCTCCTCTGAAGCTCTTTCTTCTTGTTCTTCAATTGCCATTTCCATTTTTTTCTAACACAGAACAAAGTGATTCGCCTCTTTCCTGTAGTAATTCTCTCATATTTTTAAGTTCCATTTTTAATTCCCGAAGGGATATCATCATTATACACTTTTGTATTTTATGATCGTTAAAGTCCACAAAAAAGCACTTTTACTTTCCTTCTTTCTTCTTTCAATTTTCTAAAGTTCTCAATTATTCCAGCCCAGGGTCTATACCAAAAACATCAATCAATCCCACAGTCAGTCTTTCCTTGCTTTTTTCTTTATTCTGGTTCTGCTTTCACTTTCTAAGATTCTTACTTTGTTTCAATATTTCTTTAATGTTATATCCACACAAGTTCATTCAGAAACTGGATGCTTTCCCTTTTGTTTGAGCTCAAGTTTTTGTCAAAAGGTGGCACTTTCCATTATACAAAGTCTTCACCTTTTTCCCCTATTTTTTTATTTAGGGTTTTTCGAACCTCAGTATTCCAGCACAGTCCAGTCTCCAATTTGTAAATTTTATTATTATTATTTTTTGACAATCTTAAGTCCAGCTTTATTTTATGCCTGTTTATTGTCAAAATATTTTAGTCCAATTTAGTTAAATCTTTAGTTCTGGCTTCTTCCTTTGACAGTTCGAAGCCCTGCTTAGCTGTCAAAAATATTTTCTTATTTTTTTTCCTGTCCCTTTGTAATTTTGCCGTTCACTTTTCTTTTCTTAAAAATTCCATGTTACCTTAATCCCGGGGTACTTTTGTTTAGTTGTATTGCCCAATTGTCCCGGTTCAGATGTTATCCACCTCTTTCTTCCCTCCTGCACAAATCTTAGTCCTCCTCTTCAGGGTGGCCATTTTAAACCACTGCTGCAGTCGTCCTTGGGGGGAAAAAGACCAAGCCCAGGAGGGGAGATGCGGCTCCCCTCAACCTGGCTTGTGGCTTCCCCTTACTCCACTGCCCATCCAAGGCAGCTTCAGCCCCTAATCATAATGATCGGGGCTCTCCAACGAAAGAGCATGGACCATAGCCACAGAGAGTCACGATCTACAGTCCGTCAGTGAGGAGGCTCCGCCTTCTTCAAAAAAGCTTTTCTCAGCTATTGGATCATTCAGTACTGCTCTCCATCCATCCTTGAGTCAGCAGAAAACTATAAAACTATACCAAGAAGAAATTTGTTATCCTCCTTGGCAAGCCTATCTTTCCTCTATTGTTTGTTTCAGGTGACTGCAATTGCCTGTCTTCTGTTCAAGGTAATATGTAACAAAATCCAACAGCCTTGAGGCTACCCTTACATAGTTGGAATAAGGGGAAGATATTCATAAAACCTGGGTATAGCTAAGGATGACATAAACTTGTGTCATTCAAACTAAAAGGAAATGAAGACGATGGCAGACAAAAGATTTTGCCAAGGGATGTTTGTGCCATGATCAGGTGCAATGGGAACACAGCCTCTACCTTGAATGATTGTTTATCTGCACAAGTGCTTTGAGGAAATTGGTATCTTCAACTCTCCTCATATTATTTAACTGTTCAGTGCCTTGCTCAATATGAATGATCTAAAATTGTATCACAGTCTGTTCTCAGAGACCCTGGATTTTACAGTATCTTATATCATGGTCAAAAAGAGTTTGCTCTTCTCCCATACTCTCTCTCTTTCTCTCAAAAGTGAAAAGAAAAGTGCAAAAGCAACACTTTAAGCTAGAATGCTTACTCTCCATCTGCCTGCTGCTCCCAGAGGGGGCCTGCTGATTATCAGCATTTGAACAAAGCAATTTCACAGGGAAATGGGGAATATTGCACATAGGGGGCTCATTTGAGAAGTAATGATGGGCATCCATTTTCTCACCTTTGCAGCTTGTTCAGTTCAGTTGCAAATAAGGCCCTGTAATATATAATATTTTGGTCTCTAGACTAGCAGCACAAATGTCCCAAGAAGTGAAGAAAGACTGATGGCAGTGATTATACTATTTTGTATTTTAATCCTACAATGGTTTTATTCAGAACTGCATTTATTATCTAGATTATCATTAGGCCAGAGCATGTCAGCCTTTTCAAACAGGCTTGGTACCTAAACTTGGCACCTTATAGAACAGATTGTTCCATAAATTGAGCAGAGATTTCAGGGATGTCTCCTTTCATATCTTAAATAAAGTTTGCAGATTTAACTGATGAGGCAATAGTGAGACACGGTTTCTTCTAGCAATTTTTTCAGAACTATAATTCTGCCTCCAGAATGTCTTTCTTTCTCATAAGAAACAACATTCCCCCAATCCTACCCACATATGCATTGAGTGAACTCACTGTGGCTCTGTTAGAATAAATTCTTAATAAACTAAAAGCCCATTCAATGGAAACACTGGAGTGCTTTCATGTCATATTGAGTTTGGCTAGAAGATTCAAATAAAAACAATAAAGCAACAAAGAAAGAACATTTTTTAACTTACCAGGTCATCCTTAGAAGTTGCAGGTCCTTTCTGTTCTTCCCTTAACTCTGGGTACAAACTGAACTTGAGATATTTTGCTAGGTCCTTATGAGGATTTTTCAGTAAAGGTTCCAATTCATCCTGCAGAATTTTAAGGTTTTGAACATTATGAATGTACTGTCTGTGTTGGGCAGTCAAATCAAGAGACAAAACAGATGACATTGGAATTATTATTTTGAAAGTTTTCATTCTTCTGACAGTAACCTTTAACAAGGTTGTATGCTCATTTTAATAGAGCTCATACATGTGCATATGTGCATTTATGTGTGTGAAAACAAAAGGCAAAATGTCTTTGGAAATATACAGAGAAATATCCTACAGCTGCTGCTGCTATGGGAGTATGCTGTCATTCTCAGGAAATACAGACAATGAAGAGAGAAAAGGATACCTAAAAGATACTTAAGGCTCAATGTCTTTAGAGGAGAGATTTGTTTTTCCAAAGGCAATCAGTGTAGTTGTACTTTATATGTAGTGTCAAACTTTACACCGCAGAAAGGAATAAGCCACTTACTAAGCTCACAAGAAATATAAGAACTTCAAATACTGTAAGTAGCAGTATTTGAAGAAAGTTAGAAGCCATACCAAAGAACTCCACCAATTGTTGTTATTCAAGAACCAACCCTGAATATGGGAACACTATCTAAACCCTCTATTTAGATTTCCACTCTGTCCTCCATAACAAAACCTCTATTTGCAATGGCAGCCCTTGCATCCATCTAACATTTTTGTTATACTGTCAATTTGCTATCACATTGTTTCCCCACTTGCTGTGTAGGAACTATGGAGGGTCCTTCAGGATTGCAAGAGGGTACAAATGGGGTAAAAAATAATTTCTCATGTAACTTAACATATAATTGTTTACTTCCTTTATCAAAAGTGTATTTAATGATTGAGGAGTTCTGCTCCTTCCTTTCTCACTTTTGGGTTTCATGGACTCTTCCCCACCCAACTAATCTCAGCTCAGGGTTGAGTTGTTAGGTTAGAATCATAGGGCTGGAGGCCTTCAGGTTCAATCCCCTGTCCAAAGCAAGTTACGCTTATACAAGTTAGCCACTAGAACCTTTATCAGCTTTGTTCTTGGTGCTCTCTGAGGTTGGATGTTTTCTTGCATTACCTAGCTAGGTAATATCACCAGTGCAAGGTAGAGTGGGATCTCCTGGGTCTTTATTATAATAGATTGCTTAATGGTGGGGATATCATTATCACCTGGGTGATTCCTTGATTACAGAAGGGTTTCTTCCCTGTTTATCTGATTGCCATTTCAAGCTGACCTGGGTATAAACAACATAAGGAGATACGTTCTAGGCCTTGATTGCCTTTATGGAATTGTGGGTAAATAGGCCTTATTTTTCTTGGTAGCGGACTTGTCTTGGCATTCCGATCTTTAAACCTTTGAAAGTTGCTTTTACCTTTGCATCACTCTTTTTTTTTTCTCCTAGTATGAGAAAGCCTTGAAGTGTATTAATTCCCTTTATCTCTCAAATTCAGAAAAATAGAGCAGCGGTATCATTTCCTAACTAGCAGCATTTCCTAAGTAGCAGCATTCATCAGGGATATGAGGATCAATGGGAATCCAATCTATATTAAGCTCCATGGTAGATATACTATTTATTGTATCTATTTATTCAATAAACTTTTAAAAATGTCTGGAAAATCCACAGTGGCTGCTATACAGATTCTATATATGTATGTTTAGAGAATTGCATACTTTTCTATGCAACTTACATTATTACTCGTGATACATATTTTCCAACAGAGTAATGCCTAACAGAGGATTTTACTCATGTCTTAAGTCTCACATTATTCATGTATTGAGATTTTTTGGCATAAGAAGCAGTTCACACATCTATTAGATAAACCTTGAATAAAACTATTTAATTCTAGTTTGCACTGAAATATAATTCCAAAATATACAGGTAAAATTCAAAAAATTAGAATATCGTGCAAAAGTTCATTTATTTCAGTACTGCAACTTAAAAGGTGAAACTAATATATGAGATAGACTCATTACATACAAAACAAGATAGTTCAAGCTGTGATTTGTCATAATTGAGATGATTATGGCTTACAGCTCATGAAAACCCCAAATCCACAATCACAGAAAATTAGAATATTACATGTAACCAATAAAATAAGGATTGTACAGAGAACAATATTGGACCTCTGAAACATATAACATGCATATGTACTCAGTACTTGGTTTGGGCCCCTTTTGCAGCAATGACTGCCTCAATGCGGTGTGGCATGGAAGCTATCAGCCTGTGGAACTGCTGAGGTGTTATGGAAGACCAGGATGCTTTAAAAGCGGCCTTCAGCTCTTCTGCATTGTTCGGTCTTGTGTCTCTCATCTTTCTCTTGGCAATGCCAAGGCAATTCTCTTGGCAGATTCTCTATGGGGTTCAGGTCAGGTGAGTTTGCTGGCCAATCAAGCACAGTAATCCCATAGTCGTTGAACCAGGTTTTGGTGCTTTTGGCAGTGCGGGCAGGTGCCAAATCCTGCTGGAAAATGAAGTCAGCATCTCCATAAAGCTCATCTGCAGAAGGTAGACAGCTGCGTTGACCCTGGACTTAATGAAGCACAGTGGACCAACACCAGCAGATGACATGGCTCCCCAAATCAACACAGACTGTGGAAAAGTCACACTGGACTTCAAGAATCTTGCAGTGTGTGCCTCTCCATTCTTCCTCCAGACTCTGGGTCCTTGGTTTCCAAATGAGATGCAAAAGTTGCTCTCATCAGAAAAGAGGATTTTGGACCACTGAGCAACAGACCAGTTCTGTTTTTCTTTAGTCCAGGTAAGACGCTTCTGATTGTTGTTCAGGAGCGGTTTGACAAGAGGAATATGACATTTGAAGCCCATGTCCAGGATCCGTCTGTGTTAGGTGGCTCTTGATGTACTGACTCCAGACTCAGTCCACTCCTTGTGAAATTCCCCAACACTTTTGAATGGCCTTTTCCTGACAATACTCTCTAGGCTGCAGTCATGCCTGCTGCTTGTGCACCATTTTCTTCCACACTTTTCCCTTCCACATAACTTTCTATTAATGTGCTTTGATACAGCACTTTGGGAACATCCAACTTCTTTTGCAATTACCTTTTGAGGCTTTCCCTCCTTATGGAGGGTGTCAATGATGGTTTTCTGCACAACTGTCAGGTCAGCAGTCTTTCCCATGATTGTGATTCCTACTGAACCAGACTGAGAGACCATTTAAAGGCTCAGGAACCCTTTGCAGGTGTTGTGGCTTAATTAACTGATTAGAGTGGGACACTTTGAGCCTAGAATATTGAACCTTTTCACAATATTCTAATTTTCTGAGATTGTGGATTTGTGGTTTTCATGAGCTGTAAGCCATCATCATCACAATTATGACAAATCACAGCTTGAACTATTTTGCTTTGCATGTAATGAGTTTATCTCAAATATTAGTTTCACCTTTTAAGTTGCATTACTGAAATAAATGAACTTTTGCACAATATTGTAATTTTTTTAGTTTCACCTGTATTTGTAATTCTAAATTTTTTTCGAATAAGGATATGGATGATAGCAGATTGCATTCATTGGACTATGAAAGAAAATGCCTTAAAGCCCATGGCAATCCACAAGGTAAGAGTGGTTATAAGTCACCTCTCATTACCAGTCCCTCTTCTTCTACTGCATGTATTCCTCACCAATTGCCATCTTGTTTTAACTGCATGAAGGGAGCTCATTTTGATTAAAAAGTAGTGCTATGTGTACCCAACATCACATGGTTTTGTTGGACCCACCCATATACTGTATATCAAGCTTCAAATTAAATAAGCTACATGTTGTTTTTTCACAATAATCTTTGTGTAGGTAGGATTTCAACCAATGATATCCACAAGGTCGGGACAAAATGTGAAAAGCTGGTGAAGTATGATTCAGATTTCACTCTTCTATATGTGGTTTTGCTACAAAATAAATCAACTGACATCAATAAACTGGAAAGCATGCACTGAAACATGGGCTTTCCCTCCGAAGATGGCCTTGTTCAACACATGGATTAGCAAGAGATGACTGTTTTCAGCAAGTCATTGATGAGTCACATACCTATAGTCATTTGTGCCAAGGCAGGGAAAATTCCTATACCTTCCAACATTTCTCTTCCCAGATTTCTTATTGACCAAGTAAATTAGATGGCAGTATCACAGCCCATATTAGCTACATTGGCTTATTCCCCAAATATATTTTGCTCATTAGAAGAAAATGATGGAGATAGCTCAAAACATTTCTACTTTGCCACATTTTTGCAAGACTGAGGCATATTAAGAATCACATTCCCAACAGGGCATAGCTGTTCTTATTTCTTGCATATTTATTTTTTGTCACAATTCTTGCAAGTTGAACAAAAACATTAAAGAGCAGTGATTTTTGCATTTTGAGAGTTGCAGACAAATGAAGGACCAAACTGAAACTCTTTGCCTAGGATATGAACATCTTCAATCAACAGGTAGTCATTGACATGATCACAATAGGCATTGGAAAATTCATTGTTAACAGTGCAGTCATTAAGTGAAGCATTTTATAACATTTTTTTGCCAGTATCATTAAACAAATCACCTGTGGTCATTAAATGAGACATCAACTGCAACTTGCAACCTCCATCTGGCTTCCCCATTGACTTAACTCTTCAGAAGCTGACTGGGAAACTCCACAGGATGTGGAATGCTGCAATTGTCATAAATGTGAGCTAGTTGCCAAGTGCCCAATTCATGATTCTGTGATCCCAAGGATGCTGTGATGATCATATGTGCAAGGACTGGTCACAAATCACCTTTTTTTCAGCACCCTAAAAACTTTGAACTGTCACTAAGTGTCAGATCCCTAAAAGTGATGCTGCCATTCAATTGGGAGAAGGGAGCCTTGAATTTGATTCATTACTATTCCCTGTGACAACTGCTATTTTATAACTTGTATCCTGGTGTTGGAATGCCCTGAGATTGTCTCACCTCATGGGGAATGTGGTAGGGGGGAGGGGCATGTGGGTTGTTTCACTTAGAAAGCCAGAGGAAGATGGCTATGGGAATGCCTGCTTGTCTTTTTCTCAGAGCAGCCGGTACAATAACATTTTCATACCTGTGGATTGGCTGAATCAGCAGCTGGCTAAAGGGAGGGGTCTCTACTGCTTTAATTCTACTTGTCTTGCCTAAGGGTATTCAGACTCCGCTTTGAATGTATTGCTATCACTTCTGCTCAATAAAAGGTTCCTTTTGAAATACTTCATTTTCAAGAGTTTTTACTTTCTTGAGAGGAGAGGCAATCCTTACACAAAGAAAATGGTTGTTAAGAGATAGCTACCTGTATAGACCCCGTTTCTACATGGCAAAAAATTCATGGAATTCAAACTTTAAGCCTGTTCAATATATAACTAAGTAGTAGTCAGCATGGGTTTGTTAAAAACAGATCAAGCCAAACCAATCTTATTTCATTCTTTGATAAGGCAACTAAATTAGTAGACCAGTGAAATGCTGTGGACATAGTATATTTAGATTTCAGTAAGGCATTTGACACAATAGACCACAATCTACTTCTTAGTAAGCTAGAAAAATATGGAATAGAAAACATTACCACCAGGTTTGTAGCTGGTTGACAAATTCTACTCAATGAGTAGTTTTTAATAAGAGACTGGACAGTTACTTGGTTCTCCTGCTTGAGCAGGGGGCTGGACTAGAAGACCTCCAAGGTCCCTTTCAGCTTCTATTCTATTCTATTCTATTCTATTCTATTCTATATAAATAAGCCTCGTCTTCACTTCTCTGTAGCCAGTATTGAATCATGCAATACGGATCCTGTAATATTCTCAGGATCATAGTGTTGGAAGCAGCTCTGTTGCCAGTTTTACAGTTAGAAATAGGAATTAGAAGTTGCTAACTAAATAAAATAGAAATTTGAGCTGTCACTTGCCACTGCTACAACTATCACTACTGCTGTCTTCTCGTCTTTATCTATTACCCCAATGTCTGGGTGATTTGCCAGTACCTGTATGTCTGTCTGGATTTGGAAATCCCATAGGATCTTAATTCTCTTATACTCTATTACCTTCTGTGAAATCTCCCATCCGGACTTGGGAGTGTCTAGCTCATATCCTGTGCAGATGCTCCTGAATACAATGCCAGATACTTGCTTGTACTGTTCAGTGTATGCTGTTCCTGCCTGCCACTAGTTGCCATTTTATAATACTATTTCTCAGGCCACCCTGCTTAGTTAGCACCTTGGGTCAACTTCACCTTTGGTCAAATTCATCTGCTAAGTAAAATCACCTGAGTGAACTTTTATTTTAACATGGTTAAGCTGAACCATTTATAAAAGGATCCTACTTCATTAGGTGTGTCACATATATAGGGTAGGTATGTTAACTCAATTGTTCATTTGAATGATACTTAAGTATTTACTGAAATACTCAGGAGATAAATATAAAAATGAATTAAGATAACTGTCTGCTTAACAGAGATCTGTTTTGAAGCTTAGAAAACAATAGATCTAAATGGAGGTCCAGATGGGGATTAAGAACTGGAAAAATAATGCTCTGTTCTCCCACAGTTTGGGATTGAACCTTTACTCCCCCACTTTCCTTGGAGTGAAATGAAATTTGCAAGCAACCAGAGATTGATGAGGAAGGTTTGAGCTACATTCCTTCAAATCCTGAAAATTAAAAGCAATGACAGAAAAAAGTCTCTTGTATGAAATAATTTTATTACATTAAATGTGCATAATGAGATTTCAAACTAAAATATTTTAACTAGCAACTATTAGGAGTGATCTGTTGTTGTTCACCTCCAAAGTGGCTGTTGTATTATCACAGGATTTGCTTGTGAGTTAATAATATAAATGACAGGCAGGTGTCTGTTTAATAAAAATAGAGATGGTTTAAGTATTTGAACCTGGAGAAAAAATCAGTGAAAAAGTCTGTCTTGACTTCTATCTGAATGATTGGCAGCTGAATATATCTCCATTACAGCAATATATGGAAACAGGATCTTTCTCCTCCATATTGAGATACTGCATGATCAGCATTTGATGACGCTGACTCTTGGAAAGTGAACTCAGGCAGAAATGACATTCCATTGATTTATCTGTCAAAATTACTTATTGATTCTGAGGAATGTTTTGACTAATATCCAATTATTATCTACCAAATCTGTCAAGCACCCCAGTGTAACAGTCAATTTGAACAACTAGGAGGAATATATTAAAACCACATTTCTAAGGCTGTAGAGTTTATTTCCCCCCTCTCAGAATATTATCTTCTTGAGAGTTCATGCTGTTGTTATGGCTGCAATTGATTACTATAATTCTCTTCTATCTGAACTTCAGATCAGGTTCTACATCATTTTTGGCTTAGATATAATTCTGTTGCTAGAATTTTATTTATTTTATAAGTACTAAGATTTGTCCTGGTCTCTCAATCATCTTTAGCAACATTTTTAAAACAAACTTCTGGAACTGTTTTGGTCACAATGATCTTTCAGAGCTTGTTGCTTTGATATCAAAATCATCTTATGGCAAATGTAGGTGTCACTCAAAGTTCAATGCAAAAATTGATATCCTAATTTAAATTCCCTTGTCACTCAGTTTCAACTGAAATTGAATTTGAGGAAATGTGGATGTTCTCCCTTAGACAAAAAATTAGAGATTTGAGAAAGGATAATATAAGGTTTCACAGAATTTTTTTTTTTATAAACATGATTATTAGAAGTATTTTCCTTCTTTAGAAGGTCATCAAATCCAATGTCTTCTAATTTACCTCATGTTATTGTAGGTGACAATTTGCAAGAAAATTTGTGCAGTAGAGATAGTGACATCCAGTGACAGAAAATTGCTTTCTACTATATATATGTTATATATAATATATAATATATAATATATATTCTACTATATATTTCCCCCCCTATTTTCCCCCCCCCCCCCCACCTGTGGCTTTCCCCCCCCTACTATATCATGGAGGAGAACTAATTTTTCTCCTTTATCCTGAGTTTCTGGATACTTCTCTTTTCCTGTAAAATGCATGAATGTCATTGGGCAATGAGAAGAAGGTCAAGAAAAAAGGAGTGAAACAAACCTATAGAGTACCACAAGTATTTCTAGAACAAGGATCAAGTATCATACTACTGTAATTTCCAAACAGCCACATGAGTAATGTTTGATGCAATAGGATAAAGGCTCAAGTCAGTTTGACATCAGCTAAAAATCCCCATGGAGGAAGAAGGCTTTCCTTTCCTTTCCATGTAAACTGTATACTAAGAATCACCTGCAATTTACCTTCCTTCCTCCTCTATCAAGAGAGAATGAGCATTTATTTGTCTTTAGGCATTTTGTTGTGAAGACATTTCATTCTTTATATATCCTGTTCCACTCTGTGCATGCATATATATATATATATATATGTGTGTGTGTGTGTGTTTTCTCAAGTTTTCGCGGGTACTTACATGTATGGCATTCAGCTTTGTTCGGGTATTTTCCCACGTCATTGTAGTTGTGCTTTTAAAGTTGTAGCAACGTTTCGGCAGAATCTCATCTGCCATCATCAGGCTTCTGTATAGTATTCATCTGTGAGTCAGACTTTTACAGTGGTTTCAATTTAAATTTGGGGCAGCCTATTGCTGTGCCAGAATGGTTTTTCTTCATCCTGATTGGTTGGGAGTCTTGGTCTGTGTTTATTGGTCTTGGAGTTTGCTGTGTTCTGCTTGATTGGTGTTTCTAATATCTTATGTCTGTTTTGTGGCTCTTTTTGTATCTTGATTGGCTGGCAACATTGTGTTACTTTATTGGAGGCCTTTAGTGCAGCTTGGCTCCGGGTAAATGGACGGCTATCATTAGTTAGGAAGCTAGATTTCATCTGGGTGCCTGGTTGGGGTGTGTTTGAGTTGGAGGTATCAGGGGGGATCTGTTTGTGCCCAGGTGCTTGTCTGGCTTGTGGTGTGGAGATTCTTTTGTTTGTGAGTGCGGGCTTCCAAATGATTGACAGCCTGTTGGAATCATCTCTTCTATTCATGCTTTCTGGTCTTTTTTCAATCTCTATGGCTTCTCTGATGATTCTGTGGCTAGGGTTTTCTATAGTGGCTAGGGCTTTGGTGCCATTGAAGTCGATGCTATGACCTGTGGCTTCCATGTGTTGGACTAGTGAGGAAGTGTGTTCCAGCTTTTTGACTGCATTTTTGTGTTCATCCAGGCGGTTACTTATTCTTCTATTAGTCTATCCAATGTATGTGGCCGGGCAGGATGCACAGGAGACTTCGTATATGCCTTGGATTTCCAGGTCAATTTTATCTTTGGGGTTTCTAAGGATGGCTGCTATTTTTCTGTCTGTTTTGAAGGCAGTCTTGATGTGATG
>NW_020769344.1:7488591-7536804 GCF_900518735.1 Pseudonaja textilis
TTATGTCTCAGTGTGTTTTTGTGGATCAAGCCAGTGATTTTGCTTTTGTGGAAGCCGTTGGCTGTCAGTACTTTAGTCAGGGTGCATAGTTCAGTCTTTATGTGTGTCTTGTCTGTCAGGCATTTGGTTCTGGCAATTAGTGTTTTAGCCACTGAGTTTATCTGTGCTGGGTGGTGGTGGGATTGGGTGTTGAGGTAGCGGTTGGTGTGTGTTTTCTTCACCATATACTTTCACACCGTAAACTTTCACAGACTTTCACAGTCGTTTCTTTTTTAAATTTGGTGCTAGGCTACTGCTGTGCCAGAATGGCACGTTGCTACAACTTTAAAAGCACAACTATAATGACGTGGGAGAATACCCAAACAAAGCTGAATACCATACATATAAATACCCGTGAAAACTTAAGAAAACAAATACCAGACCTCTAGGGGGAGGAAATAAACATCCAGACCAAAACTTACGAGAAGCTGGAAGTTAAAAGAACAGGAATACTATGTGACCTCAAATTCCTACGCAGCTGCAGAGACAACAATGCAACACCAACCTGCTTCAAATTAATGTTTCATCACAGCACAGCAGCTACTAAACGTATCCTGAAAAGAACTGAAATGGCTCTACTCAGGAACGAGCTCCACAGAAAGAGATTCCAACTCAATCAGTTAAACAAAGATCTTCTAATTCTACACCTGGAATTGAGCAACAAAATCCACCCTCTACTTTTATCTTTGAGGTTTCTTAGAATGGCTGCTATTTTTCTGTCTGTTTTGAAGGCAGTCTTGATGTGATGCCTGTGTAGTATCTTACTGATTTTGTCTGTAGTACCTCTTATGTAGGGCAGGACAGCTGTTCCATAGGTCTGTTCATCTTCTAGGTCTCCATTATGTCTCAGTGTGTTTTTGTGGATCAGGCCTGTGATTTTGCTCCCAAAACTTTGTAAAATGCAAACCCTAACTTCTGCATTACTTCTAACCCAAACTTAAAAGACAAAGCAGCTCCTTATTTGGTATGATGATCATATGAACCTGAAGAGTAGCCATGAAATAAACAAAAAAATAAATTTGGCTATCGGTCCATTTTTGTTTTGTTTTTATTCTAGTCTTAGAAAAAAAGATGAGTTTGGTTTCATTACTGCTACAATGATTGAGCACCACATATTGCTTTTTGTAACAAACCTTTTAACTTTTATGTTTCGGTTTTATGACCTTCATATATAATGCTGTGCTTATATTACATGAAAGCATATTTTCTTCCCACTTAACAGTGAGGCTCAATTGGTAAACCTGCTTTGCTGTTGTCCCTTCACTAAAACCTTTCTCATTTCTCTATTTTGTATTGTATTTAATTTAATTTAGTTTTATCTCTCCTGTGACTTTTCTGCTGCTCATTGTATATTTCTTTTAAACTATTTTATTGTATTTGTATTGTGTTTTTATTACTTTTGCAAACTATCCTGGGAAATCATATGAAGGTTGAGGTAAAAATATCTCTAATAAGTAACTCAAAAGCTTCTAAATTTTTCTAATTCCCCATGTTCCTTCTATCTTCAATGATAAGCTAATAAGGAATCTGAGACATAGGAAACAAAACCATGGGTGCCTCTTTGTAGTGGCAAGAAGATTAAGAATTCTATTATCAAAAGTTATTTTAAAAAAAGAAAAGACATTTAAAAATTTCTAGCACTTGCAAAACACAGAGATATGGTGGATGGCTCGATTTTGCTTGTAGAACATAAAATAATAGGATTGAAAGGGACATTGGAAGTCTTCTTGTCCTACCACCTTCTCAAGCAAGAAATCTCATATCATTCAAGAAAAATGACTGTCCAATCTCCTTTTGAAAATCTCCACTGATGAAGCACCCACAATCTATGGAGGCAAGCTGTTTCTTTGATTAATTGTTCTCACTGACAGGAAATTTCTCTTTAATTCTATGTTGGGTCTTTCTTTAATGATCTTCCACCCATTACTTTGTGTCCTACCCTCAGATGTTTTGGAGAATAAGTTGACCCCACCTCTCTGTGATAGCCCCTCAAGTATTGGAAAACTACCATCATATCACCCCTAATCCTTCTCTTTGTTAGAATAGATATACCTGATAGCCGGTCTTCCAGACGTTCGTAATCCTGAGATACAATCCAACAAACATTGAGGTTTGAAGTCCTTTATTTATACACAAAATGAACATCCCATCCGGCGATAACAGTTTGAAGTCCAATCCAGGTTAGCACTGGGAGCATTTGCCTTCCAGCATCATTTATAACATTACCCCACCCATCTAATTCCTACCCCACGCAGCTAACTCCTGCACACCGCCCTACTCTAGTTTCCCACTTATCCCTCATTCCCTAATATGGTTAATTATACTTCTCCCACGTATCCCGCGTCCCACTGCCTAGATCGCTCTGCACCCTTACCTACCACTGATCCCCTCTACTCCCCATGATCACCATGTAACATAAGATATATAAATCCCTCCTCAGTAGGAGCTGGCATCCCCACAAAGTGTTCATAAATCAGAGTGCTGCAGCCACGTCATCTGGGAATCCCCCATTCAGCCTCCAACTCCTGGTTAGCATTGTGAGGTAGCATCATAGGAAATCCCCATGTAGTCATTGAATCCTCTCCAAACAAGTCTGGCTTCGCATGCTGGAGGGATCCAGTGTTAATGTCTTTTACTGCTGGAGGGCATAGTTGAACAGGGAGCCTGAGAATACCTAGTTCCCTCATTCATTTAGGCTCTAGACTCCTTGTCATCTTTTCTTTATATTCTTTCTAGGGTATCAGTACCTTTTTCTCATTGCAATGACCAGAACTGGATGCAGTCTTCTAAGTGTGATCTTACTAGTGCAGTATAAAGCAGTACTAACACTTCATGTGATCTTGATACTAACCCTTTGTTGAGGCAAATCTAGGACTGCATTGTTTTTTTTGACACTGCTGGCTCATATTTAAATAGCTGTTCACTAGGACACTTACAACCATCTTTCAGTTATTGCTATCGAGCCAGCAGCTCTTATTCTGTACTTATGCATTTGATGTTTCTTGCCTAAATGTAAGACCTTACTTTTATCACTGAATTGCATTGACACAAAATTCTTGGAATGTATATTTACATTGGAATAAATTCATGTTCTGGATGATTTGCACATTAGATACTAATTCCTGAATTAAAAAGATCAAATACAGCTGTTAGGAAGTAACAGTAGAAGAAGAATATCTCCTTCTAAACAAGCTTTCTGAGCTTCTTTAATGTGTGTTTGGTCCCTCAGTGTCATAGGGTAACACATGAGGTTTTTTTTTCATTCTTATGTTATCCTTCCTTTTTTCTTCCATTATGTCAACTAATATGCTATAAATTCAGGTATTTAACTCATAAACTTGGAAACAATATACAGATTGATGGAACATGTATGCTTTATTTGGCACAAAGAATTAGTGTTTTCTGACATTAACTTAGATTCAGAAAATAGACATAGACAATAAAATGGAAATGTTTCTAGTTTACACAGAATAGATTGTCAGACTTGATTTGTAAGGACTGCATTGAAAATCAAGCATCCAAGACTATCTTCGTATAAGTGTTGTGTCACTTTTAACACATCGCTTTTTGTTATAACACTTTGTATTATGTATCCTGCTATCATGTTAAAATTAAACCATTCTGACATGTTGGCTGTGTTGATTTCATTTTGGTAGCAGGAAGATATAAAGAGGAGAAATGAGATGAATGGATTTCTAAACTGTCATCTTGAATTTCATTTTGCATACTGTACTTGAATATTAAGTTGCATTTGAGAAATGTTTAAAATCCAAAGGCCTGATGAGACTAGTTCACTTGAATTAATCCATTTTGAAATTAGAATTAGTGAGTGCTTATTAGCGTCTTTCTCCGAGAGTAGCTTGTATTTTCTATTACAGTTGTTTTGACTACAGAACTTTGGCTAATCTTTTTAAAGTGGCTTAATTTGGAGGAAACCTTCTAGGAGAGAATTCAAGATTTCAATATAAAAAAAATAACAGAAAATTAGTTCTACAAATTCAACCACTGGTTTAAAGGATAGTGCCATCAAGAGAATTTTGGGTTTCTAAGCTATGTTATACAGTATCTACCAGAAGGACTTCTGGCAGAGGATGGACTATAACTCAAAGGATTGGGAAGAACATTTTTAGAAACCATTTTCATCCTAAATGTAGAGGAGAGAACAAGAGACTTGGCTATACTGGACATAAATCTTACTAATAGGATGAAATCATAGAGGGGGGTTGAAATTGTGGGAACTTTGGGGGAGAATCATCATGATATTTTGGAATTCAACATAATGCAGGCACAAGTCTAAGACACTCAAAAAATGTCTTAGACTTTAGGAGAGCTGATTTCTATAAACCAGAGAGAATTTAGGAGGATTCCACGGATGAAAATCTTGAAGGGGAAAACTTGGCAAACTCTGTAAAATGAGAACATAATAGTCCAATATAGCACAATACCAGTGAGAAAGAAAAATAAGAGATCCATAAGAAAACCAGCATGGTTGATAAAGAACTCTCTGATAAACTGAGAAACAAAAAGGACAAGTGTAAAAAATGGAAAGAGGGACACATAGCTAAAACAGACTAACAACAAATAGCCTAAATTTGCAAAGACAATGTCAGGAAACTAAAGCTCATAATGAATGTTAACTTGCAACAATTTGCAAAAAATAATAATAAAAAAGTTTTTCAGCATGCACAAAAGAAAAAAATATCAAGGAAACAATTGTCCGATAATGTGAGAAGATGGTAAGGAGTTGATGGGTATTAGAGATTGATTGAATTACTAAATTGAACTGCTTAATTCATTCTTTGCCTCTGTCTTTATGCAAAAAGAAAAAAAATCCAATTTACCAAAACAGTATAGTAGAAGACAGAATGGGAATGCAAGTTAAATTAGGAAACAAAATGGAAATACAATAACTGTCCACCCTAGATGATTTCAAATAACTAGGACCAGACAGATTAGATTCTAGGATTCTAAAGCAGCTGGCAGACATGATCTTAGAACCATTGAACAAAATCTTTCAAAGCTCCTGGCATACCGGGGAACTACAGAAGACCCGAAAAGTGATGATGTGGTTCCAATCTACAAAAAGAAAAAGAAAAAAAGTGGATCCAGGAAACCACAGACCAATGAGCCTGACATCAATATCTTAGAAAATCTTGGAAAAGATATTCAAGTAGCAGATTTGTGAGCACCTACAAATAAGCAAAATGATAGTAGAAGCCAGCATGAGGTGCCAAAATCAGATCATGCCAAATAAACATTATTGCCTTCTTTAACAAAGTGGTGTAATTAGTAGAGAAAGGAAATGCTTTGGACTTAAATTCTTAGAATGCAGAGAGAAGAACAAAGGTGATTAGGGGACAGAGCAGGGGTGGGATTCTACCAGTTCGCACCTATTCACTAGAACCGGTTGTTAACATTCTAAGCAGTTCGGAGAACCGGTTGTTAGAAGAAATTACTGGCCTAATCCTGTAAAAAAGGCAGGAAGGAAACTTTCTGGTGTTGCTTACAGAAACTGCCTCTCCGTTAACCCTTATTACATTCTTGGCAGGACTAGACTTCCTGTCTCAGGAATTTCTCTGGAGTTTTTTCCCCCCTCCTTTGCTGGTACTTTGCTTGTGTGGAGTGACCATCCAAAGTTACAATGGCACTGAAAAAAGTGACTTATGACCATTTTTCACAGTTACGACTGTTGCATCCCCATAGTTATGAGAGGCCAGGTGAGGAGATGTGTGCCTCGATGTGAGTGATATTGAGTTGGCCACACCCAGCCAATAACATGACCACCAAGCCATGCCCACCACCTAAGCCACACCCACAGAACCGGTTGTTAAAAATTTTGAATCCCACCCCGGGACGGAGGCTAAGCTGTATGATAAACAGTTGCAGGAACTAACTATATCCAGTTTAACAAAGAGATGGGCTAGAGGTGACATGATAGCAGTCTTCCAATATTTGAGGGCTGTCACATAGAACAGTTTGTGTATATGTGTGTGGGGGTGATCTTATTCTTCAAAGCACCTGAGGGCAGGACAAGAAATAATGGATGGAAGATTAGCAAAGAGAGATTCAATCTAGAACTATGGAGAAATTTCCTGACTGAAGTGATGTGGAAACAAAATCAGTGGAATGGCTTTCTTCCCGGTGTTGTGGCTACACCATCACTGAAGGTTTTCAAGGAGCAATTTGTCCAGCACAGTGTAGGGTCTCCTCCTCCTATTCCATAAAATATAAATACACTAATTTAAGGTATTGATCTCTTGTTTATTCCAAATATTCCAATAAACATCTTCCCCATTATTTTCAAATTTGAGTTATACCACAATGTGAATTGTGCTTATAATTTGGGATTAAATCACAACTACATATTTATCATTAAAAATGCCTAGCAGTTAATATATCTAGCCTTTAATACCAGCTAAGATTGCAAGGGTTGTAGGATTGCTCTCAGATTTTAATCTTACTGTGAATTTGGTCTCACAATGAAGCAAATGTAGGAAGATTAAATTATTGATTATAACTTTTCAACAACGAAGATTTGGTCTCACAATGAAGCAAATGTAGGAAGATTAAATTATTGATTATAACTTTTCAACAACGAAGATGTCAGTAAATTTGTAAAAATTTATTTAGTAATACATTTATAACCTAACTTTATTTTGTACAGTTTAAGGCAGCATACGCAATGCTTTCAATGTCAAGTCTACAATGTAAATCAAACCAAGAAATCAACTCTGTACAAAGGCAAAAACCATAGGTATGAATATTAGCTATTAAGTCTGACTATGCTATTCTTCAGGGGTGGGATTCAAAATTTTTAACAACTGGTTCTGTGGGCGTGGCTTAGATGGTGGGCATGGCTTGGTGGTCATGTGACTGGGTGGACATGGCTTGGTGGTCATGTTATTGGCTGGGTGTGGCCAACTCAATATCACTCACATTGAGGCATGCATCTCCTCGCCTGGTCTCTCCTGACTGTGGGGATGCTGCAACAGTCGTAAGTGTGAAAAATGGTCATAAGTCACTTTTTTCAGTGCCATTGTAACTTTGAATGGTCACTCCATGCAAGCAAAGTACCAGCAAAGAAGGGGGGAAAAACTCCAGAGAAGTTCCTGAGACAGGAAGTCTAGTCTTGCCAAGAATGTAATAAGGGTTAATGGAGAGGCAGTTTCTGCAAGCAACACCAGAATGTTTCCTTCCTGCCTTCCTTACAGGATTAGGCCAGTAATTTCTTCTAACAACCGGTTCTCCGAACTGCTTAGAATGTTAACAACCGGTTCTAGTGAATAGGTGCAAACTGGTAGAATCCCACCCCTGCTATACTTCCCTCTCCCTCCCACTATATTTGTATTCATATAAATTAGCGAGGTGTCTGCCTGAGTCTTTTGCCTATGCTGTCTTTTTATTTTGTACCTAATCTACACTTTTCCCCTTGTCACTGTGGTAATGTACCTGGCCTATCTCTATCAAGGTCATATTTTTTATTCTCTATACTTACTTTTTTATTCTCTATACCTGCTTCCTCCTATTTTCCCCAAACAACAATCTTATAAGGTGATTGGCTTGAGAAATAATGGGTAGTTGAGAAAATATATGGTTTATGTTCCTGGGAAATTTCTTCCATACAATATATCCCATAAAAGTGGTAACTTACTGTTCAATTGCAATGGTATCTGACATAATTAAGTGTAAAAATAATTAAAAGATTAATTAACAGATTTTGTTTCACTAAATTATTATCATTGGTCTGAATTCCAGCTATATTTATTGTTTGTGTTCCTTCAAATGATAGTTATGTAAGATGCAAAGAAGAACATGATTTGTGGAGAAATACATATAAAATCTGTACAAGAGCAACTGCAGATTTAAGATGTTTAAAAGTACTTGACTGAGTAATTAGATGGTTTACAAGTATTTACAATCATTTACTGTATTACCATCAATCCACACCACCTTAGATATATGCCTATCAATGCCTTAAGGAGAAAAATTGTTAAAATGATCTGCTAAAGTAAATTATTAATTTTACTTACTACCAAGTCCAGATCATAACTTGTTATTCCAGCCTTCTTTATTGTATCTGAGATGCTACTTCTTGATTCAAAACTACAAGAGACCAATATAATAATAAAAAAATTCCAAGCATGTAAGTTTTCCCCCCAAAATCTTAGTTAGATCACCACATACATTCAGTAGTCTTTTTAAAACTAATGTTGAATGGATCTACGGTAAATGTCAAAATATAAGATGAAATTTGATGTAAGGTTTCCATTATTAAACACCAGTGTTTTGTTTGAGTCTTAATCTTCTAACATATTTTTCTGAGTCTTGATTCAAATAACAACTTTCCACAATACTCTCAGGAAAATATGAGGATGCCTACTATTATATGCTTACTTGAAAAATGATTTAAAATATTTTGGACATCATTTAAACATAGGTCTCTTTTATTAATTAAATCAACCCATGTTTCTAAAGGCTTTATGTGAGCCTGGTAGAAAGATGTATGGCTTTAAAAGCTGCAGTACCTGTAAAGAACTGACTTCTTAAAGCAGTCACATATTAATTCAAGTTCACACAAAACAGGATACTTTCATAAAATCTAAAATACCTCTCTTCTACCCAAGAGAGAGAGCAAAAGAGATCATCACAGATCCAGATCCATAATTTGACATACTACAAAGTAACTGAATATGCATTACATGGCCTATGTAATCAGACAAAAGCTGTTTGTCAAGGAGATGTTGAACATGGAATGAAGAAACAAGCAAGTGAGAAAATTAGTAGGAGAAAAGAACAAAAAAAATTCACATGGAAAATAGAAATCAGTTCAAGCTTCCATAAACACAATTTAAACCATTTTCAATATAAAGACTTTGTAAGTTCAAGTCGGAATTATTGCATTGTGTTCTTTATGGGATAGCATTTGAGCATAATATGGAAATTGCAGCCAGCCCAAAAGCATAGGCAGTAAGTGAAGCTTCCTGAAGGTTCCTCATGTTGAAAGATCTGTTCCATTGCCCAATTCCTGGGTTCCACAATGGACTTACTTAGGCTAGGTTAAGATCAAATTATTTGCAGAACAATCTATTCCCATATAGTCCACCCGATATTTTTGAATCAGATACCTTTTATAAAGATGAGGGATTCTACTGGTTTGGACCAGTTCTACAAAACCAATTGTTGTGATTTTGTGCAGTTCAGACAACCAGCAAATGGTGCCCTGGCTGGCTCCACCCCTCTCTACCTGCCCGGCCCCTCCCCACCCAGTCAGTCCTTATTGCGCATGAACAACATTGCGCACATGCCCGAGCTGACTGCGTTCTTCCCTGCCTAGACACTCCTTAAGGTATTTCTTTTCCCCCACTCCCAACGGTCAGCTGTTCCTATGATCAGCTGTGCTGGGATTCCCCTGCTTACTTACTGCTTCACCCAATAGGCTTCCCTGAGGCCCAGGAAGGCAAAAAATGGAGGGTGGGCACAGCAGAAGCACCCCACTTCACCCTCCATTTTTTTGCCTTCCTGGGCCCCAGGGAAACTTCCTGAAAGCAAAAAATGCCCCCCCTAGGAGGTTCCCAAGGCCCAGGAGGCCCCAAAACAGAGCTCGGGGGGTGCACTGAAGCCCCCCCATGCTCAGTTTATTTCCTTCCTGAGCCCCAGGGAAGCTTTCTGGGAGCAAAAACAGCCCACCCAGGAGGCTCCCCTGAGGCCCAGGAGGCCCCAAAATGGAGCAGAGGGGGTTGTTGCATGCCACCCCATCAGTGATGGGATTTTAAAATTTTTACTACTGGTTCTGTAGGCGTGGCTTGGTGGGCGTGGCAGGGGAAGGATACTGTAAAATCTCCAGTCAGAGGTGGTATTTGCCAATTCTCCAAACTACTTAAAATTTCCGCTACTGGTTCTCCAGAACTGGTCAGAACCTGCTGAATACCACCTGTACCCCTCCTGCTCAATTTTTTTCCTTCCTGAGCCCCAGGGAAGCCTTCTGGGAGCCCAGGAGGCTCCCCTGAGGCCAAGAAGGCCCCAAAACAGGGGTGGGGGAGGCAGTTGCTGCAAAAAAGAAAAAAAGAAGCTACATCCACCTAGCCTCACCCACCTAGCCATGACCACAGAACCGGTTATTATAAAATTTGAATCCCACTCCTGCTTTTATAGGATCCAATGATGGATACATTTGACAGAAACATTAATTTGTCTTTTGATAGCAGGGTCCATTTGTGAACTAACTACCAATGGCATTTAGCCAGATTCCATTATTATAGTTTAGAAACATTTTGCTCAAAACATTTTTTATTCAGACCATTTTTTGTTTTAATTGCTTATAACATTAAAAAATGTTTGTTATCTCATAATGAATTTTATGATTTTTTTGAAAGTTATGCACATTCTTCAAGGCTCTGGTTGGGAACTGAAAAGGTTGGGATGATCTTGCAACTAGTGTGGGGAAGTGAAAATAGTGAGAGCAAAAGTATTCTTTATCAGTGCTCATCAATATACTGGATGACATTGCAGTGAATTTATTGTATCTAACCCGCCAAACCTCTGAAGAAATTATGATTAGGATCAAGTCTCTATGGTTTGAAAGAACAAGCTAGAATACTGATCTCTTGTAAAGTGCCACTGGGAAGATCTGGAAACAGGTACCTTGTCTAAAGGTATAATCATATTATAGAGTAAACCTGAGGAGTATATTCCACTCTGTTTAATGATGCAAGACATTGTAGTTATATTGTCTATAGATGGAAAAATGAAATTCTATCAATTTAAATACTGGAACTCTAGTTACTGGTTGCTGTTGCTTTATTTCAAGAGCATAATGTTGGACCACATACAGAAGATATTTAGCACACAGTGACATTCCCCCTATACTGAGATTTAATCAGCTACCATTTCATCTTAAGAAGATACCGATAGAGCAGATGTTTTGGGGCCTGGGTCTGCTTGCCTTTCATAGGACACATTGCTGAAAATAAAAGTTAGCTCCAGCTGGTCAGGAAATTTATGCTGGAGATGAACGTACATATTGTACGTTGTAAGTAAGATGGCATGAAGTGTAGTGGTAAATGCAACACAGAAATTGGAAAGATTAGGAGGAAAGTAATAACAATAAAAAAGAAACAAACAATAGAAGCAATTTCCTTAGAATCACAAAACTCACTGAACTAAGGTATTGATGTGATAAACATTAAATATTTCATCTCTAAAGCTTTCCAGATATACTTCAGTAGAACCAAAATTCTGTATGTGGAGTGCATAGAGAACACAAAACAAACAACACCATTTTTACAATCTTACATAAAAGTAAAAATTACTCAGCCTGTATTATAAAATAATTGTCCTTTTTCATCCAGCATCAAAGATACACAACTGGATAGTACAGAATATCATGATTATTGTTCCGGACTAGCAGGCTCGAAAGCCTGCAAACCTGATTGGCCCGCTGATAGCCGATCGTGATTGGTCGCCATAGCCTGATGCGATTGGCCAGTAAACGGGCTGCCGCGATTGGCCCTGCCAAGAGCGGCAAACTCAAATCACCTTCATTGGCTGCCTAGCTGCAGCCAGCCCTATATAAGGGGCTGCTGCAGCTGGGATTAGTTGCTCAGATCTGAAGTCACTAATAAAGAGCTGTTGTTGCTATCTGAGTCTTGCCTCCGTTCTTGAACCATCCTCCCAGATCTAACACTGGCGACGAGGATGGGATGCGGAGGCAACGAAGTCTATTGATTTGAGCTAGCTGAAGGAGCGCGTGGCTGACAGAGCACAACGACGGCGACATGGCCAGCAGCGCTATACCACCCGCCCCATTCGATCCAGCTAGCGAAGACTGGGACTCATATATGGACAGATTTCAAATGTTCCTGGAGTCAAACAACCTCAAAGATGCCACGCCCAGCAAGAAACGAGCTGTTTTTCTAACCCATTGTGGGCCAGCCGTTTTTAAGATGGCTAAAGCCTTAGCGAAGCCAGCTGAGGTTAAAACCATGGATTGGGACACCCTTGCTCCCATCCTGCGCAACCATTACGCCCCAGCTGTGCCAACTCTCATTCGCAGACACGAGTTCTACCAGAGGGACCAGCGTGTAGGTGAGAGTGTTGGGGATTTTGTGGCAGACCTGAGGAACCTGGGCGGTTTATGTGGTTTCGCCAACCTCGAAGAAGCCATGAGAGACCGCATCGTCCTTGGCCTCAGAGACCCAACCATCCAGAGCAAGATCATGGCCAAGGGAGACATCTCGCTTGCAGATGCCATAGCAGATGCCAACGCAGCTGAAGCCACTCGTAAATCAGCAGCACGAATGCGTCGAACCAGCGGAACCAACCGCCAACCCACCAACGATGCTGGGAAACCTTCAGACAAGTACACATCGACCACCCATCATGAAGATGTCGAGTCATCCTCAGACAGCGAGGAAGAAGAAGTCCACAGGCTCCGGTCAGAACGTGAGCAATGGGACCAGCGGGGTCGTAAATCCAACTACCAATGCACCGGATGCGGGGGAAACCATCCCTGATCCGAATGCAGATTTTTAGATGCCATGTGTCATTTTTGCGAGAAACGAGGGCACATCGCGAAGGTATGCAGAAACAAGAGAAATTCCAGCCCCAGACGGAGAGGGAGCAGCCCAAAGAGGAATGATGGCAACTCCACCACACAGAGGGACCGCCCTAGCAACCAGTGGAACCAGTACAGCAGACACCGAAGGTTTAACGGCACACCCAGACGAGAAGAGGCTCATCAAACCATCACCATCGGCCATGGTTCATCACTTGACGCTAAAAAAATCCGAGTAAAGGTCACCATTGAAAACAAACCGTGCATCATGGAAGTCGACTCTGGGTCATCACTATCCATGGTATCCTGGAGAACACTCAAGCAGCTAACTCCCAACATCCGACGCCAAGACCTCAGCAGTCAGAGACTCATACTAAAAGACTATCAAGGCAACCGGATTCCAGTCGCAGGTACTCCCCATGTCCAGGTCTCTTTCAAGGGACATAATGCAATTCTACCACTCACCATCGTAGACAGAGACCGGCCAAGTCTGTTGGGCCTTCAGTGGTTCACGCCATTAGGAATCGGAATGGCTGGCATCCATCATACTGAAGACGATGACTGGGAGGCGGCTCTCATCCACGACTTCCGAGAAGTGTTCAACGAAAGCCTAGGCAAGTACAAGGGGTCCCCTATTTCATTTAATCTTCACCCCAACATTGCACCCATTCGCCTAAAGCCACGCCGAGTTCCCTTTGCTCTCAAATCCAAAATTGACGAGCAACTGGACAAATTAATTGCACAAGGCATGTTAGAACCCATTGACCACACCCGATGGGAGACACCAATTGTCACCCCCATAAAGCCTGATGGGTCCATAAGAATCTGCGGTGACTACAAGGCCACCCTCAATCACACGCTACAGCAGAGCGCCTACCCAGTACCAGTTGTTCAACATCTCCTGCATTCACTTGGGGGTGGCAAAATATTCGCAAAATTAGATCTGGCCCAAGCGTATCAACAGCTGCCAGTTGATCCCGAGACTGCAGAAGCCCAAACTATAGTCACACATCGTGGTGCATTCAAATGCAACAGGCTCCAGTTTGGCGTAAGCGTAGCCCCAGGCATCTTTCAAAGCCTGATGGAGAGACTATTACAAGGTATAAAAGGGGTCATGCCCTATTTTGATGACGTATTAATAGCAGCACCCACAAAAAATCAATTAGAGGAACGCCTCAGAACAGTCCTACAGAGGTTCAAAGATGCTGGCCTCAAGGTTAAGAAGGAAAAGTGCCAGCTTTGCACAGAAAGGGTGGAGTTTCTTGGCTACCTCCTTGACAAGCAAGGAATCCACCCCACAGAAAAGAAATTGGCAGCTATCAAAAATGCCCCAAGACCCAAAAACAAAACTGACCTCCAAGCCTTCCTGGGACTTATTAACTTTTATAACATCTTCCTACCCCAGAAGGCGACTGTTGCTGAGCCCCTTCATAGACTACTCGATAAAAGGGCATCCTGGATTTGGGGACGTCGGAGGAACACGCCTTCCAGCAAGTAAAAGATCTCCTTACCTCTAATGCAGTACTAATTCAATATAACGAGACACTACCTTTGACTGTCACTTGTGATGCCTCACCATTTGGGGTGGGGGCCATCCTGAGCCACGTCCTACCAAACGGCTCAGAGGCACCAAATGCATTTTTTTCAAGAACTCTTATCAAAAACAGAAAGAAACTATAGCCATTTAGATAAGGAAGCCCTTGCTATTGTCTCTGCAATTAAAAGATTTCATGAATATGTTTATGGGAGACCATTTTCTATTATAACGGATCATAAGCCACTACTTGGGATTCTGGTGGGCGACAAACCTACTCCACACATTCTCTCCCCCAGAATGACGCAATGGTCAGAATTTCTCGCTGCCTATGACTATCAATTAAGGTATCGCCCGGGGAAATCTATTCCTCACGCAGATGCCTTGAGCCGCTCGCCACTACCCGAGCTGCAGGAAGACCCAGCTCCCACACTCCCAGTACTGCAAATAGAGACATTGCCCTCACCTCCACTAACGGCCCAAGACATCGCCATTGAAACCAAAAGAGACTCTTGTTTGGCACGAGTTCTTAGCTGGGTGGAGAGGGGATGGCCAGATTACGACCCTAAGGAAATGTTTAAGCCATTTAAAAACAGACAAACAGAACTTTTTTCACAAAGAGGGTGCATCTTGTGGGGAGACCGAGTTGTTGTACCAACTAGGTTACAAAAAAGGGTCTTGCAAATGCTACACGATGGACACCTGGGCATCGTGCATATGAAAGCGCTGGCAAGAAGTTCCGCCTGGTGGCCAGGTATGGACAAACAAATCGAAACCTGGGTCACCTCTTGTAACAGATGCAAGGAAAACCACTCAGCCCCACCAAAAGCTCCACCAGCAGAATGGGAAACACCCAGGGGTCCCTGGTCTCGCATTCATATTGACTTTGCAGGACCTACAAGAGGCCACACTTTCTTAATAACTGTAGATGCATATTCTAACTGGCTTGAGGTCAATAAAATGAAAGCAACCACTACTGAGGCAGTCATCAAAAAACTGAACAGACTCTTTGCCACACACGGTTTACCAGATGTCCTGGTCTCTGACAATGGGCCCCAATTTACTGCCTTAGCCTTTGAACAGTATTTAGCGGAACGGGGCATCTGACATGCACTCACATCTCCGGCTCATCCTGCGGCAAATGGTAGGGCTGAACGAATAGTTCAGTTTACAAAGAAAACCCTGCAGAAAATGGAACAAGGTAACATACACAACAAAGTCACTAGAATGCTGCTCCTGCAACACACCACACCAAACAGTGCCCAGCTGAACTCCTGATGGCCAGGAAACTCAGATCGCCTCTAGACCGTTTGCACCCTGGCTACATCCCGGAAAAGCCCCTGGGTTCCAGCAGCAAGCACCGTACCTTCAAGGTAGGAGACCTTGTATTCGCAATTTTTTTTTCTGGGGATCCCCTCTGGATTCCTACCCAAGTAACTCAAGTTACGGGTCCCCGCTCCTACCGTTTACTCACCGCTGATGGCAGAGCATGGAAATGCCATATCGACCAGCTGTGCTCCAGACTAACCACAACTTCCACCCCTGACCCTAACTTTGACACCAGGGGGGGAGGGGAAGCCGTGAACTCAGAATTAGAACCAACACCTGTTTATTCTGAGCTAACACCGAGATCACCACACCATAGTTTGCAACACTCACCAGCTGCAGCTGAGCCTGGACAGACGAACGCTTTGCCAAGAAGCAGCAGCCAGGCAGGTTCAGCGAGCCTGGGGAGCCATGGCAGTAGCGACGAAGCTGAGGACTCTATCACCCCGGGGGCACCAGAGGAGAGCCCTGACCATGGCACCGGTTCACCGTTCCTGTTTGATCCAGCAAGCAGTCCATCTGAACCCGAATTTGAACATGGACAATTGGAATTGCGTAAGTCAGGTAGACAGGTGCGAAGACCTGCCTACCTGCGAGACTATATTACTCCACCCCTTAAACCAGGGGTGTCCAACCTTTCACCTTCCCTGGGCCACATTAGAAGATGAAAATTTGGTTTGGGCCGCACATAAAATAAAATAACAGTAACGATACCTGATCATGCAAAAAACCCATAGAAAACATAGTTAACATATTACATTTATTTGGAAATGAAGTTAGTGAGATGTTTTTATTATTTATTATTAATTATTTATTTAAAATTATTTATTTTTTATCACGTTTTTTTATCAGTTTTTTTATCACGGTTTATTTTCCAGCCAAATTTTGTGGGGAGGGGGGGAGAAAGCTCACCCACCTTGCGCCTACCTCTCCTCCTGCAAATGGCCCGGCTGGATGAGGCAGGACTGGAAGGCAGAAGCAGCAGCAGCGGGGGGGGGCAGAAGCGGCAGCGGAGGCAGCGGCAGCGGGGGCAGAAGCAGCAGCGGTGTTGGGGGAAGAAGCGGGGGCAGCGGGGGCAGAAGCAGCGGCAGCGGCGGGGGCAGAAGCAGCAGCAACGGCGGGGGCAGAAGCGGCAGCAGGGACAAAAGCGGGGGCGGGGGCGGCGGCAGCAACAGCAGGAGGTGGCGCTCTGACGGCACCCGCCTTTTCTCTTGCTGCTTGGCCTGGCGCTTGCCTCGCCCCGCCTCGCGCCTGCCTCTCCTCCTCCTCCTCGCTGGCTCTGGCACGAAGGTTGGGGTGGGCACTGGGCCGCATTACGAGGCGACCTGGGCCGCATGCGGCCCGCGGCCCGCGGGTTGGACAAGCCTGCCTTAAATGGAACCGAGAGGGGAGGGGTGTTCCAGACTAGCAGGCTTGAAAGCCTGCAAACCTGATTGGCCCGCTGATAGCCGATCGTGATTGGTCGCCATAGACTGATGCGATTGGCCAGTAAACGGGCTGCCGCGATTGGCCCTGCCAAGAGTGGCAAATTCAAATCGCCTTCATTGGCTGCCTAGCCGCAGCCAGCCCTATATAAGGGGCTGCTGTGGCTGGGATTAGTTGCTCAGATCTGAAGTCACTAATAAAGAGCTGTTGTTGCTATCTGAGTCTTGCCTCCATTCTTGAACCATCCTCCCAGATCTAACAATTATGACTCCAGGTGATACATTATAAATAGAACAAAAACCTTTTCTGACAGAGAATGCTTTTTTCAAGATTTCTATGTAAGATGTGTTTCATGGGTTATCCCTTTAACATCAACTGCAAACATACTTATCATTATTACCATCACTGACTAGAATACAAGAATCAATAGCATGACTCTTTCATATTCAGCATTAACTGGATTTATACAGATGCAACTATTCTCAACTTCCTAGTTATTTCACAAGGTTTCCTTAAGGTAAATCCCTGGGGTGAATAGTACAAATCAATGCATATACAATATCTTCTTATAAGCGTAAAGAGGAATGAAACAGTTTTCATATTGCTGAAAAGCAGGTGACTATTAGGAATCTTATTAATGTCTCCCTATGGAACTGTTAGCTTTCTTTGCATAAAATTCATTTCTATCTTGTGTTATAATCAGAAATAATGCAGACATGGTAGGTACAGAGGAGAATAGCAAAGAATTTCAATTTCTTAAGTACCACTGATAATATTCAGTCCGACTCTGTGGGAAGAACAGGTGCATCCTTGGTATCACAACTGTAGTTTGGTTAACAAAATTTGATTTTTTTAAAAAAAAATGAATAAAAATGTTTCCTGACTTGGAACCAGAGGTGGTATTCAGCAGGTTCTGACCAGTTCTGGAGAACTGGTAGCAGAAATTTTGAGTAGTTCAGAGAACCAGCAAATACCACTTCTGACTAGAGATTTTACAGTATCCTTCCCCTGCCACGACCACCAAGCCACGCCCATAGAATTGGTAGTAAAAAAATTTGAATCTCACCACTGCTTGGAATCAAGAACTCTTTGTGGAAGCAGAATGGGTTTTCATTTGCCCAAGAGGATAATCTAATAGATAAACCTAATCTAATAGAGCCAGTTTGGTCTAGAAGTTAAGGTACCAGGCTAGAAACTAGGATACTGTGAGTTCAAATCCCACCTTCATCAGCTGGGTAACTTTGGGCCAGTTAGTCTCTCTCGGCACAACCAGGGATGGGATTCAAATTTTTTAACAACCAGTTCTGTGGGTGTAGCTTAGGTGGTGGGCGTGGCTTGGTAATCATGTGACTGGATGAACATGGCTTGGTGGTCATGTTATTGGCTGGGTGTGGCCAACTCAATATCACTCACATTGAGGCATGCATCTCCTCACCTGGCCTCTCATGACTGTTGGGATGCTGCAACAATCGTAAGTGTGAAAAATGGTCATAAGTCACTTTTTTCAGTGCCATTGTAACTTTAAATGGTCACTCCACACAAGCAAAGTACCCGCAAAGGAGGGGGAAAAAACTCCAGAGAAGTTCCTGAGATAGGAAGTTTAGTCCTGCCAAGAATGTAATAAGGGTTAACGGAGAGGCAGTTTCTGTAAGCAACACCAGAATGTTTCCTTCCTGCCTTCCTTACAGGATTAGGCCAGTAGTTTCTTCTAACAACCGGTTCTCCGAACTGCTTAGAATGTTCTAGTGAATAGGTGTGAACTTGTAGAATCCCACCCCTGGGCACAACCCATCTCACAGGGTTGTTGTTGTGGAGAAAATAGGAGAAGGAAAGTGTGTTGGAGTTATTGGTAAAAAATAAAAAGGCAAAATATAAATAAATAACATAAAATAAAAATATCTTATATCCTTTAGACTAGACTAGATAGGCTAGACATTTACTATTCTGGGAACATGGAATTCATTTCACAAACCTTAGAAATGACTTTTGGAGTGCTCATTTTAATTCTTCATCTTGAAATTTGTGACTGAGTAAAAATAGCGTAAAATGTATACCTGGATACCTTGACAATTCTTAATGAAGAAATTGACAAAACTGTATCTCCTTCTATATCATCCATACATTTATAAGCAATTTTATTCCACCCATTATTTATTTCCTACTTCAAATCGATACCTGCATTTTCTCTACATCATAACTGTAGGTTATGGAACTATAGGAACTATATGTGTCTCAGTCAGAAAAAAAGAAATCAAGGGAGTCACTGACATAACAGTGGAAAAACAGAAGCATCTAGAAGATCCTATGCAGACTTTTTTTCCTAATTCTGGAATAATGCTCTTTGCTGTTTTGAATAGCAAATCTGCTTTGATTAAAATATCACATAGAATGATTGGTATCATTGAGTTGGACAGTATGTAGATCATGATGGAATAGTGGCTATGTGTCAATTTATCCCTCTCAACATGTAAAATATACTGGTGTTAATGAAGTGAAAAAATGATTATTAAAGCTGATTATGACATTTGATATATGTATTGTAACTGAAGCCATTTTTCAATATAGTTGGGATTTTTTCTATTTGTGTGTGCCTTCAAGTAAGCATTGATTCAAATTTACACAATAACAGAGTCGGAAGGGACCTTGGAGGTCTTCTAGTCAAACCCTTTATTCAAACAGGAGATCCTATAGGATTCCAGACAATAGCTGTCTTTCTGAAAATTTCCAGTGATAGAGAACCCACAGTTTCTGGGGAAAGCCATTCCATTGATTAATTGTTCCCAGTGACAGAAATTTCTTCTTAATTCTAGATTAGATCTCCATGTTATAATCTTTCATTTATTACTGCTTGTCCTCAGGTACTTTGGAGAATAGGTTGACTTGCTCCTCTCTATGACAACCTCACAACTGTTCATCATGTGTTTTAGCCGCTAGTCCCCTAATAATTTTTGTTGCTCTTCTCTGCATTCTTTCTAGAGTCTCAACTTCTTTTTTGGATCATGGTGACCAGAACTGGATGCAGTATTCCAAGTATGATCTTACTAGTGCAGTATAAAATGGTACTAACACTTCACGTGATCTTGATACTATCCCTCTGTTGATACAAACCTAGGCATTTTTGGCACTCCTGACTTATATCTACTAGGACACCTAGATCCATCTTTCAGTTATTGCTCTTGAGCCAGAACCTCATATTCTGTAGCTATGCATTTGATGTTTCTTGCCTAAATGTAAGACTTTGCTTTTATTACTGAATTGCATTGACACAAAATTCTTGGAACGTATATTGGAATATATTCATGTTATTGCTAGATGGCTTGAGACTCAATTTTGTTAGGGCATTGGTTGAACCCTGACATCAAGCCAGCTCTCCCAAAACTCAAAAAAATGACCAGGATTCCTGAGCCCCGGACTCTCCACTTGCTCTCCAATACCTGGGGTGCGTGGAGAGAAACTCAGGTCACTATGGCAGAAGAAGAAAGCCTGCTCTTTCTGAAGAAAGAAAGCTCTGAAGAAAGCCTGCTCTTGGCAACGCAGAAGGAGTGAGGTCCTAACACCCTCTAGGAAACTCCAGGAGCCAGTAGCCTCATCGGGACCCAAGTGCAACCTCCTCTAACCATGAAAACTGAGACATCTGGGATGCCTGCCTCAGTGACTGAAGTGGAGAGGGATGAGTATTGGTGGGGAAAAAAGTCCCCAAAGCAACCAAGGTTGAATTCCCCTACCCTAGCTCCCATCATCTGAAGCAGCCCATAAGTAAACTAGGAAGACTGGAGTGGATGAAGAAGTGGGAAGAAGTCAGAATCACAAAATCCCTACTTGGGACCCTGGGTGAATCCTTGGAGAAATTGAGGGAGGAATTTGACCAAGACACCCTTTGTGAAGAGGGGCCATCATGCTGCCCAAAAGAAAAGGGGAGGAGAAGCCAAATCCAACCCTTCAATTAGCCAGCCCTCAGTTTAAGCTGGAGCTAACTCTGGAGCTAACCCTGGGGCATCCATATGCAGCTACCCACACTCAAATGGGGAGGCAGACAAGAATGCAGCCGCCTTCTACACTCACCAGAAGGAAACTGAGCCTGAGGCTGCCACCAGTGGCTCCCCTGTGTGACAAGTTACCTGCCCAAGGGGGGAGGACCTCCCTCTCCATGAGCTAGAACCGATGGAGACTGCCAAGCACAGGTAGATGGGGCCCAACAAGACAAGGAATGGCAGTGTTGAATGAGCCACCCAGATTCAGGGGGAAGTTCAATGGGGACCCAGATCAGCTAGCTCTATTCCTTGATTCCGTGGGAGTCCATTTAGATCACTATGGACATCTCTACCCATTGCATAGAGCCATGGTGAACACTATCACCTTGGGATTAGAGGGAGAAGCAAAGAAATGGGCTTGCAGCTCTCCATAGGAGAAGGGCCCCCCAGCTGCAGAACACTGAGGAATTCCTGCAAGAACTGGAAACCAGATTCAAGGAAAAGGAGGAGGATCAATATGAGGAGGGTGAGTTTTGGAATTTAAAGCAGAGAGGGTGACCCATTAAAGAACACATCTATGAGTTCAGAAGAATCATGGGAAAGCTACCGCCCTGGCTGGAGGAGCTACTAGTCCTTTTTTTTTTTTTTCAGAGAAAGCCTAGACAAGCAAATTAACCAAGCCACCATCTATTAGGACATTCCCAACTGATAATCTGACTGATTTCAAGTAGTCATAAAGATTGACTGCATTTTGCATGCCAATGACATGCGGAGGCAGTTGGGTCCCAGAGAGAGAGGACAACCAGATCTGAGGCCACCTGGCTATTGGGATGTCATGGCAACCTAGCCATCCCCAAGACCAATCCTCTCCTGAGGCTAGTTGAAATGCTATAGATATGGAGGGATAGGGTACTTTACATTGGGATGCACAACTCCACTCCAAAACCCAAGACAGAGCCACCACCCAGAGCACGGCTGAAGCGAGGGCCCAGGCATGCCACTGACAAGTCCCCAAAAGCCCTCCAGGCTGTAGAGGTCCCTACCTACCCAGCCAAAGCGGGTGAAACTCCAGCTGACAACTGACCACTGGAACCCTATGACAGTGAGGATGAGGAGGAAAATGACCTGAGGATGAATGAACCCATCCACCCTTTAACCTTCCCGATATGCCTCACAGCCCCTAAAACAGGGACTTAAGGCACTTTTGAAGCCCTAATAGACTCAGACTGCACCAGATGTTTGATTAACTTGCCCACTGTTCTGAAATTAGGGATCAGAGCGAAGAACTTGGCCCATCCAATTAAGTTTGAGCAAGTTGATGGGTCCATATTCAGAGGAGCCCATGCCACCCACCTGACCAAACCAGTGAGGCTAGTGCTAGCAGACCACTGGGAATCAATTCAATTTGTAAGAGCTCCTAAAATGACAGACGGTCATACTAGGGCTATCTTGACTAGACAACCTGACTATGTGGTGGAAAGGAAGCAGCCGGAGGCTAAGAATAGCAAGAGACACCCAACCTCCTCTGCACCAGCATACAGAGTTAGTGGCCACACAGGAAACTCCCCCCTAGGACCCCACCAGAACAACTGGTGGCCACCTCTGAACAAACCCAAGGCTGAAAGGATCCCTAGAGAATACTAGGACCTTGCTGAAATGTTCAGTGAAACTGAGTGCAATGTCTTAATCCCCCCACCACCACACAACAGAATATGCCATAGAAATCATCCCCAGGGCCAAGCTTCCCAAACCCAACTGTATGCCATGGTGCCCCGGGAAATTTAAGAAATATGTGAATACATAGACAAAAACTTAGCAAAGGGGTTCATCCAGTCAGCCAAGCCACAAGACACAGCCCCAGTCCTATTTAAAGGGGAAAAAAAGTTGGAACTATGAAATTATGCATAGATTTCAGGGGATGAATGGCATGTGTATGTACAACCTATACCCCCTCCGCCTTATGAAGGACATGCTGTCCCACTTAGCCAAAGGCAAAGTCTTCACTAAACATATTACCGAGTCCAAATCAAGGATGGAGACAAATGGAAAGCAGCTTCCAATTCAAAGTGACGCTTTTCGAACTGCAGGCCCACCCGGCAACGTTTATGCAATTGATAAATGAAGTGCTGCATGAGCATCTCTATAAGGAGGTCCTCAATGACATCCTCATCTTTATTGAGACCATAGAGGACCACATACCCCTAATCCATCAGGTACTTGAAAAGCTTTTGGCAACAAACTTATATGTCAAGCTATCAAAATGTTCATGGCTAGACTACCTAGGCTACTGAGTGTCAAATGAGGGGATAGAGATGGATCCAGCTAAAGTACAAGCTGTCCAAGAGTGTCCCACTCAAACTTTTATAGGCAATTCATCCCCTCCTTTACAAAAATTGCCAAACCCATGACAAAATCCTAAAAACAGGGAAACCAGGGATAAAGCCTTGCCCTGGCAACTCCTCCAGTGGGACCTCACTTGCCAAGAGGTATTTGAAACACTAAAAAAAACTGTTTGAAAAAGAACCTGTATTGAAACATCCCAACCCTGTTCAACCCTTCATCATCCAAGCTGATGCCAAAGAGCGGGGGAATGCAGTGATCTGGACTGTGACTGACTTATTCTCCAAGCAGGCACACTTCCTACCCTGCAGTGGACTACCCTCAGTCTACCAGCTACCCAAACTCTTCCTGAAGCACATCTACCACCAGCATGGAGTACTGCCCAGGATCATCTCGGACAGAGGAATCCAATTCATGGCTAAGTTCAGGAGGGAGTTCTTACGGTCCATTGGATCATCCCAGGGCCTTCACTCAGCTTTCCAGCTAAGCACTAATGGCAGGACAGAGAGACTGAACACCATGGTAGAACAGTACCTGAGGTGCTACATGAACTACTAACAGTGCAATTGGGCGGACCTTCTGACATTCGCAGAGGTTGCTTACAATAATGCTGTTCACAGTAGCATAGGGTTATCCCCTTTCAAGGTAGTAAGCAGTATGGACTTTGTCCCAATGCCAGAATACCCAAGGGAACCCCTCTCCTCAGTCAGTTTGTCTGACTGGATGTTGATACTGAAAGTGGCATGGGAAGATGTCAAGAAAGTGCTAGCTAAAGTGGCACAGACCTATAAACAACAGGCAGACAAACACCAAGCCCTACAACAGCCATTCCAAGTGGGGGGAAAGGTCTACCTATCTACAAAATACTTAAGGCTAAAGCTTCCCAACAAGAAGCTGAGACCAAAGTTCATGGGGCCATTCCCCATAGTAAAGATTATCAACCCGGTCACAGTGCAACTGAGGCTACCCTGACTATTGGGGAGAATATACCCGGTATTCCACAGTAGCCTCTTAAAATCTGTGGTTGGGTCAACCCTGAAACCACCACCCTGTGAGCCCCCAGATCCAATGGTCATAGGGGGGCAAACTCATTATGAGATGCAATGTATCCTTGACTCTAGGTGGCACAGGGGGCAACTCCAATACTTAATCAAGTGGAGGGGCTACCCTCTATCAGAGGTGTCCTGGGTAAAGAGCAGAAACATCCAAGCTGATTGCCTCATAGCTAGATTCTATGAAAAGAACCTAACCAAACCTTGGGGGGGGGGGGGGAAATCTCACCCTTAAATGATACACCTGTATTCAAATTGTTTTTGCTTTGCACAGGTTGCCTTCAGGAAGGAGGGAAGCCGAATGTCAACTCGCGAAGCTTTCCTGACCTTCTCCCAAGTTGCCAAAGGAAGTGGGATGGGAAATCATGCCTCGCAAAGGAATTTACTTCTCAGTCAAAACTAAATGTAGCCTGCTGGCTGAACTCAAGACTATCTCCACAGAGACCCATAAAGGCTGGAGGGAATGACTTCTACAACCCGTGAAATTGCTTAATTGGGGAAAGTGACTGGTGACACACTTTGAGGGGAGGGGAAACAGGATCAGAGGCAAGGTGTGAAGTAGGTGAAGTCAGAGCTGGCTTCACCTAGGTAGTGCTGACATGGTGCTCCTAATAAATAAATGAACTTTTATTGCTAGATTGCTTGAGACTCTTAATTTTGTTAGGGCATTGGTCAGAACCCTGACAACTGCCTGTGGTGGCTTGAGTGCTCTGCCAGCAAAAATGAAGCTCAGGAGGAACATGCGTAGCTCTCACGAGTTCCGTTTTCAGCTGGGACGGTCTCCTGTGACCCTCTGCCTGTGAAAACGGAGTTCCATTTTTGCTGGCAGAAGCACTGCAGGCTGGCCCTTTGCTGTTTCCAGAGTGGCTCTAGGGTCCAGATTTAAGTACCCCACAAGCCGGATTCAGCCTGTGGGCCTTGAGTTTGACAACCCTGATCTAAATCATTTAGGTGGAAGAGTACTGGTCTAAGACAGAACCTTGATATACCCCACTGCATGCTTTCCTCCATGTAGATGCAGTTTCATTGAGGATGATGTTTTCCATTGCTGCTTTCTTCTTGGAATTGGGGAGAGGGAGAAAGAGGAGAGAGAAACTGAGTAGCCCAAATGTATCTAGGGCTCTGCCTTAGGTATGGCCTCTGTTTTTGCCTGTTGTTTTAACCACTATACCAAACTGGCTTTCAACATAGTCAGTAAATTTGCTATCTGTGGATGTAAAACAATAATTTATTACAGTTTTACATCCACAGGTAGTAAATTTACTGACTATGTTAAAGGCCAGTTTGGTACAGTGGTTAAATTATTGAATTTATGGAAGTTTGTCTCTATAGTTTCTAATTTTGTCAATATGGGAAATAATATACCATTCTTATCTTTTTCAGTCCAGATAGATGCACTAGTTTCACCCATTAGAGCCCCAGTAAAAGAAATGGAGGGAACAGTCACATAATAAAGTGGCAGGACTTATGAAGTTATTAGACTCGATGAAATTATGATCACACTACTCAACAGTACAACAGGCCAATTGACCAGCTGTCCAAAATCTGTCTCAATATATGACTATCTCACTTTGTGAAATCCCAGAGATGGCTGTTATGATAGGAACTGTCAACACCAGCAGAGGAAAAGGTTTTAACAATATAGGAACACTGCTGGTGAAAAGATAGAAGTTTATGCTTACCATACACAAATACAGAGCTTAAAAATAAGACCTGGTGACCATCAGGCTAAGACAAGAATGGCACTGTTTTGGGAATCTACAGGTGAAACTCGAAAACTTAGAATATCGTGCAAAAGTTCATTTATTTCAGTAATGCAACTTAAAAGGCGAAATTAATATATGAGATAGACTCATTACATGCAAAGCAAGATAGTTCAAGCTGTGATTTGTCATAATTGAGATGATTATGGCTTACAACTCATGAAAACCCCAAATCCACAATCTCAGAAAATTAGAATATTGTGAACAGGTTCAATATTCTAGGCTCAAAGTGTCCCACTCTAATCAGCTAATTAAGCCATAACACCTGCAAAGGGTTCCTGAAGCACAATCATGGGAAAGACCGCTGACCTGGCAGTTGTACAGAAAACCATCATTGGCACCCTCCATAAGGAGGGAAAGCCTCAAAAGGTAATTGCAAAAGAAGTTGGATGTTCCCAAAGTGCTGTATCAAAGCACATTAATAGAAAGTTATGTGGAAGGGGAAAGTGTGGAAGAAAAAGGTGCACAAGAAGCAGGCATGACTGCAGCCTGGAGAGGATTGTCAGGAAAAGGCCATTCAAAAGTGTTGGGGAATTTCACAAGGAGTGGACTGAGTCTGGAGTCAGTACATCAAGAGCCACCTAACACAGACGGATCCTGGACATGGGCTTCAAATGTCATATTCCTCTTGTCAAACCGCTCCTGAACAACAAACAACGTCAGAAGTGTCTTACCTGGGCTAAAGAAAAACAGAACTGGTCTGTTGCTCAATGGTCCAAAGTCCTCTTTTCTGATGAGAGCAACTTTTGCATCTCATTTGGAAACCAAGGACCCAGAGTCTGGAGGAAGAATGGAGTGGCACACACTGCAAGATGCTTGAAGTCCAGTGTGAAGTTTCCATAGTCTGTGTTGATTTGGGGAGCCATATCATCTGCTGGTATTGGTCCACTGTGCTTCATTAAGTCCAGGGTCAACGCAGCCATCTACCAGAAGATTTTGGAGCACTTCATGCTTCCTTCCACAGAGGAGCTTTATGGGGATGCTGACTTCATTTTCCAGCAGGACTTGGCACCAGTCCACAGTGCCAAAAGCACCAAACCCTGGTTCAATAACTATGGGATTACTGTGCTTGATTGGCCAGCAAACTCGCTTGACCTGAACCTCATAGACAATCTATGGGGCATTGCCAAGAGAAAGATGAGAGACATGAGACCGAACAATGCAGAAGAGCTGAAGGCTGCTATTGAAGCATCCTGGTCTTCCATAACACCTCAGCAGTGGCACAGGCTGATAGCTTCCATGCCACACCGCATTGAGGCAGTAATTGTTGCCAAAGGGGCCCAAACCAAGTACTGAGTACATATGCATGCTTATACTTTTCAGAGGTCCGATACCGTTCTAAGTACAATCCTTATTTTATTGATTGCATGTAATATTCTAATTTTCTGAGATTGTGGATTGTGGATTGGGTTTTCATGAGCTGTAAGCCATAATCAACTCTATTATGACAAAGCATGGCTTGAACTATCTTGCTTTGCATGTTAGTTTCATCTTTTAAGTTGCATTACTGAAATAAATGAACTTTTGCACGATATTCTAATTTTTCGAGTTTCACCTGTATTTGCAACAAAACTGGAAGCCAGGATAACACTGGAAATCAGAAGCTTTTGAGGGGGAACAAGAGGGGACAAATGATAAAAGGAGTATTATGCTACCACAATCCATATGCTGATCCTTTTGTATGTGTGTTTTAATGTTGCACACAAGTATTTAAATGTTGGAACTTGTGTTACAATATCATTACCTTTGTTTTGTCCTTTTGACAAAAGAGCCAGATTTTATGAGTGTCTCCTGGAAATGTAATGATAATAACAAAATGGGAATGGAAATAATATTTCTATAAATTTAATCCTCATGATCCAGTAATTAATAGAATAACAGAGTTGGAATGGACCTTGGAGATCTACTATAATTGATTTTAATTAAGCCAGTTATGTTTGGCTGAGGGATCAAAAACTGCATTTGATCTTAGCCAAAGGGCCAGTAAGCATGTTAATGACACTGGCAGCTGGCCATTTTCCTAGTCTTAGAATATTCATATACCGTATTCACCTCCATTTCCAACTATCGCTAGATGTAACTGTCTTTCTTACTAATACGCACTCTAGGTTTCTCTCAGAAATAAACTGGCTAAGTGGTTAAACACTGATCACATATGAGCAGACATATCTTTTTTACATGAAAAGTTTGATGTCAGTGAGTGGCTGTTTATATTTATTAAACTCTTCACCAAATTATTAGTTGAAATATATATATTTGAATAGTGTGTTGTATTGTATGTATGTATACACAAAGCTTGGCATACAGATACATAAATACATAAACACATACCATAAGCACATACTGTATGCATGCACACATATTCATCTTCACCTAGGGTGCCTTAAGCCATTCATAGGGGAATACTCAGCATTTAGGCCTATGTAGATGACCTCATCCAGTTATCTAGGACTGTAGTGGGCTAAGTATGATAATGGATAATGACCAAAAGGATGCATTAAGAATTATTTGGGACAAAACTAGGATTCTGTGCTTTGCTATGCTATGCTACATAAAGTTTTTGTTGGAAGTGTTATTGAACAAGTCAAATGTAGTAACTATATTCCTGATTAACTATACTGGCACATCCACATTATTTTCTTAAAAATTACACAGGTTTGTCATTGCTCTCCCAGTCTAGCCTATTCTTCTGGATCTTCTAGTAGTTTCCTATCCGATTATTAACTAAGTTCAAATGTTCTTATTCAATGTTAGCTAAGGTTGCCTAGATACATTTTCACCATAATTCAGTTATTGCCACACACTGTTAAACGTTTTGAAGTCTTTTCAGTGGACAATTACAAAATTTAAGCCAACTATATAACTTTTTGAGGAGATTAAAGTTATGAGTCAATTCTGCAAGGTATCCTGTTTAGAGCATACTAATAAGAAAGGGCAAATTTGTGGAATATTTGTATATTTATTTTAACATATTTTTGGCTGTCCAAGAAATATGCTGTAAAACAGACCAGAAACAAGAACAGTATTCATTATATGCCATGTCAAAAAGGCAATAATATAATAGGTTATTTGATGGCTCCATCATGGAAAGAAATGAAAACACTTATTTGAACAAAGAAAATGATGCCTTTCCGCTTTCCTCAAACACATACTGTTATTTAGATGATTTTTTTTAGAAACTTAATCAGGTAGATGTATTGTTTATGATGCTCTGCAATGTTTTTAATAATGATCTAGGTTTTAATAATGATACATAGATTTCAACATCCATATTACTTAACCATTTCTGCTTTTTTTTAATTTAGAAAACTATAGTTAGACTGAAGATATGAAAATTATTCAGTTTACAAATCTCCCTGAATATTTTCCTCCTGAATTTATGGTTGGGCATACTTTTTTTTTTTATTTTCTTATAAGTATCTATCTCATGTATTCAAAACTACATTTATTCTTATACCTGTATCTTGTAAGCGATTGACAAATCAAATAAATAAATAAATAAATAAATAAATAAATAAATAGCTTTATATCCAACATGACTACTTTTGAGGGCCTATCTGCACTCCAGGGTTGGGATGCTAGCTACGCATCCTTGATTGACAGGAACATACTTCGTATGAGGTTTGCTCCCCTTCTTCCAAACCCATCCTGCCTCTCTGTTCTGATTTGCTGCAAATAGCATAGTCCTAATTGTCAATGTGCAATTCACAAAAGATCAAATTATTCCTCTTGCTTTGCTTCCCTCCCTCTTCAGCTAGAGTAAACTCCCCATGGTAAGAAAAGCACTTCTTACTCAGGACCCTGGGGCAAAAATGGGATGGGGCAGAATTCTAGGCTATCTTTCTTATCTCTTGGTCCCTTCCTGTGCTGAATCTTAGTTCCTCCATGCTCTGTTCAGGAGGTAATAGTGTTGATGGACTTGCTATTCTAGGCTGTTTTAACTTATTCATGTTGTTCTACAGTTATGTCATTACACAGCAAAGAGTTTCCTCACATTTCCCAAATGGCTGCATTCAGTTCTTTAGAGAAATAACAGCAACCAGGAAAGTTGCTGCACCTTTCCCTTGGCCAATTTGTCCACTATACAGAAAAGGAATAAATTGGACATGCAAAATGGTAGGGAGAGGAGCATTTCATCCCAGCTGGACACTCTGATCCCAAAGAGAGTCTCTGGGAAAAAGGAATTACAAAAACTTATTTCCTTTGTTTTTTAAAGCAAAGGAACAAGCATCAGAGCAAGTTTTAGAAGTTCAGAAGATTTGCCTCAGTCTTTCATTAGTTAAAGAGGATCAAGAGCATTTTTACACCACCCAGCTCCTCATGGAGAACATCCACACCTCCCTCCTCCTCCCACCCCCTCCCAACTGTCCAGTTGAAGGATCTTAGATAAATAGCCTCATACACAAGGTTTAAAATGGTTATTATCATTGTGGTTGTGGGGATAGCACCATTGCTTCCTACTCCTCTGGGAATACCAGAGGCAAATCAGTTAAGGCATCTCCATCTTAGTAAGAACTTCCTTGCTCATGGCTGGCTTAGAAAGTGGCTCCTTTAGGACCATTTTGCTCCACCATCAGGCACATTTTTGCAATCATGACAAGTAGAACAATGCACTAGAAATTGAAGGACTGAGAAGTAATAATAATAAAGAAAATAGGTTTGCAGCAAAAGTATATTTCAATGGGATATGTCCTTTTATGTTAATTAAGTAGTCCTAGCGGGTGCATACATTAAAAATCCTGGTGCTTCTTACACACTCAAGAATTGTCTCCATATAGTCACAATCCCATCAGGAGATAAGTGTGTTCTAATCAGATGATAATTGGATTGTCTGAACAGTCTGAGAACTACTTTAGCAAACTGTCAGCTATTGTCAGCAGACTGCCCTTTCTAGGGTTTCCTCCTTCACCCTCTCTCCTCCTAAGTTTTCAAGTGCAACTTTTCCCTTCATTGTTATTCAGCTACTAGATTTCCTTCTACCCATAATGTGTTCATTAGCTCTGCCTATCAGAGTGACTCTTGCATCGTCTTTTTAGTCTTAACAATACAAGGATTACAGTATATTATTCTGAGCATATTTTTGCCTTTTAAGAAGTCATTGTGTGAAAGATTTGAGTGCAGGAAGACTAGCTCTTTCTCCAGGTTTATGAGGTACAATCACACAGATGAGTTTTTTTAAAAAAATAGTATGGCTATTTTATTGAATATATGAGCCAAGGAGAGAAGAAATGAGGATGCCGTTGGGTTATATCAACTTCTATTCATTCCATTCTTTATATCTGTAATCCACTTGATCTTTGTTTTGTGATATTTCTTCCTCCTTGATTTAACAAGCTTTGCATTTTCTTCATACATTTTACAGCTTAAATTTAGAACGAAAGGAGGGGTATTACCCCTGAAGAAAATGAAGTGCCATTCTTTTTTTAAAAAAAAAAACTGTTCTGCCATGTCTTTTTACTTTATTTAGATGTTTAGCTATCAAAGAGTACTAAATTGAAGTAATGAGTCCCATCTTAAACTCTAGCTCCAACAGTGACATTTGTTAATAGCATTCTTATCTGAACTCACTCTGCACATATGTACATTGCTAGGTATGTAGGCCTTTATTGTCCACAGAGCTTTTTTCCTATTCTTTGAAATAACGTTGCTGGAGCATAAATTGGATAAGTCTTCTAAAGCTCTTTCTATGCCTTGTGGCAGAGATATTTTCCTTCCCTCTCTCAGATGTGACCTGCAAAAATATAAAGATTGCATAGTCTCTTGCAAAGAAGAAACTCTCAACTCCATTTCCATTGCAGTTAGTATGTTAGAGGCATTCTTGAGAAAAAGAAGGAGAATAGACTTTCTGTAATTAGTACTGCACTAGTGTCATGTTTGGGTGTGCAAATATTTCCTGTTCTTTTCAATGAAAACAATACAGTTCTGTGATAGACTTCCAGTTCCTAAAATATTTTGCTTTATCATTGGGTAGAGAACTTCTGCTAAAGGAGACTTTCTTCAAAACTATTACTGCATATTTATTAGAGATAATCACTAAAACATTTTCATTATTATGAAATCTGAAGAAAGTGGAAAAACTTACATAGTTAGCAGATCTAGGAACCTATAGTCCAACGACTTCTGCAATTCATCTCTGAGGCTTGCTTCTGCACACCATGCTAGCTTTGTTGACTTGCGCCACATCTGTTACAAAAATGCACAACTGTATGTCAATTCTGAGTCAACAACTGATTTTTTTTGTAGATTCACATTGGTTCATATTTTTAAAGCAATATTAAAGAAGCAGAGATGCTGAGGGAGAGCAAGATATCTTGTTTCATTCTATCTGGTCCATCATTCTTATAATCTTTTATATTCCCTCTTCCTTTTAATTGGTTTTATTGTGACTTCTTTGTTTTGTTTAATTGTTCTGAATTGCCAAGGATATTTGGGAGTCAGGCAACATACAAGTATAGTAATATATAATAATAATCACACATAAACTGTGACATCAATTGGTTTGTCAACTTTTAGCCATGCCTGTTATTATTAGTGACTCTTATTTCTAGATCAGAATGAACTCAATAGTATCCTCGAATTGCCATTTTATAACCTAGTGGAGAAAATTCTGAGATATTCAGAAGCTCTTAACTTTGATGACACAAACAAGTTTGCTCTCAGCAATTGACATTACATCATCTTTATTTTGTGTTATTGTAAGGGAAATCCAAAACTCCATATAGTATGGGACAACTGGAATAGGACAACTTAAAATTGGGGCGGGGGGGTGGAGACACAGTTCTTCATCTTGTCCACCACCCTTCTCTACAGTATGATCAAGAATGTGTTGATAAGGATACTGTCAGATCCATGTATCTGTCATTTCTCCAATAGAAGAAGAAAAAAAAGGGGGGGAGAGACTAATAAAATATCTTTCTTGATGTAACCTGAATATATTTAATTTTATATCGAATTTGTATAACCTACACATGATACAATGGAGAGATGAAACCCAGATGGCTGGAACCTATCACCTCTGAGAGAGACAGCCAGGAGATGAAGAAACCATAAAAATTCCACAGTGAGATGTGTCCTGGGAAACTTTGAAAAAGATCGTTCTAAAAAGGGGGTGGGGGGAATTAGGTATGCCCTGGGAAACTCTGTAAAAGATTGTTTTGAAAAGGGGGAGGGGAGGAATTAACATGTTGGCTCTTTGTTTTACTAAATACACATCAGCATAAGGGAAGGCGTTTTAAATTCCCTTATCTATCTCTGTATGCCTGAGAGACCTTAGATGCTGCTTTTGACCCCCTACATGAATTGTCTCATCTCAATAAAGGATTCCTTTTGAAGAAGTTCATTCTTGTTGATTGAATGGGAAAAGTTCTATAGCCTGACAGATACTTCATTATGAGGACAAAACATGCAGTTTGAGAGAACATTTTTCATATCAGCTTTTCCTTCTCAACTGAAAACATATGAGGAAAGAACATTTTTTATTTTATTTTATGTTTGTCAAAAATGTACAAGATAAGAAGTACAGGTATGAACATAAACATGAACAAAGGAAGTCAATACAGATAAATGGGGACAGTAAGACAGTAAGATGGTAGGCACGCTGGTGCACTTATGCACACCCTCTTTAAGGACCTCTTAAGAATGAGAAGTCCATGGTAGACAATTTGAGATTGAAGCTTCAACACAGGAAGCAAGAAAAGAGGAAAAGAATAAGAAGAGGAAGAGGGAGAGTCTAACCCATATTTTTCTACTTTATCTAGTAGTAGTCTACTTTATCAAAAGCCTTACTGAAGTCCAAGTAAATTACATTGACAGCATTCCTCTGGTCCATTAATTTTGTCACTTTGTCAAAGAATGCAATAAGATTAGTCTGGCACGATCTGTTTTTAACCAACCCATGATGGCTTTTGGTTATTACTTTGTTTGCTTCTAGGTGTTCACTGATTCATTGCTTGATTATCTTTTCCAGAATCTTCCCTGGTATTGAGGTCAGGCTGATAGGTCTGTAGTTTCCTGGATCTATTTTTTTCCCTTTTTTGAAGATGGGAACTACACCATATTTCATGTAGTTGCCAGTCTTTCCTTAAAAACCTCCAATGATGAAGCATCTACAATTTCTGAAGACAAATGCTTCTCTCCTTGATTATTTTACATACATTGTTTCTTTATTTTGTTTTATTTTTATTTATTTGTTTGTCAAACATGTACAAGTGTAGGTATGAACATAAACATGAACAAAGGAAGTAAATACAGATAAATGGGGACAGTAAGACAGGGACAGTAGCCACGCTGGTGCGCTTATGCATGCCTCCTTTACAGACCTCTTAGGAATTGGGATGAGGTCCATGGTAGACAGTTTGAAGTTGAAGCTGTGAGGATTTGAGGCTGTAACAATGGAGTCAGGTAGAGCATTCCAGGCATTGACCACTCTGTTACTGAAGTCATATTTTCTGCAATCGAGTTTGCAGCAGTTCACCTTGAGTTTGTATCAATTATCTGCCCATGTATTATTGTGGCTGAAGCTGAAAAAGTTGTTGACAGGAAAGACGGCATAGGGAATTCTATTGGGAATAAAGGAGCAGAGTACTCTTCTCAACAAATACCTCTGAACCTGCTCAATTGTGTTAATGTCTGATATACAGTGTGGGTTCCAGGTAGATGAGTTGTATTCAAGAATTGGTCTGGTAAAGGTTTTGTATGCCCTAGTTATAGCAATTCAATGTTACCAGAGAAGAAGCTTAGCAAAATAAGGTTAACAAGTGTTGAGGTATTCCCCATTAGGAGAATGAGTGCACTCAGGGAAACATAGTGAGAGTAGTGTTGAATAACACACAACCAGCATACAGATACACTGAATAGTAAAATGTAGGTTTTACTTCCAGTAAACGGGTGAACAAAGTCCAACAAACAGTCCAAATCATACACAGTTAAAGCAGGTAGCATTCAATACAATCAGTCCAGGGATAATCCAAAACCAAAGTCCAGTATCATAAACAAAATTCAGTAAACGGAGTTTGCTAACATTTTGCAAGACTCACAGCAATCCAAGCAGAATGACGATCAGGCAAAAGGCAATAGGGAAATGCAAGAAGAGAACAAACCAGGTTTCTGCCTCCATCTTATGGCCATTGGAGGAACCTCAGCCAATTACAATTACAGCACTCTCTTAAAGATACAACAGTATTAAATAACTATTCTGGTTTATATATTGGCAACCCAACTGTTAGGTGACTATCATTCCTAATATTCTCCCCTTTGGATAGGACAATATATAAAACTTTCCAGTTTAAGTCCATATTCTTCAGAGCAAGCCTTATGTTTTACAGTGCCTTGAGCTTTCATAAAATGATCTGCAATGTTATTCTCTGACATGCAGTACTCCAGTATAATCATTTTACTTTGAACACATTGTCTCACATTTAGATATCGTAGATCGGTGTGTTTTGATCTTGTCTTTACAGTGAGATTGGAAGCCATCTGAATTGCTGATTGGTTGTCTTCATATACAACTATAGGTTCATTTACATTAATTCCCATGTCTATCATTAGTTGTTTATAACATACAAAGTCTGTATATAATAGAGACAAACATGAGAATTCAGCCATTGTTGATAAGCTTAGATGTTTTTTCGAATAGACTGCCATCCAATTAACACCTTTCCTAATAACACTACACTATCTGACATTGATTTACGTGTAGGTACATTTGTAGCGAAACCTGCATCAGCATATGCAGTTAAACTTAGTTCATCCTTAGGCTCCAAATATAATGCATAATGCATCATTTGTTTAAGATATCTCAACACACGCTTAGCAGCTTGCCAGTGCCTTTCAGTAGCCTCAACATTAAACCTGGCCAATTGGTTGACAATATATGCTATGTCTGGCCTAGACCAATTACTAAGATAGGATAAGCTACCAATCAATGATTGATAAATGTCTTTATCAAAAACAGGACTTTGCACATCACTGTGGCTAAACTCCTGGCTCATTGGCGACTTAGCTGGCTTACAAAGCTCCATTTTAAAGTTCTCCAGTAACTGGTTAATTTTATCTGCCTGTGAGATTTTGTAGCCTCCCTTAGTTTTGTCTATTTTCAAACCAAGATACTGTTTAATCTCACCTAAATGTTTGATTTTAAATTTCTTCTCTTAACAGTGAAACAATATCAGTAGCTTCTTGCTTAGTCTTAGTGATTAATGTTATGTCATTAGTGAACAATAGCAACAATGACATTACACCATTACTTTCCTTTTTGAATAAACATGGATCAGCCATGCCAGCTACAAAACCTATCTTTGTTAATTCCTTCACTATGCACTGGTTCCATTCATAGCCTGATTGCTTCAAGCCATAAAGACTCTTTTAATCTCCAGCAATCAGTTTTGTTATCAGTTTTTATACCCAAAGGCTTCTTTAAATATGTAGTATGTTGCAACAGTGCATGAAGATATGCCGCCTCCACATCTAAATGGTTTATTGTGTATTTATTTTTAGCTGTCCACACTAATGCTGCTCGTAATGTGGTAGCCTTTAGACTAAGTGCAAACACCTCATTGTAGTCGTTGGCTGACTGATCGAACCTATGTGCTACTAATCTGGCTTTATGGGTAGCAGTCCCATCCACACCTGTCTTAATTTTATAAATCCACTTACAACTTATGGCACGCTCACCTGGTGGTAATCTGACATTTTCATATACCTCCAACCTTTGTAAGGATTTCAGTTCCTTATCCATTGCTTCCTGCCAAGCAGCCTGATCTTTAGCAGGATACAATTTCAGTTCATTATAGTTAGTAGGAACTATATTTACTTGGCATACTATACTAGCCTGATATCTATCTGGTGGTTGTGTTACATGGGTTGAACGTCTAGGTAACTCAGGCTTACTGGTGGACTCTCCTGTTCCACCTGCTCCTGTTCTTCTACCTCCTCCTGTGCCTGTTCTTTTTCTTTAATGGCTATTGATGGTTTAATTATCTCATTGTTAGGGACTACTTGGGTGTCGATAACAACATCATTGTTGGATGCCTGTTCTAGTTTATGCCATCCAATGTGCTCAAGAAATTGAGCACTAGCGCTACAGTAAATATTAGCTGTGCCTGGATCCCAAAATCTAAACAATCTATGGTTGGCCTCGTAACCTACAAAAAATAATTTCCTAGCTCTATGTTGCCCTTTCAGTCTTACTTGTGAGGGGATATGCACCCATGCTGGAGCTCCAAATGTGTGTAGATAACTTAAATTTGGTTTTCTGCCATGCCAATGAGTGAATGGCAATTCACAAGTTGTTGTGTTCACCACATTGTTTAACACATGGTTGCTACACATTACGGCTTCACCCCACAGTGTTTCAGGCAAATCTGAATCAGATAACATTGTGCGAGCCGTGACTTGTAACATTTGCTCTCTTCGTTCTATAAATGAATTATGTTGTGGCCTGTAAGGTGCAAAACACTTATGCTCGATACCAGCCAATTTTAACATCGTTTGGAATCTATTGTTAATAAACTCTGTCCTGTTATCTGTAACAAAAGTAATTACCCTATGTTTCATTTTCCTTTCAACAAATCTTAGCCAGTTAAAGGAATGTTGGAACGTTTCTGTTTTGTTTTTCATTAGATAGCAGAAACCGTACCGTGAGTACCATCCATTATACTCAAAACATAGCAGGCACCTCCCAAACTGGTTTTCTTAGGACCAATTATGTCACAAAAACAACCTCTAAAGGTTCTTTGGTCTTAAACCCATTTAGTCTGTTTGCTGGAGTAACCTTGCTTTTCTCCTGATTACAGGCATTACAGTTTAAGTACTTGCTACAGGGTTTTAATTTTACTCCCTCTGACAATTTTATAGTTTGTTTCAGAATTTTGAAATTAGTTTGCCCCAGATGTCTGTGCAGAAAATGTATACATTCATCATGTGGCTCAACATTGTATAAACCTGGTTAGCCATCTGCAACTGGTCATCATGTATAACATATAAATCATTCTCTAAAGTAGCAGTAACACTTTTACCCTCTTTCTCAATTATACAGTTATCTCCCCCAAAGGTTACTACATAACTAATATTAACAAAAGCCCTTACTGATAACAAATTAAATTTCAGTTTAGATCCATATAACATACATAAATGCTCATTTACACATGAACAATATGCAGTACCTTCACCAGATGCTTTCATCTTCCATCCGTTTGCCAATGATATATGTTGCTTACTTGTGGACATCTTTACAAACCTCTATTTCTAGTAATGCACTGTGATACTCCACTATCAACTACCCACAAATCATGGTTTACAGTTGACTTGCTAGACATAGCTAAATTAACATTCTTCTTAGCCTTCTGGTGATTACCAGTATTCTGTCACTTTCCCTTTTTACAGAATCTAGCTATATGTCCCCTAGCCCCACAAGAAAAACATTTCCTAACAGTATAGGCAGTTGAAAACAAATCCTCTTTTTGTGGTTGGTTTTTTTCTCAGTTGATCCCTATTCAGCTGTCTTCTTGCCTCTTCTAACAACCTTCTGGTTATGTCAGTTGATGTCAGTTTATCTTTGGTCAGGACTTCCAGTGAAGATACATAATCATCATAACTTTCATCCAGTGAGGAAAGAATGATGTAAACCTGATGCAGCTCTGAAAAAATCAGTTCCTTTTCATATAGCTCTTGAAAAGTTCTTTTCATGAGATTCAAATGAGCTAACATATCTTCAGCTTTCAGAAGACGTGCTCTAAACAGTTTACATGTAAGATGTATGTGTGCACCTACACTATCATGAACATAAATCCTCTTCAAATTCTCCCAACACCTAGCAGCAGACTCTTCTCCATGAATATAGACTAGCTGCTGGTGTGCACTTCATAGACCAGGAAACATAGTTTGTTCCATCCAACCAGGTTATCAGTGATAGACTTATTGACGGGTCTTGTGCTATCTTTACCAGGACAGTAACCCACAATTACACAGTAAACAGCTGTCTATATACAGTACTGCGTATTCACACTAACTCTCAGTTATCTGAGTCTGGTATGGCCTGGGCCCGTAACCAGTGTTGAGGTATTCCCCGTTAGGAGAATGAGTGCACTCAGGGAAACAGAGTCGTGTTGAATAACACACAACCAGCATACAGATACACTGAATAGTAAAATGTAGGTTTTACTTCCAGTAAACGGGTAAACAAAGTCCAACAAACTGTGATGACCTGTAGTCTCTCAAAATAACCCCAAACCCAAAACATACACTAAAGTCCGGTAATGCCTTCAACTTAACTTCACTGTTTTATTAGGCACAGTTTAAAGTCACAAAAGTAAATAATGAGGCAAAAAGAAAACCAAAACAAACTGCATTGACGATAGTTCCGAAGCAAGCCAAGATAATTAATCATACATTCCAGGAAAAAAAACCAAGGAGAGTCCATGGGAAGAACACCAGCAAAGATAAACCTCTTTCAAAGGAAACAATAAACTTTGACTCCAGCAATTCTGACTACGCAGTTACAAACTTATATACATAGCTCCCAGCTGCAAGCCACAAGGAGGATCATGGTAATCTTCTCCTGAGTAGACCTCACTTTTCCCTGATCTTCTCCTCCCTGTGTGACCTAGGATGGATAGGGGATGGGCCTGGATCCTCCTCTGATTGCTCAGCTGGCCTCTGCCCTTCCCCAGCCTCCTCCACCATCTTTGGAGCCACACTAGCACTCCCTGTTGGCTGTTCCTCCTCTTCTTCAGAGTCAGTCTCCACCAGGGGCATGACACAAACAGTCTAAATCATACATGGTTAAAGCAGGTAGTATTCAATACAATCAGTCCAGGGATAATCCAAAACCAAAGTCCAGTATCATAAACAAAATTCAATAAATGGAGTCTGCTAAGAGTTTGCAAAACTCACAGCAATCCAAGCAGAACCACGATCAGGCAAAAGGCAATAGGGAAATGCAAGAAGAGAACAAACCAGGTTTCTGGCTCCATCTTATGGCCACCGGAGGAACTTCAGCCAATCACAATTACAACACTCTCTTCAAGATACAACAGTATTAAATAACTATCCTAGTTTATATATTGCCAACCCGACTATTAGGTGACTATCATTCCTAACAACAACTCTTAATGCCTTTTTGGCAATGCTGTTACAGTGAGCTCTAGGGTTTAGATTGTTTGAGATGAGTATTCCTAGATCCTTGAAAGAATAAGGGTCATCTACAAAATTGTTTCTGCCCAACTTGTTTTTGGTGTTCTGGTTTTTATTGCCAATGTGTAGGACTGAGCATTTATTAGTTGAAATTTGGAGTTGCCAATTCCATGACCATTCTGATACATAGTCAAGGTCACTTTGTAAGGCAGCAGCATTGTCAGTGGTATTAAATAATTTTACGACATCGGCAAAGAGGACGCAGCTGTTTTTAATATGATCGCATAGGTCGTTAATGTCAAGCAGAAAGAGTGTGGGTCCTTAAACACTGCCTTGGGTCAGAGATCCTTTACTGCTATAGCATTAAATTCAAATCTCTGGAAATTTGGAGTAGGATTGATCCGACAAAATCACTGCCTTGACCCAACATTTCCCTAGAGTATTTGAGACACAAGTTGGCAAGACAGAGAAAGCAACTGAAGAAACTCAGCCTGGGCAACTTGGAAGTACTTATTCACAGTACATTTGTGAAGATGTAGGAAAAGAGAGCGGGGAGGTGGAGGGAGAAGGAAGGAGGGAGGGAGGGAGAGAAAGAGAGAGAGGGAGAGGGAAAGAGAGTTGTGTATGTGTGTGTTACATATCCATCAAGTTTTATTTCTAATTAAACTTTTGCGCATAAGATTTGGTCTGAATGAATACAATACTTTTTTAGTTTCTTAGGGAGACAGGCTGGTTATGACCATTCTAATTAAATCTCATCAGTGTCACATCACTAAAATCATAACCATTATTTGCATTATTTCTGCATCATTCTGGAAATCTTGGGTTGGATGGATAAAATAGAAATGTTCCTATTGGAGTACAAAATGATTTGGCTAAGGAAAAGAGAGTTAAAGCATTTGGAAAAGTTATTACAGGAATGTCTTCAAAGAGGGAAGGACCTTCTGTGGTGCTGTGTTGGCATAAATTTATTCTCCTTGAACTGAGAAGACAGTGGAAGAAAGAAACAAGATCAGGAGGTCTGTGCTTTCCCAGCCAATTGGTTAGTTACTCAGGAATTGTGAGCTGTCCCCTTAAGGGAATGCATCATGGGAAATGTAGTTCATGTCACGTGGTTACATCTGTAATCCTGATTGGTCACTAAATTGACCCTTGAGGGGTTGAGGGAGGTTTCCCTCCATTCTTGCCTGCACTCATGGACTGATAACAGCTTTCTTTCTATCACTACGTGATGGGTTAGGAAAATAAAATTTTTTTACCTGCAATGCTGATATACAAAGGATTGGTCATTATAGAAGAGCTTCGTCACAAATGTGAGTTATGAAAATACCTGATGTACCAATAAATGTACTTTGTTATGGATGTTTTGTGGAATTATCTATCTGCATCTGCACAGCCACAAATCCACCTCTGTGATGGGACAGAGCAGAAAAAGATAAAAGACACCTCCAATCTGTTTTTCCACCTTGTTGGTAAGAATACAGGCTATCTGTAAAGATATATATCTCTCTCCCCTTATTCAGAACAACTGGAGAAGACGTTTCTCTGTCTTGGGAAGACAGTTTTGGCAAAACAATAACAGAACTAGTGATACATGTGATTATAAGAAAGTATGTGCAATCTGCTGCAAGTAGCTGAACATGTGAAAGATAAAACACATTGCAATGTACTGCGAATTATTTAATTGGGTCTATCTATCTATCTATCATCTAACTAACCAACCAACAACTAACTAACTAACTAACCAACCAACCAACAACTAACTAACCAATTAACTAACTAACTATATCATGCCAAAGAGGGAAAAATGCATTTGTAGGATTTCTTGTCTCTTGTGCTAAAATGGCATGGTGCTAAGAAGACACTTGGCTTTGCAGATTTGTGACTCTGTCTCAGGCAACTGAATGTTTTGCAAGAACCTTGATAATGCACCCCTTTTATACCCCTTTAATGCTTTATTTTTTAATTTTGGAGGTGTGTCCTTATGAAGGAATGTTCAGTTGGAACAGCTCCAGCCTGCTGTCTGTTGTAGCACAGGTGAAACTGAGCACTGGCATAAGGGAACATCTATCTGTTAGGCCAAACTCTAGGGAGAACCATCAAACCTGTAAAGCCTAAGGCAGATAGATAACGTAGAGTGGGCAAAGAGCCAAAATAAGAGTTCAAAGAATACCCCCCATTAATAGAGTCGTTAAAAAATTACACAGCTAAATTTACTCCTCTGAGACACACAAGTAGCAGCTGTAAAAGCTGCCTGAATACACAGTCACATTCACAAACCACATGTGCCAGGCTTGGCATAAATGAGTACTTTCAGCAATTATGATTTGCCAAGAAATGGCTTCAAAGCTTTCTCATTAAATGACAGGTGTGATATCCCCATATTTAGGCATACATTTATTTAGGCAGCAGCAAAAGGAAACATTTATTGTACATTTACAATATCAATTCAATCTCTTTCTATGTGTGTGTGTGTGTGTGCATGTGTGTGTTTCCCCCCCATCTTTGTATCTTTGTCCACATATTCTAATATACACAGAAGCTACAGATACAGTATCTAATTTTTCCCAATCAACTATAACATCCAAAAGAAAAAATATTTCATCTTGCTGCTGTGCAAATTGAATTCAGAATGAAGAGCATTGATAAAAGTAAAGTCGTATTTGTGGGTGAAGCTCACACATAATGTAGAAAAAAATTACTACTTTTAGAGAAATAAATGTATTGTTATTATTTAACAGTGCAAATAAAAGCACCGTAGTCTTAGAATTTAAATAAAAAAGAGATAATCAACGGTGGTAAATCTGTAGAACTGGCAATACAGATACAGATAATCAGAGTTGGAAGGGACCTTGTAGGTCATCTAGTCCAACCCCCTGCCCAAGTGGGAGACCCTACACCATTTCTGACAAATGGAAGTCCAATCTCTTCTTGAAAGTCTCAACTTATAGCGCTCCCACAACTTCCGAGGGCAAGCTGTTCCATTGGTTGATTGTTCTCACTGTCACAAAGTTTCTCCTTGTTTCCAGGTTAAATCTCTCCTTGTTCAGTTTCCATCCATTATTCCTTGTCTGGCCTACAGGAGCTTTAGAAAATAGCTTGACCCCTTCCTCCCTGTGGCAGCCTCTCAAATATTGGAAGACCGCTATCATGTCTCCCCTGGTCCTTCTCTTTACTAGACTAGCCAAGCCCAGTTCCTGCAACCATTCGTTGTATGTTTTAGCCTCCAGTCCCCTAATCATCCTGGTTGCTCTTCTCTGTACTTTTTCTAGAGTCTCGACATCTTTTTTATAATGTGGTGACCAAAACTGGATGCAGTACTCTAGGTGTGGTCTTACTAAGGTTTTATAGAGTGGTATTAGTACTTCCCTTGAACTTGACTGTATCCCTCTGTTAATACAATTTAGGATTGCATTAGCTTTTTTGGCGGCTGCTGCACACTGCTGGCTCATATTTAGCTGGTTGTCCACTAAGACTCCAAGATCCCTCTCACAGTTACTGCTATTGAGCCTGGTTTCACCCAGTCTATATGTGTACTTTTGGTTTTTCTTGCCTAAGCGTAGGACTTTACTTTTCTCTATATTGAATTTCATTTTATTAGATATGGCCCAGTGTTCTAGTCTGTCAAGATCCATCTGGATCTTGAGCCTATCTTCTTGGGTGTTAGCTATTCCTGCCAGCTTAGTATCATCTGCAAATTTGGTAAGTTCCCCTTCTATTCCCTCATCTAAGTCGTTAATGAAGAGTACTGGGTCTAAGACGGAACCTTGTGACACCCCACTGCTTACTTCCCTCCATGTAGACTTAGACCCATTAAGGACTACTCGTTGAGTACAGTTTGCCAGCCAGTTGCGAATCCATCTAGTGGTGATGCTATCTATTCCACTTTTTTCTAGCTTACTAAGAAGTAGGTTGTGGTCTACTTTATTGAATGCCTTGCTGAAATCTAAATATATTATGTCCACTGTATTTTGCTGGTCTACTAATTTAGTCACTGTGTTGAAGAATGAAATAAGATTGGTTTGGCGTGATCTGTTTTTAACAAACCCGTGCTGACTGCTAGTTATTACTTTACTTGTTTCTAGATGTTGGCAGATCTGTTTTTTTTATTATCTTTTCCAGTATCTTCCCGGGTATTGATGTTAGGCTGATTGGTCTATAGTTTCCTGGGTCTGTTTTTTTTCCCTTTTTTGAAGATGGGAACCACATCAGCTCTTTTCTAGTCCTCTGGTAGTTCCCTGGTGCTCCAGGATTTTTGAAAGATATGGTGCAGTGGTTCTGAGATGACCTCTGCCAGCTCCTTTAAAACTCTGGGATGTAATCCAATACAGAAGAACATGAGCTATGGTTTCTATGACGCTCATATCACAGAGGCAGAATCGAGTTTCACATGGAGGTTTCTTATATTTCCCTTCCAGGACAGCTGTTGGGAATGTATGTAAGTGTATTCTTGCAGTGCTGAGATTATTGGATTTCAGCCTATCTTTTCATCACTATGAAAAACCTCTATGTATACAGAGGTATATACCATAAACATATGCTTTGATAAAATCAAAACAACCCAGACTCTTCAGGCATCTTAAACTAATATGTTAAGTAAATTAAATTAATGAAATACGTTCTTCTTTAGCAGTTGCAGTAGAATTATTCATGCCACATAGCATGTTTATGCTGTTCAATTTGAACCTTGGAAATGTTTTGATTGACTCAATTTACTAATTTCTATTGCTTGCCAGCTGACAAGTGTTAATTGCTGAATATCACATCTTTCAAAGATCCGTCTAATAGGCTTAAATTGGCAAATATTCCTGCTATTATTATTAATTGCTACTATGGTCAGCTATTATCAAATATTACCTGATATCATGGTTTATTTATATGGATTATTATTTATTTATTTATTTAACTAATTTATAGCATTACTCATCTCACAGCAGTGACTCTGTGTGGCATATAGAGAATTAAAATAAACAAAACAATGGAACAGAAATTAATGATAATAGTATTAATAAAAGTGAGAAAACTGCTTTAGACAAAATTGAACAGTGAAAACACCATCAGTATACATCCCCATGTCAGTGGTGGGATTCAATTGTTTTTACTACAGGTTCTGTGGGAGTGGCTTGGTGGGCATGGCAGGGAACGGATAATGTAAAATCTCTATTCAGAGGTGGTATTTGCCAGTTCTCCAAACTACTCAAAACCAGTTCTCCAGAACTGATCAGAATCTGCTGGATACCACCTCTGCCTATGATGACATTTTTAAAAAATATTTTTTTTATTTTTAATATAATAATTCCATCTTCAGTTGAACAATGTGTTGTCTAGGTACAAATGTCTTTGTTAAACAATAATCAAAATTACAACATCCTTCGTAAAATTAATATTGATTCTGCAATCTTTAACACAATAATATTCCACATATTAATTCTACAATATTAACATAATAATATTCAACATACTAGTCATAATATTTACTTATCTCTTTTAACATATCTTCTTTATTTTGTTTCCCAATTTCTAACTTCCATTTTTATTATTTAACCATTTGCTTCTCTGGATATGCTTTGTAGTACTCCAATGTGTTTAAAATTATTCTCATATTGTCTTTAATTTGTTTCTTAGGCAAGAATCCATTTTGGTCTGGGTGCACAAATTGATTTAAAAATCTTTTAAGTCTTTCTGCAATTATTGAAGCATATATTTTATAATCCACATTCAATAAAGATATTGGTCTGTAATTTTTTATCTGTTGCAAGTCTGAGTCCTCCTTTGGTATGAGCGTAATATATGCTTCTGTCCATGAATTTGGTACTTTCCCTTCTAACAATACTTCATTAAACACTTCCAACATTGGTTTACTTAAAATATTTTCCAAATGTTTGTAAAGTTCTGCTGGTAGTCCATCTGGGCTCAGTGTTTTCCATTTCTTGTCTCTTAAGTGCTTCTATTAATTGTTATGCATTAATTTAACATAACTTTTACTATTTCAAGTATTTTAGGTAATTCTGCTTCTTTTAGGTATTGCTTTATTTTGTCTTCTGAAACTACCTCTTGGTCATATAACTTTCCACCCAGATAGTTCACACTGTTCCTAAGTCTTTCATGGTTTTTCCATCAGTCAGCTATCCCACCTTTGATCAGGCACGCAATGGACATATTTTTCTCCCCGCTGGATTGATCAATCAGGAAGTTTGTGGGCTTCCTGAGATCAACAGAGTGTGCTCTTTCTTCATCACCCTTCTGAGGTGATTCAGGTCCAGAACCTCCTTGCAGTTTGAATTGTGGCACAATCCTGAGGAACCTGAGATGTGTCGTGTCACCAGGACATCAGACCTGCCCCTTCTCTGCCCTTGCTTCATCCCCATGATGATATTGATAAATTATAGATTACATCTGAAGTGGAGGCAGAGGATTGCATCAGGACAAATGAACTGTTGAAGAGAAGCATGCACTGGCTGATTATATAAAAATCAGCCAAGAACAAACACTGATGCAAGTTGAAAATTGGAATTTACAGGAAACAAAGCATAAATATTGAAATTATGCTATGGGAACACAAAGTGTTGATAAGGAAAGACATTATAGAGTCAATTTTTTACAAAAGATCAAGGCAAAAGTAAATATTTATAAGGTTAAAACCTGGTGAAAGCTTACAACTGGCATATTAAAAAAATGAAACTGAGAGGTTGACTTTGGTGGCTTAAAAGCAAGCTATTGGAACTGATGCAAGGCCATAAGTGAAAAATCATCCAACAATTCAAAGTGCAGATTGTGCAAAGAATCAGAAGAAATATTTGATCATATTCAGCTTGTGCAAGAAGATCACACAAACTGGTTATAAACAAGAACACAACATGGTCACCAAATTGATTCACTCAAATGTCTGTAAAAGATATCATATACTAAATAACAAAAATTGTTAGGAATATATAGTTGAAATAGTAGTTGAAAATGAAAATATTAGATACTGTATAATTTCCAAATAGAAACTGATGAAGTCTTGGCTTATAACACGCCATAAACTGTGGTTAAAAAGAAAAAAAAGTGTGAATAATTGACATGGCAATACTAGGAGATAGCAGAATAGGAAAAAAAAAGAATTTGAGAAGATTGCAAAGTATCAAGATCTGAAAATCAAAGTTGAAAGATTGTGATGTAAACCAGCCAGCCATTGTGGTCTCTGTGGTTATTGAGACAACCAGATTCTTGGGAATGACTCAATAATAGGTGGGTAAAAATGCCAGATGCAGTCTAAACTGCATAGCTGACTGTGAGATCATTATCAACAATAATAATAATACACATGCAAACAACAAATCCACCAACAGAGCTAATTTAACCTCTCAGTCCCATGTCTTGCTAAAGGCCAGAAGGATGAGAGTCATTTTGATTTATTTGGGGACACCATTCCATAATGCAGACACTGAAACAGAGAGGGCACAACTCTGGGGTTTCATGAAATAACATTTCCAAATGAAAGGAATCTGGAATATGCCAACCCTGTTGCTTTTTGGAAAGTGAGACAGATGATCCTTGCCTTATGCCATGTAGTCTTACAGGCAATGATCAGCATATCTTGCCAAATATTGTTAAATTTGAGGCTGATGCTGCCAAAGACCAACTTGTCTCTTCCAGTTTTTGCTATAGGATCTTGGGCTAGACTATTTCAAAATTCAGTGGGTCCTTTAAATTGCTTACTATTCATACAGTACAGACTATTTTTTTTTTTTTTTTGTAGAATGTAAGTTTGTCAAGAAAAAGAAATGCAATACATACAAATAATTACTTCTTGATTTCTGCAGCAGCGAATCCACATCTAACAGCCTGGGCATATGCCAAAGCCTCACGTAGGCAAATGAGTTTTGATATATGCCAAGCCTCACGTAGGCAAAGGAGTTTCGATACCTGCAAGACCTCACGTAGGCTGAAAGCAGGTATCAGGAACAAAAGGATGCTGCCCACCTTGGGCTACTGGCTGGACTGCAGGCGCGGATTGGTTACTTTGTATCCCTTAAGCACTGTGATTGGGCGCTACAATGTATCCACTGAGACCCCCCACTCTTTTAACATGTAAAGT
>NW_020769344.1:7536814-7638237 GCF_900518735.1 Pseudonaja textilis
GTGTTCAATAAAAGAGCTTCCCTGAGCGCGTGTTCGGGGCTGCTCATGCAAGACTGAACTGGCTTGGTCTCTTTCTTGATGCATTGGACTCAATGAGAAGCCCTCCTAATGCGGAGCAAAGCCGCAGATTTCAAAATCCAAAACTAATGTTTAGAAAGATATAATATTAAGTAGACTAATTATAAAATAGTACAATCAAGACATTGGTTCATCACCCTAGTAAGAACTAGGTATCTTTTGCTGACAAATCTTGTCAGGTATGGACAGTTGCATGTTTGAAATAGTTAACCTGCTACCGTACGCTATTTTACATCTAAAAAGGTCCATGTGCAAGTGCTTTTATCAATAATATTCACTGCATATTAGAAGAATAGATGCGTCCTCAGAAAACATTAACCATCACTATTATTTTTATTTTAGCAGCACATTTCTTCAGCATGCTGAGAGCCCACATTAATTTTATTTAATGGATGACTAAAAACCATGCTTTTGCACTTTCAAAAAAATTGCTGATGGATTTCATGAAAAAAGAGCATCAGTTAGCCCCCAAGATGAATAAAAACCTAAACTATTGCTTTAAGTGTAAAATAGTCTACTTTGTCTTCTCATTATACTTCCAAATTCAGGCAGCCAATGTCTTACAGACAATTCTTTGCTACATTTTACTAAATAACAACTGTATGTGTTGGACTAGGATTCTTATAATTTTCAGACATGAGGACACAAGTTTGGAAGGAAATCTAGAAATATAATATAATCATTCAGGAATGCCCATACACATGTTAACTAAATACTTTTTAAAGGAATGTAATTATTGACTGGTTAGAATTGTGTTGTAAATAAGAATATCTATTTTTGTAAATTACAGTAGTAATTGTTTGCCTTAAGTAGTGGTAAAATCAACACTTGGATGACATTGGATAAATATAGTTGTACATCATGAAGACCAGGACTGGATTATGCACAAGGAAATTAGTTCTGGCTGCTGCTTTGTGTTAGCTAAAGTTACCAGGTCTGGACTCCAAAACTCCAGGTGCTCACTAGATGGCAACAAAGATAAAATCATATATAAAATGATAATTCTTTGCTACACTCTAGTTCAGGGGTCTCCAACCTTTTGGACCTCAGGGACCACCAGACTTATACCTTTAAATCCCAAGGACCATTAATATGATTTTTTTTAAAAAAATAATATATTTAATATCAAATTTTTATTTTTTATATTTTATATATGTGTGTGCATGCGTGTGTGCGTGTGTAATATATTTTAAATATAAAAATGCTTATTTAATTATAACAAAATCATAAATGCTTAATCATAACTGTGGGGCAGAGCGAAGGGAAAGGAGGGAGTCTCTCTCATCCTTCGGGGAGAAAGAGGATTTAATGCTGCTGGGATTCAAAAGAAGCCACATGGTGCCTGGAGGCTGGGAAGATCTGGATGGGGAGGAACTAGCTCCCCCTCAAATGGAAGAAAAGCAGAGCCCCCTCAATCTGGTCTGCTGTCAGTTCATATCTCCCCCAAGTCAAAGGAAACCTCTCCCTCCTCTGACAGATGGGGCTGCCTGGAGTTGGGGGAGGGAAGGAGGGGCGGGCTGGAAGCACACAGGAAGATGGGCTCCTAATTACCAGGCAACATCCCCCCTTCAGCCTCCACACAAGAAGAGGACTCCCCGAGACTAAGCTCCAAGTTTTTCCCGCCGCTTCCAAGCAGAGGAGGGTCCCTCCCTGTGTGGAGGCTGAAGGGGGGGATGTCGGGCTCAGAAAAGCTCAAGCTCTCACCTGCACAGTCTGGTTATTAAGAGTCCATTTTGCTTGGCGCTCTTTTGGTCTGGGCATTTGGTTTCCCCCCACACTGCCCTATGCCTAAAGAAATCCAGCTGGGCTTCTCCTTCCCTCCTACCCTTCCCTGCTCCCTTCCCTCCACTCAATCCTATTTCAGGACAGAGGAGAGTGCACTGGAAATGTGTGTTGGCATTTCCAACACGCATTTCTCCGGCGTTCACCCGCAATTCTTCACATTCCACCAGGCCTGGCTTGCTGAGTGGGGAGAGCAGCCCTGATGTCTCTGCTGCCCCCCGCCCTCCACAGGAAAAGAAAGTGAGCAGGAACATAGCTCTCTCTGGGGCAATAGAGTGGAGATTGGGGAAGGCACAGGGCAACAGAAAGTGGTGCTTTTCAAAGGTGGCAGTTTCCATCTTCTCTTGCCTGTGCCTTCCTCGATCTCAGCTCTTTCACCTCAGTGAGAGCTATGTTTCTGCTCACTTTTCCTGTGCTTTCCCTGGTCAGCGATGGCTGGGGCCATGAGGTGCGCGGGCAGAGCAGAGTGCCAAGAGAGACAAGGAACCTGATGCCGCTGCTGCCCCATTCTGGACCTCTAAACTGGATGGTGAGTGCAGAGTTGCCCACTCTGCCCCCTCCCACCACCAGCAGCTGGTACTTTTCTTGCCCCAGGCCATACCTACAGCCCATAGCTATCGAGGAAGAGCCCAGGCCAGGAGAGGTGAGCTGGAAGGTGCAGGAGCACTGTGCAAATGCAAGTACCATGGCACTCCTGCACCTTCCAGCCATCTTCATCGCCGCTTCACCCCACCTGTGCTGCAAGCCCCCTCTTGCTGCAACAGCACCATTACCTCATTCTGGTCGGCGAGGGCTGCACTGATTTTTGCAGTTTTGCACTCGGCCAAAGGGTGGGGGCCAGTGGCTGGGAGGCCATATGGGTGGTGCAGCCTTGTGTCCCCATGCAGCCTGGATTGCTTTAGCAGGGTGCTTTGGGGGGGACATTTCTCTGCAGCCCACCAAAATTTTCTCATGGGCCACCAGTGGACTGCGGCCCACCGGTTGGCGACCACTGATCTACTGTTCATCTAGATTTTTGCAGGTCAGATCCCATAGTTGTATTTATAAATAGACTTCTTCCCCTCATGCTGCTGAGGATAATATTTAATAACAAGGTTTCTCCCATAATGTAATAACATCTTTTAGCAATTTTTTAAAGCAGTTAAAGGTCAATTAAAGTAAGAAGAAAAGTTCTCTATCAATCATTGAAGTAAGATTTCTGCCCTCACGTGAGAGGGGCTTAAATCACTATTGGATCATTGTAAGGGAGTTTATCTTTGGAAAGCAAAGATAAACATTGCATTAGCATGGATCATTGCTTGTTATCAGCTTATATTTACATATACTGTAGCTTTTTTCCATACCTTATTTCTACACTATAACTGCACAAGATATTGGAAGTAATGCACAGTAGAACATGAAAGAAAGCCTGAAGCATAACTTTGGAAGTTATCCTGTCTTTTTTCCCTTTCGAAGTTTTGTACTTTGCATGTCCTGTCAATTTCAAAGCAGAAAAATATCCACAATGGTGCATGATAGGCAGAAAATGCTGAGGATAAGGACTGGATCCTGGATTCAAGTTACTGATGTAAGCAAAAACAGCTGAATTTTAATGTAGTCCTATTTAATATAATTTATGCTGTTAATTTCCTTAACATCTCTAAATGGTAAATTAATAGGGCGGGAGTACCTTTTAGTATCACGTACCTGAAAATGGGCTTGGGTGATTCAATTGAGTGCTTTTATTTTGTAAAAGGAAAAATGATTTTTCCTTTTCTCTCTGAGCACAATCCACATGATGAGTAAACTGATCGATTGCTGACTGGCTCTCTTCAAGGAAGCTTATTTTGTCTTCTCCTAAAATCTAATCCATCACCCTGTCTTTCTGTGTCAGCATAACCAATGAACATCCATTTGATAATCAACAGCCACAAATGTTGGAAACAAATACAGTTCATTAGATAGAAAGATAGCCTAACTCTTGGGGTGGAAGTGAGGTTTGTATAAGGTGAGCATGCAAGAAAAGCGTATTGCTGAGATAAAAGAGTAACAGTGCTCAACAGTTCAGCATATAGCAGGCATAGTAACTAGTGCATGGTATAAATCTAAACCAATATACTCACCAAACACAGGTGTGGCATTGCAGAAGTGACCATTTGCTCTCTGCTGTGGGAATTAGCACATGCTTAAAAGTATTCTCCTTTGTTAAATTATTTTATAAATTGCAGATACCTTATGTCAAACATTATGTGGCAGTTTAGGTCTTTTGAATTCGTGTTTAACTAACCTTTTTAATAAGAAGGATTGCGGTTTTGAGAAGAACAGCGAAGAGAAAAACAGATCTTTGTTTCTTCCACAGCCTTTTCAGTTGGGTCCCAGTATTGTATAGATTCAGGTGACACTTAATGGCTGTCGAAGTGTTGCAGAAAGCCTCAATTGTAACCAAGGACACCTTTGGCTGAAGGAAGAGAGGTGATCACTTTCTTTTCTAATTGAATAGGACAGTTAATTGATCAGGGAGGCTTTTTCAGAGAGTCCCTTACTATGAAAATGTTTCTCTTTGTCATCCACTGATACTTTTTGCTTAATAGAGCTATGTAATGGGACAATTCATTAATACTGCAATGTTTTCCTGACATCACAAATGTTGGGCTGTTTTTGTTTTAGTTCTGAGATTTATGCTAACCAGATGGAATACTGTAAGTATAATGTAAACCTGGAAATTAACTAGCTGCCATGTCCATTTTCTCTTCTGACCTTGCATGATTAAAACTACAAGTTCCTAAAGCTGGATAGTACAATTCAGAGAAGCAGTAGCGTGGTATAAAGTAACTGAAAATGAGAATTTATCAGTAGTTTTATTCACTAATGTCATCGAATCAGACAATTAAACCCCAGGTGTTGCAGGTATCATCAGTTCATAAACCTTAGCAGATCTGATATGTTTTCTAGGCCCATCAAAAAAAGCTTCTTGCCCACCCTAAAATTAATGATTAATACAATTCTTCACTTGATTGTGTTAATCTCTGGAAACACTAGGGCTTGACTCTATTGAAAACCTGTATTTTGAGGCAAAGCCTTGCTTTGACCACCTTTGCAAGAAAGGTCTAAGTTTTATTTTTATTGAGTTTTTGAAAACACTTTAGATTGGGGGGGGGGGGGTGTAAGCATTTTAGCCACAACACACTTTTCTGAAAGTTAAAGACACATTTTTTGCAAAACTTAATAAGGAATATGTGTACACACAGAAAGAGAACCTTAAATGCAGGAAAAACTTTTAAGCCATAGGCCTACTTTTTTGCCTTTGCCCAGGAAATGGTTTTGTATATGTGTGTGTTTGTACTCCTTGGTGGGGGAGGGGTTTCTGAAAAATAAAGTTTGATTCAAAATACAGGTTTTTTAATAGATTCCAGAGGCTATGCAATCCAGGCATTTCTTGATGGGATTAGGTAACAAGTCATCTCTGTAAGGTTCATGACTGATGATCTCTGCACCAACTGCATTTTTTTGGTTAATTTTTTGAAATTTTATTTACAATTCATCTTCCATTTAACCGTGTGTCATCTGGGTACAAATATCTTGTGCAATAATGATTAAAATTTAGATCCATGTTCATTACTTTGATATTTATTCTCTATTCTTATCTTATTCTTATCTTATTAATATACATAATGTCTATTACTATAACATTCATCTTAACATGTTTAATTCTATAAACCAATTTTCTATATTTCACTAATCTATTAGCTATTTCTAGCCTTCATATTTTTTCTCTAGCCACCGATAAGAGTTCCCATATCTTATAATATTCAGTTTGCTCCTTCTCTTTAATTGCAAGTGTTAATCTATTCATTTCTGCACATTCTAATATTTTTCTAATCACATTTTCATCAGTAGGAATCTCTTCACTTTTCAAATTTTGAGCAAATACAATTCTAGCTGCATGAATAATTAAATATACTTTCTCTTTACTGTAAGTTTCAGGTAAGATCTCCAACAGGAATATTTCAGGTTTTAAATCAATATGTTGTTGTATCATCTTTCCCAACCATGTATGTATTTTTGTCCAATATTTTCTAGCTTCTTAAAAGCTAAAAATGTCCACCACATATGATAATATGACCCAAGTGTTTGTTGGCACTTCCAACACTTAGCTGATTTATCTTTAAACATCCTTGTCAATCTTGCTGGTGCTAAATGCCATCCAAAAAAAATCTTATACAAGTTTTCTTTGTATGCAGTTGACATTGTTAACTTATAATTTCTATCCCACAACTTCTGCCATTTATCTAATTCTATTGTATAACCAAAAATTTTTCCCCATGCTATCATTGTCTCCTTCATTTGTTCCTCTTCTAATTTAATGCCCAACAGGTAACTATACAATATTTTATCAATGTTTCTTCTGTCCCAATGCATTTTGATTGCTTACTTTGATGATGTCATCAAATAAAGTTACGAACTGCCAGAATCTTCTGTTGGGCCTAGTTCTTTCTTCTGCTGTCGGCCTGCTCTCCAGCTGATTGTCAGCCGGCTGCTTCTTCGTTGTCTACCTCCCACACTGTGAGTCTACTGTTTTTCATTATCCCTGTAAGCCTCCCCCATCTCCCCACCCCAAATGGCAACCCCAAAATGGTTCACTGGAGGTTCACTGTTTTGAGGGTTGACATACTATGGAATATAACTACAATAGACCTCTGTTGCTTGTAAAGTTTAGACACTAAAACTCTTCAGGAAGTAACCAAATTAAAAAGTGTATAAAGTTTGAATCCAGCAAATTGCAGTTCTTAAGAATGCCTGTGCTGTGTATAATTGTGGCCTGAAAGCTTGGGAAGTTGCTAATATAGGGAAAAGTTAATTAACAGCAGTTAATGCGTATAAAGATTCTCTCCCTATATATATCACTTCTCAATAGCAACTAAATGCTCTTAGGAAACCTGGCACAAAGTTTTCTCTTGAGATATTTAGAGGGCCTCTGAGCGTAGTGATTCTGTTGAATTGCCACAGCTAATAGGGTCCCTAACCTCTGTGAATTTTGTTGTCTTTTTAATTAAAGCCAGCTAATAAACTAGATTCCATGCAACAATGGTATGTTGTACAAATAGTTGTGCATGCTTCCTGCAAATTTTCAGTGTTCGTTAGCTAATTCCAGATAGTATGATTCTCAGTTATGTTGCTGTACTGTACTTACTGGCTGAACACATTCCTCACATATAGATGGTCTGAAAGTGTGCCTTGGCAGCTTTTGCCAACATATGTCAAATAGCAAAGCTGAGAACTTCACTTTAGGCTCTCAGGGAGTAGTTTCCACTCAAAATAGAGAATGCTGGCTAGATGGTTTGATTGTCTGACTCTATGAGATTGCTTTGTATTTTCAGTGTTAGGTTCTTCAATTTCCATTTGATTTAGCAATACACTAATAGATATCCATTTTAAATGTGTAATATTTTCCAGTCAGATACTGATTTTCCAGTCTTGGAGTCAAATCACTCCACATTTTCCATGAATTACTTTGATTTCTGGCAGTTCTCATGCTTGAACTTGAGTGTGAACTTGTCTTCCCTGTAACAGTAATGGTATATTTTATACTAAATCTTTCTTAGCACTAAATTCAGCCATCAGTTTTAGATATTACAGACTGAATCACCATGTAAAGAAAAAGTAAGCATCATCCCATTACCATATGTAGCGCAATAAGAAAAACATGGTGTCTGTTTAATTCATATGAAAGTGTGTTAAATCATCTAATTAATTCTAGCACAGATGTTCTGGGATGAAATTCAACTCATCAATGCAAGAACATCCTTGTGTCACACCCAGTAATTGTTTTGTTGATGGCTACTATCAGTTGTTATCACTGTTTCTAATCTGTCATATTATTGTTCTCTTTCCCTTTTCCCAACAATGGGTAGTGTATCTATAATATGCCTCTCCAGGACAGCGCTTTATGTATCTGATAGAGTGGACTGTGATCCATGAAAGTTAATGTTATATTTGTTTTTCTTGGAACAATAGACTAACAAGGCTATTTTCTGGAAACTGTTCATGTGTAATTTTGATCCTCATAGTGGAACAAAGGCAAAAGGGCAAATATACAGAAAATACAATAATAAGCTCCTTGGGTTTGAACGTTTAACCTGAAGAATTCCTGCTTATCTTGCAGGAAGATAAATGTAGATTTGTCCTTAGTACAATAATCCCCTGGTAAGATAATAGCAGAAAATGAGGACATGTTTCATTGTGATAGTAGTAGCAATGGCTGTTAGATTAATTCATTTAAAAGTTTATATCAATTAAATCAGAAGAATACTAATTTCTTTTCAGTCTAAAGGCCACACTTGCTTGTTGAAGATATACTAGGTAATTACACTGACTGACTGACTGACTGACTGAGCCAGGATAAAACTAAATTTTATTTGCTTTTATTTGCTCAATGTAAGTCATATTACATTAATTAGAAGCATTTATTATAAATAATACTTTTTTCCTTGGTCATATTACATTCAGTGACACCTTTTGGTAGATCTCTGGGAAGCACACTCAATGGTTTTGAGTTGCATGTCAATATAAGGTTGTATTCTCCTGAAATAAATATTTCCATTTAATGAAGGAAAACATATTCTCATACTATTACCCCGCAGCCTTGACTGAAGTGTTCCTATGCCGCTGATATAACTTCTGTGTGGCAACATGCACATTTGTCATTATAGCTACACAATGTGGGTGTTAATACAATATTGCTAAGGAATCCCATAGCCCAGGGAATTGGAATCAGCTTAAACTGCAATGCCTCAACCAGACCTTTTATAATTAATTTATTATAGAAGACTAGTGAAAGTGAGGTTGGATGAATCTGAGATTTGGGCTTTTTTGTCTTAGCAACTGTATACAAATAACCCAAACATATGTTTTGCTCCAGAGAATTGGTGTTTATAAGACAAAACAACACAACAACAGTTTGATAAAATAAACAGATGGAAAGGGAGCAAAAGGTAACCAGGAGGCAATTATGATTAACTTTCTAGGCAGTCACAAGTTAACAGATGCTGAGACATCACTCTTACAGATGAAGCAGCAAAAGAATGGTACAAGGACAGCCAGTAATGTAGCATGATTCTCTCCTCTAAACCTCCGTTATATTACTGATACTGAGTGCATGGACAAGATAGGATGGATTGGACACATCCTTTTTGTGGTCCCTCTTAAACTGACTCTTGACTCACTGTATCACCTATAAGTCTCTTGGATGTCACCCCTATACTTACAATTTCCATATCTCTCATCCTGAGGAAAGAAGGATTTAGAGATACTCTGAATAAAGTATTTACTTTATTCATTGATTCACTTGAACTTTTAAAACATTTACCAGTCAGCAGAATGAGGGCCAGAAAGACTAAGGTCATACACAAGAGCCTGAAGCCAGATATCTTCATTATAGTAAAAACACAGATATTAAACACTCCACCCACTGAGAGACAATCTGTTGTTAGTCTGATACGGTAGGCAGGTTGCAAAAAAACATATAGATTGTACCTCAGGACCGTGGCCTATGAGTGTTAGAATTGCTGGTTTTCTGCTGTACTATGACTTTTCCAGTATTTCAAAGAGCTTAGGGTGTGATGCTAATTCGCCTCCTCGTGATGCACCCTGGATAGCACAGTAGTATGAACCAAATGACTAGCAACATTTGGCAGCCAGACTACACTGAAGAATTGGCAGTTAGCGACAGTTGGCAGCCAGACATCTTTGTAGAACTTCTGGCTCTCTAAATACATGGCAACGGATATCAGGGGCTGAGCCTAACAGGACATATTGAGGCTGGTTTCCAGCAAGGCTTAAAAACCACAGCTGTGTTCATCAACCTTATATAGCACATGATACTGTGTGGAAGAAGGTTGTGCTTTTCAAACTGAGTCACGTCATCCTCTGTAAAATCCTCTATCACCTAATAAACAACATGCTCAGCAACAGATCCTTTCAGATCTTTATGGGGGACAACTCTGAGCAGGATCCATACCCAACATGGTATCTGCCAGGACTCATTGTTAAGTGGGGTCTTGTCTCTACCTTTCAGCGTGACTGTGGTGCTCCTCGACAAAATATCCATCACATTGTGTCTGAATATCGATCAAGAGCTTACACGAGCCCAATGTCTGATTGAAATTATTATAAGTACATGTATTTGCCATACGCTAAATATAATAAAAATCAAAGAACTTGAATCTAGCTTTTGACTTTGAGCAACAGCTTAGATCAGGGGGTGTCAAAACTGGCAGTATGCAAGCTGGAAGTGTAATGTGCAGGCCATGCCCACCCCAGCTCCGCAGTGGGGAAAAATGATGCAAAACGTGACATGAGTTTGACACCTGTGGCTTACATGAAGCTGGACAAAAACCTGTTCTCCCCATTTTTCTTAATCCCATTTTGGATAAAATTTACCTCAGTGCTAGAGAGGTGAATTATCACAAAGTCATACTTAGCAAAGAACAATAGGGTTAAACTCTCTGATGTAAGAGATTCAGTGATATGGTCCTTCTGGTTAGATCATTTCTAACAGGCTTTGGGTTATGCTAAATGCAGTATGCTATATTTGAAAATAAGAACCAGCTATAACAAAATATTTACCATTTTAAACTTTCTTCTTTACAGTGTATTTCATTTGTCCACAGCAATAGCAACATGATCTGAGTGGCTATGACTCAGCAGGATGTCTCTTCTGGAGGAATACAAGCATAAGGAAGAAAAACAATCTTGACCTGTCCCATTAGTCATGGGATAGCTATCCACTTCTAAAGTCTCAAATGGGAAATGTGGCTAAGGGGAAAAAGCCATTAAAGTGAATCTATGTAGTTTGAAAGAAGTTGTTCAACCAGCCATTTTTGTTAGTTCTTTTTTCAAAAGTTTTATTTGTTTTATTAATATAATATATAAAAATTCCATTTCAGTCAAACAGTGTGTGGTCTGGATACAATTATTTTTAAGCAATCATAATCAAGGTGTTTACAATAACACGCATCACAATAACATTAATACTGTAGGAGCAATAATATTTTGTTTTTCCATTTTAACAAATTTCCATTTTAACACTTATCCTTTTTATGTTCCTTTCTTTTTAACTTCTGTTTTTATTGTCTCGCCATTGATAAAATAAGTCATATGTCAAAATTGTTGTAAATAAGTTTTCAATTTGCTCCGCAAAAGAAGGGGGGAAATAGCACGACTGCTGATTGGCTACCGCATCTGACAGCGTGCTCTAAAAGGAGTGCTGTCAGATGGAATCAGCTGTCGCCTCTCAGCCACATTGTTAGCGTGCAGTTTGACTTTAGAAACCTTGTGAGCTCTAAATAAAAAGGTTATCCTTATTACTTGGTTGTCTTGGTCATTCCCTACCTATTTAGTTTCTTCTTTGTCCTTAATAGTAAGCATTAGTCTATCTATTTCTGCACATTCTAATATTTTCTTAATTACCTTCTCATCTGTTGGGATCTTTTTAGCACTGTACACCAGAGGTGGTATTCAGCAGGTTCTAAACAGTTCTGGAGAACCGGTAGCGGAAATTTTGAGTAGCTTGGAGAATCGGCAAATGCCACCTTTGATGGGAGATTTTATAGTATCCTTCCCCTGCCATGCCCACCAAGCCATGCTCTCAGAACCGGTAGTAAAAAAAAATTGAATCCCACCACTGTTGCACACATAGATGCACCACCATGAATATACAGTAGCTACACAGCCCAGCTGTGCTTCACTTATCCACACATCTTTGAAGAAAATAAGATTCAAAAGCAGGAGAGATCAAGTAAGGAGGCAGCAAACTGATTCTTACTTTCCTCTGTACAAAATAGCTGCTGTAATGGACCTGCAAGCAAATTCTGCCCTGGACTATTTATCATGAAGTGCTATCAGTAAGGGACTACCTGATACACAGATGTTCCCAACAAGCCCATATGTGATGACAATTTTTAAATGGTTAGATCCGCCTTGCCAGGGATTTTTTAAAATATAAAGCAGAAGGAACCACAGTCTTGACAAAGGAAACACAGATAATTCAAACTGGTGGTTTTAAAAGGCCTTATTAGGCAAAAGTGAAGTTTCTTTGAGTTGACCTCAGTTCTTGATGACAGCATGGGCAATACATTTACTTTTTTGACAACCATATACTGATAGTTTGTCACCATCTCCATCTTTTTCTTTAACTTCCTAGCCTAGCAAATAGCCCACAGATTTCTTGGTGGTATGTCATCCAATTATTAACTTAATCCATTCGTGCTTATTTTGTGCACAGAAGAAAATGGCATTTAAATAGGCAAACAAAATTACCCCTAAGTATTCACCCAGTTCCAACATGCCCTTTCTCTAAGAAAAATAAATTGCTAATTCAGCCACGAAATATTACAACATCCTAACATATATTTTGTCATAACCCAATCATATTTTGTTACATTCATTAAATGTATGATGTAATTTGAATAAGTTTATGCATATTTAGTGTATTTCATCTTTGGTGAAATCAATCGATCAATCAATCAGTTTATGCTTTGGTTGAATTGTGTGCTGGTGTCCAGTCTAAACAATTTCCTAAAAAATTGTCTTCCATAGATTAGCTAGCTGGTTTTTCTTCTTTTCTTTAGACTAGCCAAACCCAAATCCTACAAATGTTCTCCAGGTCTTTAATCATTTTACTTGCTCTTTTTGCACTTTTTCCAAAGTCTTTTTTGTAATGTGGTAAACAAACCAGATGCTGTATTCCAGATGTGGTCTTTCTAAGGCTTTTTAAGTGGTACTAATACTTCATATGATTTTGATTCTGTGCTTCTGTTTATACAACCAAGGATTATATTAACTTGTTCGGCTGCTGCCACATACTGCTGACTCAGGTTTAAGTGATCATCCACTACGTGACTCCAAGGTCCCTCTCACAGTTAGTTTTTGAGCCAGGTTTTTGCTTAATTTGTACTTGTACTTTTGGTTTTCTCTGCCCAGGTGTAAAACCTTGCTTTTCTCCACATTAAATTTCATTTTGTTGAATGGGGCCTATTGTTCAGTCAATAAATCAGGTACTTTCTCTTGTCAGCTTCCACAACGCTGGATGTAATACTTTGAGTCCCATTATGCCAAAAAAGCTACATGTCTCAATATCTGTACTGGGTTGGAAAATCACATCCTCTTTTCTGTAAATGCTAAATGCCCGAAGAGTATGAGAAGTACTGATTACTGATTTACTTCCACTTGCTTTGAGTTTTTGAAAATAAAGTTGAGTAAGAGACCCAATCTATTTCCTCATCACAACACAAATGCGACAATTCTCTTTAACAGGGATGTGTCTGTAACTCTAATATTCTTTGGTGAAAATACTCATAGAAGAAGAAGAAAAAAATGAATGAAACCTCAGCAGATAATAATTTATCTTTGAATCCAGTTCTCAAATAATTAACACTTGCCCTTTGGGCTATGGACAAAGGGATTTCATATTTATTTTGTTGAGACTGATTTGAGATCAACCAGGCAAAGCTGTTTGACAAGTCCCCCCCTCCTCAACTTTGTTCTGCAGAGGAAGTGATTCTGCTATCTGCCTAATCAATTATGCAGGCAAAATGAATTTCATCATAATTCTGTCAACAATAGGCTAACTTGCTCTAAATTATACGTTCAGCAAAATAAATTAACTTGAAATCCTTTTGTCTACAGAACAGATTTAAGCATTTAGGGCAGTCTTGTAAATAGCTTCCACTGTTAGTTTAGCATGTGCAATACATGCCTTAACTGATCTTCAGCCTTTCTGAATGGAAAGATAGGCTTTAGAAAGGATGCAGGCCCAAGCAAAGGTAGTGAGAGCAATGAGCAGTTGGACCTTGCGTATACCCGTTCCCCCCTCAGAGCCCACTTCTCTTCCCCCCTTTTTTTATTTAATCACAGGCAATTGGCAAGCAGAGCTTGACATGGGTTATAATTGTAGCATTCCCTGGCAGATCAGCCTGTCAGTCATTCAAATAGCCGTGCTTGATCCTTCGAGTACAAGCCTGACAAAAACAAAGCTGAGCATGAAAGAGCAGCTTAATGAGGGACTGTCGTGTGAATGTGCTTGTGAGCTTTAAGTTAAGGTTAAAAAAAACCCACAATGTTTCTCTCCTTTTAAATCACTTCCCTATTGAAATAGATTTGGGGCAGGATTTGTTTTTAAGGTTGTTGTTTTTTTCCAGAGAGATGCAGACATTCTTCAGCTGTAGTAGCCTGCACGATTCACATGAAATCTTTCTGCACTGCAAACTGAAGGAAAGAAAGGACAGGCCCTGAAGATAGAAAGTTAAAAAGACAAGGTAGAGACTGATGTCAAGCATCAGGAAGAAATCATTTATTGAACAGAAGTACAGTGCATTTCAGCCAGTTCTTTCATCAAAGGTGTATGATAGCTTATTCAGTTTTGTCCATGTAAAAATCCATAGCTGAAATGATGTAAAATTCAGCATGATCTATAGTTTGAATCTACAAACAAAAGTGATACCTGTTCAGATTAATATTTTATAAAATTAGTAACTTTATCTCTAAAATATTGAAAGAAGCCTATTTGTCACATTTCTATAGTTGCCCATGTCACAATAAAGCAACTCCAGGCAGCTTACAATAAAAACAATCATAAAACCAGAATTAAGTCTTCAACAATGTTATTAAGGGTGGAGAGAACTGATGTAAAAAACAATGCAACCATCTCATCAAATTGCCCTTGCCCTCAAATGTCCAGGCCTGCTGAGACAGCCATGTTTTAAGAGACTTACAGAATGATGTCAAGTATGTGGCCAATCTCACCTTGAAGAAGACAATGTTCCACGGAGCAGGTGCCACAGATAAAACTTTTTTGCTGATCTCTTCTGGTGGACTTGATGGGAAAGGCAGATATAATTAGGTGGAGATGGTCCTTCACATTACCTGGTCCCATGCCGTGTAGGACTTTAAATGTCAAAATGAGCATCTTGAATTGTAACCATAAGCAAACTGACAACCAATGCAGCTCATAGATCAATGGTGTAATTAATACTATACTAAGGCACACATAAATGCCTGTGTTGCTACTTTTTGCACCAGCTGAAGCTTCTAAATACTCTTCAAGAGCAGCCTCACATAGGGTGCATTACAGTAGTTCTTTAGAGGATTATGCAGGAGCAGTTATAAACAAAATCTGTCAGTCCAGGAATGGGTGCAACTGGTGCACAATACAAACTGTACAAAAGCCCTGCTAGCTACCTATTCTTTAAACAGGAGTCATGAATCTAGGAGACACAGAATTGGACATCAATAGCATTGCTTAAGTTGCCAAGAAATTTATAGATGGATATCATCAGTATATTTATAATGCATCGTCTTATGGTGACAGATATTCTCATCCAGTGGTTTCACATAAATGTTGAATAGGAAAAGGGAAAACACTGAGGGAAGAACATTTCAAATAATCTGAAGTCAATACAAGGAACAATGGTCTGCTCAAGTATGTTCCCTGTGAGGCAGAAAATGCTAAAGTAATTAAATCCATGTTTTAAAAACATCTTGACTACTTTAATTCCCTTGGACACAGATATTTAGATAATATAGTGTAACTTATTTAAATGGTTCTATTTTATGGTATCCCTCATGAAGAAATTGTCAAAAACCATTGAGGTTGTATACAGTGCAAGATTTCCTGCCAGCTCTTGAGTTAGCATCATCTCTCCCCTTCCTTCCTGTCTATCTGCACTCAGAGTAACTAGTTTACCCATTCAGTAAGAGGGATTAAAAGCTCATGTTTCCAAATATGCATGTGGATCAGAATATTCAACTGGTTTGCACTGGCTTGGGCGAACCGGTAGTGGAGATTTGGTGTAGGTTGCCGAACCGGTGGTGACCCCTGGCTGGCCATGCCCCCGACCTGGTCACCTGGTCGCCCAGTCACCCACTTGTCCCAGTCATTCTCCTAGCTTTCCCGACCACGTGGCGGCGGTGGCACAGCTCGAGCAGATGTCCTAGGGTTGCTACACATGAACATTGCATGTGCAGCCGCTACACATGCAGTGCACATGTGCAGCAGCCCTGGACATCTGCCTGCCTGCCTGTCCTCCCAGAGCACATTTTCTTCCTTCTCCTGGTGGACATGCCTCTTCCAGCCCGGCCCGGCCTGGCCAACCAGCACGTGGGTGGGTGAATGTCCCAGAGCTTCTCCCCCCCCCCCCCTTGTCGCGAGATGCCTGCAGCTGCTGCGTTCTTTTTTCAGTGTGGCTGCAGTCCAGCAACCACACCGAAAAAAGCATGCCCTGTTCTATGTGCCGGGCCCAGCAAGTCCGTGCAGCCAGCGCATAGAACAGGGCAGCACCAGACCTTTAGAGAAGCAGAGCAAAGCTGGAGATCAGTAGCCGCCTCTTGCAGCGCAAGAAACCTCCCCCAACTGGCTGGGAGGACTCCTCTTTCTCTGTCTGTTTGTTCTGTATGGCCATGAAGGAGGAGACCAGCCGGCCTTTGGGGGAGGCTTTCTGCACCAAAAGAGGTGGCTGGAGACTGAAAAAGAGTAGTTTCCATCAGCGGCCCTTTGGCCAGCTGGTCTCCTCCTCCTCGGTCATACAGAACAAACAGGCAGAGAAAAAGGAGACCAGCCAGTCAGTTGGGGGAGGCTTCTTTGCACTGCAAAAGAGGTGGCTACTTTGCTCCACTTCTCCAATGGTCCAGCACTGTTCTATGCACCAGCTGCTCGGACTTTCCAGGCCTGGTACATAGAACAGGTTATGCTTTTTTTGGTGTGGCTGCTGGGCTGCAGGTGGAGGGTGGGGGGCAACCAGGGAGCATGGCTCTTTGCTGCCCACATGGCCCCTTTGCCTGCCATCCCTTCCTTCTCCCACCTGCAGCCCCTTTGTTGGAACAATGGCCCCTGGTTGGCTCCACCATGCCCAGTTGCACCCATATTGGCAACAGGCACCGTCATTTCGAAGTTGAGGGAGAAGTTGGGGAAGGAAGTGGAGGGCTCTGCAGTGGCCACTGAGAAGCAAGGAAGTGGCCTTTTAGTGGTCTGACCTGGCATTCAGGCCAGTGGGCCACAGGAAGTCAGAGCACCGAGGGAAAGGGGGATTGCTGGGGGAGCTGTCCTCTCCACACCAAATTGGGACCATTCAGGGTAGTCCTAGGAATTGGGTGAGTCGAACCGCAGGTCCTCGCCTTCTTAGCTCAGGGAATGGCCATTTTCTGCAGGAGGACTGCGGAGTGGGGAGGTCTACCTGATTGACTCCTCCGGTGTCTTTGCCGGATTATGTGGACACTTACAAGCGAGTGCAGCTGAAGGTGCTGCTGTCACATGTCAGCCCAGGCCTCACACTGTGGCTCCATAAAGCCAACACCAAAGAAGTGGGCGTTCAGGTGAACCCTGAGTGCAATGCTCACTCAGATCTCAGTCACTCCAGGCCATCCAAACTCAAAGGCCCTCGGGCCAGCTGAGCTGGGAGCCACAGTTCCCAGGCTTCTACTCACCAGTGCTTGGTCGCTGTCTCTTCACCTTGCCTGAAGCAGCTGGTCCTGCCCCTCATGCTCCCCTTCCTCGCCTGGCCTGAGAAGGTAAGGGTGACGGCAGGAGATAGTGAAGCGTCTGGGTCCCTATCTTCCCTCTGTCTCCCCTACTGTGTGTGTGTGTGTCTGTCTGTGTCTATGTCTCCCTCAAAGCTGCAACTGGGCCAAGCCAGCAAGCTTTCCTTGGCGCTCTTCGCTACTTCTTTCATTTCTTCTTTTTGGAATCCAGACTGGCTGAACAACAATCACCAGCGGTGATGGAAGCATCCCTTCAGGTGACCCTTCTCCTCCTCCCCCTCCTCCTCCTCTCACGACTGGTGGCCATGATGGGGTTGGGAGGGTGCACATGTGAGGGGAGACCCTCCTCAAGTGAGCAGCTGCCCGCCCCACACCCAGTTTTGCTGTGCTTGGGCACTTGCTTGAAGAGCATCTCTCCTCACATGTGCACCCTCCTGGCCCTGCCACGGCCAATGGTCATGAGAGGAGGAGGAGGAGGAGGAGGAGGAGGGTCACCTGAAGGGATGCTTCCACCATGGCTGGTGATCATTGTTCAGCCAGTCTGGATTCCAAAAAGAAGAAATGAAAGAAGTAGCGAAGAGCGCCAATAAAAGCCATGGCTTTGACACACACACACACAAACACACACACACACAAACACACACAGAGAGAGAGACAGAGATAGAGACAGAGACAGAGATAGGGGAGAGAGAGGGGAAGATAGGGAGAGGGGCAGAGTGAGAAAGAGATAGAGAGCCATAGAGAGAGAGCCATAGAGCCATAGAGACAGAGACACAGAGAGGGGAGGGAGAGAGAGGGAAATAGAAGGAAAAGGAGAGGGAAAGAAAGAAAAGGAGGGAATGAGAGAGGAAGAGTGAGAGAGAGACAAGAAAGAAAAGAAAGAGAAAAGAGAAAAAAGGAAAAAGAGAAAGGAAGCAAAAAGAAGAAAAGGGATAGACAAAGAGTGAGATGAAAGGAAGGGACAAAGAAAGAAAAAGAAAGAGAGGGAGGAAGGGATGAGAAAGTGAATGACATATATGAATTGATAGATAAATACATGGAGGGAGGGAGAGAAAAGGAGAGGAAGGAAGGACTCAAACCCTGGCTTCAGAAGATTCTGAAACAGCACAGCAATCTAGGGCTGGAAGGGATCTCTGAGGTCATCTTCTAATCCAACCCCCTGCTCCAGCAGGAGATCCTTACAGAATCATAGAATAGCAGGGTTAGAAGGGAGTGTGTGTGTGTCTGTGTGTGTGTGTTTCAGGTGGGTCTCCTAGCTTTAGAAGGAGAGAGGGAAGGAGGAAGGGAGGGACAGAAAGAGAGAGAGAAAGAGAAAGAGAGAGGGAGGAAGGGAGAGAAAGAGAAAGAGAGAGGGGAGAGAGAGAAAGAGGGAGAGAAAGAGAAAAAGAGGGAAAGAGCAAGAAAGAGAGGGGAAGGGAGAGAAAGAAAGAAAAAGAGAAAGGAAGAGTAAGAAAGAAAGGAAAGGAGAAAGAGAGAAAGAAAGAGCAAGAAAGAAAAAGGAAGGGAGAGAAAGAAAGAAAGAGAGAGGGAGAGAAAGAGAGAAAGAAAGAGAAAGAGAGAGAGAAAGAGAAAGAAAGAGAGGGAGAGAGGAGAAAGTGAATGAGATATATGAATGGATAAATACATGGAAGGAGGGAGGGAGAGAGAAAAAAAGGAGAGGAAGGAAGGACACAAATTCTGGCTTCAGAAGACTCTTTGAAGCAGCACAGCAATCTAGAGCTGGCCTGCAAGGGATCTTGGAGGTCATCTAGTCCAATTTCCCTCCTCCAGTAGAGATCCTTACAGAATCATAGAATAGCAGGGATAGAAGTGTGTGTGTGTGCATGCGTGTATGGCTGTCAAAACTCCAAAAACAGGTTAAGTAGCTCTGGGGAGATCTGTCATAAATTAGAACACTTGCTAAGGAACCGGCCATTAAGCGAGGACCACTTGTATTTGGTTTGCCAGTCACATGGCCACCTGGCCATGCCCACCCAGTCACAGGGCCACAAAGCCAAGCCCTTTCGGTCATGTGACCACAAAGCCATACCCATCTGGTAACGTGACAAAGCCACACCTACCCAGTCATATGACCATCAAGCCACACCCACAAATTAAGCCACGCCCACAGAACCAATAGTAAAAATAATTGTATCCCACCATTGATGTGGATGTATATGTACATATACACACATAACTCCCCACTTCCAATACCTATTTTAAAATCTCAAAAGTTTATAATAAAGGAGGAAATCCTTAGAACTAGTAGGTTTTATTGCTACAGAAATGGATGATTACAAATATATATCTTGTTATTGTATGTTTTCTTTTTGGTCAGTAATGGTGGAGAGATGGGCAGATTTAACTGAAAATTTCCAATTTCTGACTATTGTTTCTTTTTTTAAAAAAAAATGGTTCTCTGAAATTAGATTTTAAGCAAGTTGGAGTTACCAGTTTGTACTGCAAAAATCCAGTTGACTGCTAAATGTCAGGAAAGGGATTTAGAATAGTTATAGGGCCAGCCAACACAAATAAGATGACCCTATAATATGCAAACCCATAATCATTAAAAATACAGATGCAAAATAACACATTCTATTAGAAATCAACCAAGACAATAAAACAATGACCATAATTAAAAGATACTATTTAATTCATCCAACTGAAAATACTGATTTTTGACTGAAGTCCCTGGACTAAGCCATGCCTTAGCTAACTTTCTAAAGGCCTCCATACTTTGGGCCAATCAATTGTTAGGAAGGGCAGGAGCCATCTACAAGAAGCCATGACTGCTGGGTCCATCAAGGTGAGATTGTTTCAGCAAAGGGACTCAGAGCTGGACCCTCCCTGTTGGAATATTTGGGAGAAAATAATCCCACAAAGACAGAAGACATTCTTTGCCATTACTTAATAGCTGTCTCTGTAGCTCAGATCTCGTAACCCTGAATTTGTACATGTAGAGTTGATTATCTATGTGAGCACTAGAATTCCCACTACAGCAATGCTGAATGTGGCAGTAATCAGCTGCCACCTTGCATTAAGCAGCAGAAAAACAAGCAGGGGGAAAGGCAAGAGAAAGAGAAGTTGAATTTAAATAGAAGAGGTTTGAAGTCACAGCCGCACCTCAGGTTTGTCAGAGGGCAATCAAATGTGCTTCGTGGCTTCAGTTTAGCATGTCATAAAAATTTTTAACCAGAAATACCACATCAAATGCTGGGAAGTTTCAGCCCGTTTCAAGCCTACTGAAGGGTGCCTGATAGTTTAAGCAGCCTAGTGATCAGTCACATATAAAGGAAATTGCATGTCACAAGCTATCAGGGGAGACGTACAATTGTGCAGTTCCTCATCAGTGATGTCATACTCGTTATCAAGCAATTGTTGAAAAACTTGGTATTCCCAATGTGATGGGACTCTTGCATGAACCTACACATACCACGTCCCATCTGCAAGGCAGGTGAGCTCTGGGCACTTGTAGTGAGATCCAGAAAGATCAGGTAGTGCTTGCTGGTCACCCACCTCCCTTCTGCAGGCTGGTATGGTTTATTCCACTGGGAATAAGATTTGCTCTGATGCTCTAAGCAGCATTTGGCAGCTAGATTTAATTTAATTTTAATTTTAATAGTATCCTTGATGTAATTTCACTCTGGAAAGCTTGGAATATGCAAATTGTTTGTAGCACAGCCATTAACAGGAAAAAGTGCTCATAGAAAAAAAAATGCCTTAGCTTTACCACTTTCTAAAATTAAAGACAATAGTTCATCATTATATAGAATTTAATTATGTAAAGCTATAATAACAGAGAGCCATTTTTGTATTTTTAACATATTCATATGGAAGTATGGACATCACTGTTGAAATAAATATATGGTTACCAGATATGGGTTGCAAAAACTAGGTGACCACCAGGCTGGAGCAAATAGAGATAATAAAAAAAAAATGGACTCCTGATTGTGTGGGTTTTTATCCCAGATGTAGTATACCTAGTGAGGGTTACAAAAGTTAACTTAATGTTAATTTAATACGGTTTGTTTTTGTTTGGATTTATGAATCATATGCAAACTTATTCATGTGGTCTGGGCTTATAAACTGTTTATTCAGACAAAGAAAATTACACACACACACACGAATATATATATATATACACATACATGCATACACATACATACATATATATATATATACATATATATATGAATATATATATATATATATATATATATATATATATATATATATGTATATGTATATGTATATATGTATGTATGTATGTATGTATGTATGTATGTATGTATATATATATATATATATGTATATATATGGTATTGAGCTTTGTTTGGGTATTTTCCCACGTCATTATAGTTGTGCTTTTAAAGTTGTAGCGACATTTCGGCAGAATGTCATCTGCCATCATCAGGCATATATATATGATTAATAAAGAGTTCTAAGGAGAAAATCTTTTGATTCAAAAACATTCTGATCCCAAGATACTTAGGAATTCCACACAGAGAGAATGAAAGGGGATATCGTTAAGTGAAAACACATATAGAAATGATCATCACTGTGTGTATGAGAAAAGGAGGAGAAATGGTGATTCATTATTGTTCCTGAGCTAGCAATAACATATTCATGAATTCCAAGGCAATGTATAATATTTTTCTCTATTGCTTAGTTAATAAATCATTGCTTCATTACAAAGGATGAGAGAGCAGCAGCCTTGTGGGAAGTGGCTGTGACCAGCTGAACAACAGATTTGGGAACAATTCTGTCTCTGACCATTTTTTCTTTTGAAAAAAAAAAAAAAAAAAAGGAGCGGGAGCAGAAGGAAGCCTGGCTGGTGGAAGCAGCTAAGCTTTGCTGACCATCCTAGCAGCAGATAAGTATCCCTGATGGATTGAGGTTGTAGGTCTTTGCTTGGCTTCATTTTCATTATCTTTCCTGGACAGCCAGCAGAATGTCTATTAACAAGTGCAAAAGAGGTAATGAAACAGACATGCAAACCATACTGGCCTTGCACTGGTTGGACTATCTGAACAATCTATGAAAAATGCACACCTGCACTGACATTTAGAGCTATCCAATCTATCAGACAGATCCTTCAAGGGTCATTGCTCCAGAAAAGCATAACAGGTTTTAAGAAGGGGTGGGGGAATGGGGATTTTTTTTAAAGATTCGGTCCTAATTTGCCTGACCTCTACCTGGCTCCTTTTCATCCTAAGAGTCTTTTCTGCCCTCCTTTTACTTTCCATACTCTGTTCTGAAAACAAATCTTCCTGACTCTCCGTTGCCTGCACTAGCTCATTCTTCATTGTTTCTTATTAGTCCCATAAAGAACCTGCCATTGAAAAAGTTGAAAATGCTCTCATTCAGATAAACTGCTTCAAATGGAACTATATAAGAATGCAATCTGTTACCTAACATAGCAACCACTGAGATCTCAGAGAAAGGAAAGGCTTTCTTCCATGTAGGGCGGGCTAAGGAAATGAATTGTGAGGAAATGTTTTCAGGGATATTATAAGCAGAATGTAAACTGGGCTGAAAGAATATAAATAAATTAATATTTACTCAATAAATCAATTCAGAATTTTTTTATCAATGATCCAAAACAAAACAACCAGTCAACCATCCCTCCCAAAAAAATTCCAAAGGGGGAAAATGACATTTAAATATCAACAATGTAAAAAATAAGGCCTAAAGAGATCCATAGTGTAGAAAGTTAGCACCCACCCCTCTCCTAGAAGAATGAAATATTCTAGGAAATATTAAAAAGGCAGAATATTATATTTTCCTGGATGAAGAAAAGGAGAAACATGTTTTAAAGACAGAGCAACTCCCTGCAACTCCCTGCAGCTCCAGGTAGATGGGATTAAGACATGGCCCTCAGGAAATGATAGGATTACCCATCTCACTACATGGCACCTGGGAAGTTTGCATTAGCCAGCACTCAGATGAAGCTATGTGGTCCAGACAAAGTCTACAAAGTTAGCTAAGACCCCCACCCCTGGGAATCTGACAGCCAATGGAATACATTTCTTACACAGGAACAGGAAACACTAGAATGGAGCCCAACAGAGGGTATGAAACCAAGGGATTATCAGCACCCCTTCCCTTTTCACCCAGGAACTCTAAGGTGTGGTCCTGTCCACCATTAAACCATCTTTCTAAACAGCCTCTATGTTTCCAGTGTTTTTTTCCCCACTTGGAACTGAACCCAGAAGGATATTTCTCCCAACAATAGGATCATATCACTCAGTAGACATTTCATCATCTGTTTGCGGACATTGATTGCTCTTGTGCAAAACTATGTAACAATATAGATTACAATCTAATAAAACAAAGGGAAGGTGAAGTTTTTTCATCTACCATTATAAAAGGAATAATGTAGCAATACACGAAGGATGGATTCAACAGTGCTGAGATAGATTTGGAGACATACAGGAACTCCAAAATATTTCCCAATAAAAAATTTTAAGGTTAAGATGTTACACCTAGCTATAAAGAAAAATCTTTATTGGAATAGTGAAGTGATGGAATATAACCAGCCAATCATCACCCATAATGCTCTATTCATTCTCGGATGTACTCTGAGATCAATTTCTTTTTGGTATTCAATATCTAAAATCCTTTCTCTAAATTATTTTCTTGGCCTGAAAGAACACAAATAGCTGTAGAATATTTACAGAAAAGCTTTATGACAAACATTTTCCCAAACTATGAGGACCAACATTTAAACCAAAAATCAAAAAGATAATAAAGCAGAGGATTTGTGAGCATCTAGAAATGAATAAAACATGAAGGAAGTGATTACTAGAAGCCAGGGTGGATTTATTAAAAACAAATCATGCCAGAGAAATCTGACTGCCTTTTAAAAATAAAGTTAATTAGTAGACTGGTGAAGAGCTATAGACATAATATACTTAGGCTTCAGTAGGGCATTTGACAAAGTTGACAACAGCATACTCCTTGCTAAGATTGAACAATCTGGGATAGACAGTATTACCACCAAGTGGATTTAAAATTGGCTGAACAACCACACTCAGCCCATGTAGTCCTCAATGGAAGTACATCTACATGGATGAAGCATGCAGTGGGTACCTCAAGATAGTATCTAGGGCCCAGTAACCTTCAATGTTCTAATAAACAATCTCGATGAGGTAATAGAAGGGGAAACCATGAAATTTACAGATGACATCAAGCTGGGGGGGGATTGCTAACACTTTGGAAGACAGGTTTGAGATCCAGAAGGATCTTGACAACCTTGAACACTTATCTAACAAGATGCAGTTCAATGGTGAGAAAAGTAAGGTCCTGTACTTATGCAGAAAAAAAGAAACAAGGACAGAATAGATGGTATCCGGCTCAACAGTAGTAGCTGTGAGAGATATCTAAGTGTCCTAATGAACCATCACAAGTATCAGCCAGCAATATGCTATAGCTGCCAAAAAAGCCAATTGCTGTCTTGAGCTGCTTCAACAGCATCAAGTTGATAAGAAGTGATAATACTGCTTTATACTGGACTGGTAAGACCACACTTGGAATGCTACATCCAGTTCTGGTTATCATAATGCAAAAAAGATTTTGATCCCTGGAAAATGTTCAGAAAAGAGCAATAAAGTTGATAAAGGGTCTGGAAGCTAAATCATATGATGAATGGTTGAAGGAAATAGATAGGTTGTCTAGCCTATTGAAGAGAAGGATTGGTGGAGAGGGACATAATAACTGTCTTCTAGTATTTTGAAGTGCTATCACAGAGAAGAGGGGATTGGCTTTTTCTCCAAAGCATCTGGAGGAGGGGCAGGACAAGAAGAGATGGGTGGAAGCTTGTTAAAGAGAGATCCAACTTAGAAGTGGGGAGAAACTTTCTGTCAGTGAGAACAATTAATCAATGGAATAGCATGCCTCCTGGAGTTGTGGTGTTTCATCACTGTAGGTTTTCAAGAAACGGTTGGACAGTCATTGGCCCCAGATAGTATAAGGCTCCTATCTTGAGCAGGAGATTGGGGTATGAGACCTCTGAAGTCCCTTGCAGCCCTATGATTCTGTGTTCTACGCTCATACTCAATCCAGCAGCAGCCGCAGGAGAAGTAAAAAAAAGAAATTAGGATTGCATTTATTCATTTATTTAAGGAGTTTAAAAGGCTTCCCAATTCATAGTTTATACTGGGTTTGCCCCAATTAAAAACAACAATCAAAATAAAACTAATGTAACAAAGCATCACCACAAACTTATCCAAGGATGGGCAAGCACTGATTCTCCCAGCAGAACTGTCTCAATTGTCATCCTGACTCGATGCATGGAAGAAAGGTCATGGCTCTTCCATTGCTATAGGTTTGGAACATCTATACCTCAAAGGAGATCTTTTTCTAAAGAATAAGCACCAGCAACAGAAAATTCTATACCCCATCAGATGACACTAGCTCAGAGGGGACCTGGAGCATGTCCAACCTGTGCAACCTAGCGGGACAGGCAAAAGACAATGGTGGTCACAATAGCATAAAGCCCCACCCCTTTGTACATTCATGTTTCACATGTATCAAAGGCTCTGGGCTTCAATCATGCTGCTATGACCACCAATTAAACCATTTTAACCTACCCTCCCTCCCCTTGCAGATGTCTCTCTATCTCAGTCTTCAATCTCCATGACTCTAATACTGAAATACTACATCAAGATATTTAAAACTTATTTGCTTTATCTCCTACTTTTCTATTATTAAACTTAGTTTTCTATTTTTTTTTGAAAACCTATCATTTTAGTCTTTTGAATATTAATTACCAGCTAATTTTTCTGATGGCATTGCCCTAGGTTTGTGTGGGCTCATCTAAGGCTAGCTGGAATCCTCATGATACTAGCTGCATCATCTGCATACACACGGAGCAAATATTTGCATCCTCTATTTTGGAGGGCAGAAATTCAAATCTGGAACTTTCTTTGCAGGTCGAACAAGAAAGTCACTAAAATGCAACTGTTAGGAATGTAAGTCACCTAACAGCTATTTGGGTTGGACAATATATAAACCAGGATAGACATTTTAATACTGTCTCTTTAAGAGAATCCTAAAAGTGTAATTGGGTGTGGTTTCTCAACCTGGGCTGTTTAGTCTTAGTCTTAGTCTCAGAAGAGAGTATGAGTCTCTGTTTCCTTCTGTTGGAGAATATTGCCATTCCTCCTAATTGACTGCTATTTTTGGATTTGATATAAGTCTGATACTGAACTGTTTTTGACACTGGACTTTGTTATTGGATTATCCCTGGATGAAAACTGACTGATTTTACCTGTGAATGACTTTGGACTGCTTATCTTTGAACTTTGCTTAAACCTTTATTGAAAGTAAAAAACCTACATTTGCTGTACAGTGTATCTGTGTGCTGTGTGTGTATTATTCAAACACTACTTTCAAATACGTCTCCCTGTATGCGCTCATTCTCCTAACAGGGAATTACCTCAACAGCAACCCTGTGTGTCTCCCTGATTTATATAGAATTGATCTGATAATGAATCATATTACTCTGATTCTGATGTTTCCTTATGTTTTTTGAATAAGACGAAGTACACATCAAACTCAACATTCCTGAGTTTATCCCATAAATGAGGTTCCAAAGCCAGATGCTTACTTAAAATGGCTAAAGTGGTGGTATGGATTTTCATTGATCTGCCTATGTACAATGTGCCAAAATAAAGGGAGTTTGCTTAGAACAGGCATTATTGCTCTTCCAAAAAAAAAAAGTCTTTTTTTAATTGCCAGAATGGGTTGGTTCTGGTTTTCATCTTTCACTACTTTAGATTTTTTGTAACCAAAGATGCATTTAATTACTAAGGGGAGGAGGGAGGGATGCTGATTTGGTTAATGATGGTTCCTAGGCATTTTTAAAGTTTTTATGGGATTGTATGTGTATTGACAGCATGTGGTTGGGTGGGGAACAGAGTCCTTATGCATTTTAATATATATTTCACCTATTTTAAGTTACAATTGACATGATCAGAATGGGATATTTAAGTGTCCACCATTAGTTGCCCCCTTTTCACCCCCAGCCACCCGCCTCAGCCAATTCTTAGCCAGCTTTCCTCCTCTGCTGCCCCTCCCCCAGTAATTTTCCACAGCCAATGGCACCCTGGCTCTTTACCCCTTGCCCTTTGTCCCTGCCCATTCGCCCAGACCTTATTTGATCCAGTCCTTTGGTTGCACGGGACAAGAAGCCACCAGCCAAATTGGAGCAGGGGCAGTGAGCAATCTGTGGCAGACTGTGGGAAGACAGTACACCATCATGGTGGCCAGCTGGGGGTTTTCACCAGAAAACTGGTGGCAGTGCATGCAGAAGCAATCTTGGAGATGTATGTGGGGTCTGTTGGGCAACTGGTGGTAGTGGCAGCAGCCTGCAAAAGTGATCAGAGGGGTGCACCAGGCAAGCAGCAGAGGTTTTTGAGCAATAACTATAGGTTGGAAGCATGAGATTCAGCTCTGGCCTTGTCTTCTGGAGACAGAACTGTGTTAGGAGAGCTTTCCTACTGTTAAGTTTGAGTAATGAGAGGCTGAACCAGAGCATGAGTGCAACAATACTTTATTATAACAATAAAGGGCTGACTGTGCTTGCCACGCCTGGAACTGGCTCGCAGCAATCAGCAACTGGTTGGACCCCGCAGCCTGCTTTTATAGCTGGCTGCTGGAGAGAACCAACCAATGAGGAAAGGGGGAAGAACGCCCACACAAAGTGAGTGGACCTGAGTGAGAACTCCTAGAGTCCTCAGGACATAACACCTACCATTAAAATGGGACAAGCCATTGCTTCTGCATTTGGAGATCTGTGTGGCACCCATGCAGCTGAGGGAGAGCATAGCCACAGACAGGCAGGTAGTGTGGCATGGCAGGCTTCAGCTTAATTTTCTACCCAGAAGCAATTCAGAGGCTTCATTTAGATTTCCCACTACCACCACTGGCGTGCACAGCAGAAGGAGTAAAATGCAGCTGCTTATCTGCTCCAGGGAGATAACCTGTCCTGTGGTAAACCCTGTGCCATGGGTCCTTTTGCCCATCACCACCGTTGCCACTGATCACCGCTGCCCATCACTGCCGTTGCTACTGATTGCCGCCACCTGTCGCCGCCTTCACACATTCTGTTTTCAGCCTCCATGCGCCCCATTCTTGGTTTCCACGTGTCCCAATTTTGGCCCATTCCAGGCGGGAGAGATTGCTGTTGCTGCCACTGTCTATCTCCATCACCACTGTTCATCATTGCCTATTGCCACCGAACAGCAGCGGTGATTGGCAATGATAGGCATGGAATGGGCAAAAATGGGACATGCGGAGGGGACATGGGACACAGGGGGTGTGGAGGCCAGTGGATGGGTGGGGCTTTGGCAACATTTGCTCTATAAGACACATAGACATTTCCACCCACTTTTTTTGTGGGGGAAAGTGTGACTTTTAGTGTGAAAAATACAGTATATTGTTTCTTGCTTTCTGGAGTGATCGAGGTTTTTTTTTTTCTGTGTGACATTGTTTCAGTCATTTGAAGAACATTATCAAATTCCTATACAGCATTCTTTCCCCAGAACTAGAAATGCTCTGTTTTTCAGTCTCTATTCATTGTCCATTGATCATCTCCACTGTTCCTTTAGGATCCCATTTCAATTTTAGTATGTTGCATGGCCACCGTGGTTGCTTTTAGATTGCTACTAATTTTGTTAAAGGAAAAATCCTTATTGACTTCAGCAGGATAGCAAAAGGCAAGATGCTGATTTTGTTTAAATCATTGCTAGATTAAGTGTCTGTCTTCAGGGCGGAGGAATGTGCCCATTGCTCTGGAGACGGCTCTGGCAGGAGGAATTTTTACGACCCTGTTACTTGGATACCAGATTGTAAACAGGCTGGAGAGGGCCTCTTTTTATGGCTTTGCCTCCCTTCCAGATGAGCAGAAGAAGATCAGCTTTTGTTTTACTTATAAGGACACAGGCATGATTCCTCAGACTCTCTCACTGCATTTGTAGAAGGTTTTAAGACAGAGGTTTGATTTTCCTTTGCGAGCTGGGAAATTTCTGACTCTCCTTGTTATACAAATGGAGTCTTTGAGATAGCAGGAAAACAAATTGAGCAGAGGAGAGGTGGGGTGGGTTCTTGTAATTCAAACTGGCTTTGCAACTCTGTGGCTCAGAAAGAGCTCTCTTTGTCTCTAGCATGTGGGGGAATTCCAGCTCCTCCCACCATCCAAACAGCATGTAAAAGGTTCCGTTGCACACAGAGAGAAAGACGATGAGAATTCAGGCTTAGATTAGCATTGCATATTCACTCCTGGCTTCAATATTACTTTGCTTTATCACAAATCCAAATTAACTGTCTTTATACTGATGGGCTTCAGGACTTCAAATTAACCATCTTTTTACTGTTCTGTATTCTGTACAGTGGTAGATTTTGTCTTCTGTACAGATGCAGATAGATAGACTCAACAAAACATTCATACAAAGTCTTTATTATTGGTTCATCAGGTATCCTCATAACTCACATTTGTGATGAAGTTCTTCTTAACGTCCAATCCTTTGTATATCTGTCTTGTAGGTAAAAAGATGGTTATCTCCTTATCCCTTTCCTCCCATCTCATAGCGGTAGAGGTAGAGCAGTTACCACGAGTCCGTGAGTTCAGACAAGAGTGAAGAAACCTCCCCCAACCCATCGAGGGTTAATTTAGTGACCAATCAGGATTACAGATGTGGTCACATGACATGCACTACATTTCCCAGGATACCTTAACTACATTTACCATGATACATTCCCTTAAGGGGACAGCTCACAATTGCTAACTAACTATCCAATTCCCATACACTGGCCGGACAGCACAATTTCTCTCTGTCTTTCTTAAAGTGAGATCATAAGCATCTTCATGAAGTAAGGATGCAAGCAACAGGATTTATGTCCTTGTACCAATGTTGGGGCACAAATTCAAAAAAAAGCAGAGTCATGATGTTATTGTTGTCACATGCTTATGAATGTGATGCCTAGAACTGGACATAATATAGGGCTGTATGACCAATATTCCTTGATAAATAGTTGCATCTTGAATGGGTAACCGTATACATTAAATAACAGTGATACAAACTGTAAAAACTGTTGATACAATTAAAAATTGCTCTTTTTTGCAACTATATCACATTATTCCTTCAAATATGGTTTCCAATAACTTTTTAACAAGTACTACATATTACAAAGCAGGATATCTTTTATCCCATACCTGCTTGTTTGATTTTTGTTTACAATTTAATAACTGTTACATTTTCCTCTATTCACTTCATTCTGTTATTTCATTACATTTGTCTAACTTACTGTCATTGTTCGGAAATTCCATTTCTGTCTCCTTGGGTGTGACATAGGTCACTCAGTTCTGTGTTATTTGCATATCTAATTAGCTTTCCCTCCATCTCAGAATACATCAAAAGGTCCAAAGCCTGTGATTCAACTTTGTACCACTCCCTGCAGTCCTCCATTGCAATTTGATGAGGAATCACTCACATTTGCAAATTTGCAGATCACCCTAAGTTAGCAGGAATAGCCAATACTCCAGAAAACAAGTTCAGGATCCAAAGCAATCTTGACATACTTGAACAATGGGCCTATCCAACAAAATGAAATTTAATAAGCAGAAAAGCAAGTTTTTACACTTATGCAGGAAAAACCAAAGGTACAAGTACAGATTAAGCAAAAACATGGCTCCAAAACAGTAACTGTGAGAGGGACCTTGGAGTCTTAGTGGATGATCACTTAAACCTGAGTCAGCAGTATGCGGCAGCAGCCAAACAAGTTAATATAATCCTTGGTTGTATAAACAGAGGCATAGATCAAAATCACATGAAGTATTAGTACCCCCTTATAAAGCCTTAGTAAGACCACATCTGGAACACTGCATCCAGTTTTGTTCACCACATTACAAAAAAGATGTTGAGACTCTGGAAAAAGTGCAAAAAGAGCAACTAAGATGATGAAAGGCCTGGAGACTAAAACATATAAAGAACAGTTGCAGGATTTGGGTTTGGCTAATCTAGAGAAAAGAAGGACTAGGGGGGATATGATAGCAGTATTCCAGTATTTGAGAGACTGCCACAAACAGGAGGATGTCAATTATTTTCCAAAGCAATAGAGGGGAGAAGAAAAAACAATGGATGGAAACTAATCAAAAAGCAAAGCAACCTGGAATTAAGGAGAAACTTCCTAACAACCAGTTGAACAACTAGCCGTCAGAAGTTGTGGGTGCTTCATCATTGGAGGTTCTAAGAAGAGACTGGACAGTCAGTTGTCTGAAATGGTATAGGGCTGTGATGGTGTACCTATGGCACACGTACCCAAAGTGGAATGCAAAGCCATGTCACCTGGCACATATGGCCTTGCCTGTTTGTCTTCCAGGTTTCTGGCATGCATGCGCATGTGATGATCAGCTGTCCTTCACGTGTGTAGCAGTGCCGAAAACCAGTGTGCACATGCATGTCAGCCAGATGATTGTTGGGTGCGTATGCATGCCAGAACCCAGAAGTTTGGCTTTTCCAGAGCATGGCCCCAACGAGCGTGCATGCGACATTTCCGCACCACCTTTTTGGCACTTGGTGCCGAAAAGGTTCATCATCACTGGTATAGGGTCTCCTGCCTTTTGATTGATTGATTGAAGTATGATTTTTTGAACCAACTATTTCTTTAGTTGTCATTCTTTCAGTCCACATACAATTTATTTGGTAACAAGTTCTATTCTCAAAATCAACAAATAACTTTCTTATTCTGATACTGCTGTTAGTAAGAGTGGGGAATCTGATGCACCCAGGTTTTTGGATGAATATATTTTAAATTACAATTTTGAATCCCTCAGAGATAATAATGAAATCACAACACATACAATAATCTCCACTTTTCAAATGTTACAATATCGCTCAGAACTAAAGCTATCTGCAAAAAATGCAGCATATCTGAGAAACAACTATGTAATTGCATTCACAAAGTTGCACACATATAAAGTACATATTCAGAGGTAGAAGAAAACAGGTATGAAAAATTTTGGTGGATTCAGAAGCTGAAGCATATTTGTACAGGGCAATGAAACTCACAGAACTACTATTCTTAATTAGGCATATCTGTTCAAATAATTTGATTCATGACTTAAAGAAGACAGCCCTGTTATAACTCAGCATGAAAGTACCTTCCACTGAGGCTTTTTATTCAGCTTCTTTTCCATTATAGGATCATCAGTGAAGTTAGTACAGCTGGTTGCCAAGGATTACTGTAATATAATGTAGCTTGTCAGTCAACAAGCTATATACAATGTGATCTCCAAAGGAAAAACACCAATTTCGTTGCTTTAAAAGTTAAACAGCTGTTAACCAGAGAAAAAACTGTCAAAATTCATTTATCTAATTATTTAGGTAGACAGAAACATGTGCATACTGTATTATAAAGCATCTTTAACACAGTATTATTCAGTTCTTCAATGCACTGTGAAAATAGACATTTGTCACAAAAAGTGAGTCAGACAAAATTATTTCATCCCTATAAACACTTTCAGTCTATCACACTAACCTGACATCAGTACAGGTATTACCACCAATGAGAAAGTACTTAAAGTATTACCAATGCAATAGCAATGAAGTATTTCAATAATAGTTTAGTAGAAAGACAGGCATTAAAGTGAATGAATACATACATAAATCTAGACACCAAATATATCCATGTAGGTGTATGAGGTTCTTCTAGAAGCAAAGGCAGTTGGAAGAATACACGGGGCTTTAGCACAAAATGACAGTAGCTCCTACTGAAACAGAGGTGACTGAACCCAGGTGGCTTTCTTTAGGGTCAGCCCAATTATACTGTTATTTTCAGAAGGCTACAAAATACTCTGCAATAATGCTCTGTTACAGTCCTACTTAGAAACAAATTTTGATGGATTGTGTATGTTTTTCAAAATGGTGAATATACTTCATCTGAACTTACATTTTAGAGATGTCCCTTTGCAATTATTTTTTTCATTGATGCCAAAGTATGATGGCATGAAAATAGTCTTCATAAAGGACTAGATTTTATAAAAGAAGCCAACTTATAAATCACCTTGTACTAGAATTATAATTTCCTTCCTTTATTTCATATATGTTAGAAACAGTACAGATTATACAATGAAAAAATTGTAATTATTAATAGCTATTTTTTTCATAGTACTGTGATTTTTTGAATGTTAAATCAATTTACTTAAGTCTAAATAGAGATGGATGCCATAAAAATTCTCAACATTTTTGCTGCTGTTATTTCAGATTTGTGGAATGGGGATATGTTCCCTCATGTAATTTTGTATGAATTTGCCCTTTTGCTAACACTTGCCCTAAACAAAATAACACAAATTAAAAACATTTTAGTTTCTTTCTGAAATGAAATTTGTTTCCTTTCCCCTCTTTTACTGTAATAGCATTCTTCCTAAAGTCAGAGTGAAGTCAGGACTATGAAACAATGCTCCCTACCCTGGGGTTTTTCTCTTAACCTTGAAAAGTTGAAAAAGGGTGGTAATTTACGTCAGTTTTCAGGCATGTAGCAGAGATATTAGCTGAGAAGTCTTGGCATAATTTTAAAAGAACAGAACATTCTTCTCAGAAAAAATCCTAATAGCTGCACAATTGACCAGAAAAACCTTCTATTGTCATTGAAAACATTGCTTAATTTGAGAAGAGTAATTACAGCTTTGCTTCTGCTCTTTAAATGTGTTCATTTTAAGGCCTGTTATTTTAATGATTTTTTTTTTAGTTCAAGCTAACTAACTGTTCAAGTAACAAATTGCACTATATATTAAATTACAGTAAAAACCTTTCAGTGAAAATGATGCTCCCAGAAATCCCAGGCATCTGGCTGGGTGGTTGTAGATGTTTCTCCCATGCATTCAGCTTTTTCCTGCTTGCTGCTTTGTTCAGACTTGATTTGCAGGATTCCCACAGTAGGGCAAAAGTTTGCTTCTCCAGGTTACCACTTTTGCAGAGTTTGCTTTATTTAGGCTCTGCCTCTCCTCCTTACTCAAGAAAGTAAAAACTCTTGAAACTTGGTATTTCAAAAGGAATCTTTTATTGAGCAGAAGTGATAGCAGAACAAGAGCAAAGCAGACTCTGAATTCCCTCAGGCAATACAGTTAGAATTAAGGCATTAGAGACCCCTCCTATAAACCCAATGTGGATTCAGCCAATCCGCAGGTGTGAAGATATTATTGTAAAGGCCATTCTGAGAACCAGATAAGCAAGCATTCCCAGGGTCATCTTCTGCTAGCTTATGGTCATTAACCATTATAAAACAACGGTTGTCAAAAGTAGGAATAAAGGAATGGCAGTATCACTTTACGGATCTGACAGCAATGCTGTACCCCATGTCAGGGGCCTGGACTGTACTTATTGCTTTTTCCTTGCCTGCTAATAACATTTTGAACTCTTAGGGTGCTTGGTATTTGACCTAAGCATAGAACAAACCACAGGAAAGAAATTTCTTCTAACATGTTTCCCTCAACATTCTGCTAGGCTGGTGAGGTTTTTTTCAAAGTTTGTGTGTGTATGTGTGAAGAGATTGAAGCATATAACTTTGCCCTAAAGAGAGGGGTTTTTTTGTAAAAAGTTTTTTATTTTTTCACATTTCAAAAACATCTTTTTTTAGTAAATGGCATGATTCCAGGTTTTCACATGTCCATCCAAACATGACCTTAGTTACACATTCATTTTTCACATTTGATTTCATATCCTATCATTACATTACACATTTTCTATAATTTTTCTCAAATACTTTTCTCAGACGTACATATATTTTCTGTTCATTTCTTAACCTATTTCTTTTTACTTTAAATAATTCTTATATCTTCATATTCATTATACTTTATACTTTTATCTGTTTGCAATTTCATCACATATTCTTATTTCATCATTTCAAAAATTCCATCCCAATTCAAACAATTAAAAAAATTTTCCCCACAATTACCAATTTGAGTGTACCACCCCTTTACCTTATACATCATTTAACTAACTCCTTTAATTTCCAATAATAATTGACTTTTTAATTATCACCTAAAAAAATAAATAAATACATAACACATGTGCATTTTAGGCTGGATTCCACATGGCACTTTCCCCTTCAGTTACATCAAATCATTAATAATTTCAATTAAATTAATCTATTCAATTAATCATAAAAACTGACCTCTTTACAACAATCCTTACAATTCATTTCAACTATATTCTTAGAATTCATTAAACATAGTTAATACACTTAATCATAGTTTCTCTTTTTCACATTTATTCCATTTATCTCTATGTATAATTTAACAAAAAACAGAATTCTAATAACAAAAAACATCAGTTCCAATCTTTTCATTTTAAAAGTCTATATTTTCCTACCTTCTAAGTAATTTATTACTTCAAATACATTTATAATACACCACATTACCTTACAGAATCCCCTTTCTTAATCCTTATCTAACCATTATCTCTGTCTTTTAAATAAACAATTTCTTTTCATTTTTGTTCGATTTCCATACCTCTTTACTTCCTGATTCTTTTTCTTATTACTTCTTTTTTCCTTCATTTTTTCCCTCCTTTTCTTACTCCAGTTTTTATCCCCCTCCCTCTTTAAAGCTTTCTTCTGTAATTCCCTTTTCTGCTGTTTCCTTTTACTTTGTTTGGCTTTCAAAACATTCTTTTCCCCCTTCGCTTTAATATTCATTGCTCCAATTGTTTGTTATAGATGGCCTCTTCTTTAATCAGCTCCTCCCCTTGTGGAACTCCTTGTTGTTCTTCATACTCCAGAATCACCATTTCTAATGATTGTAAGGCAAGACAGCACAACTCACCTCTTTCATGTAGCATTTCTTTTATGTTTCTTAGTTCCATTTTTAATTCCAGAAAAAGTTCTGCCATTTTTTAAACACTTCTATTATATTTTCTTTATCGGCCCTAAAGAGAGTTTTATGTACCAGCTTTATATGGGAAATGCTTCTAAGGGTAGCTACTTCAGTAAATGGATTATGATCAAGAAATCATTTTAGTTAATATTTTTTGTAAAAGTATATCTGACAAGTTTTTAAAATTCAGCTTTGACCCACCGATAGCTATATTGAGTTAATGTCAAAAGAACTATGAGAATTAAGATAAAATTTCCCTAACTGGCTGATTTGAAAGATAGATCATTAAACATCATGTCACTGATTGCAATTACCAATTGACGTTTTAAACATTTATGATTGTTCCTGAGAATCAGGAGTTGGTAGCAGTCATTATTTTCCCATTCAGGAGCTCAAAAAGGTACTTCTTTGTCCTGTTCTATAAGGTATATTAGCTTGAGAGATAGTGATTGGTGCAAAGTTATCTAATGACTTTATATGGCTAGAGGGGACTTGAACCTGAGTCTTTCTATAACTTCTCTAACGCCCCCAAAACTACTAAAAAGGTCCTCTCCCTAATTTTTTTTTCAGATGAAGTGACATTGTTCTCTAAAGATGACAGAAGTTCACAACCTAAGGGGAAAGCTGTTATCTCAAATCAGTTGGGGCCCATTCCAAGGAACCACATTTCCTCCAGCCCCAGGTTTTCCGCCTTATTCAAATTCAGTTTTAACCTGCTGTACCTCATATAGTTTACAATTTGGCTCAGGCAGGAGCATACTAGAACACACAAAAAAAATGTGGGTATCATCCACATATAGATCACCCCACATTCTCTGACAATCACTCCCAGAAGCATCATATATAGTAAGAATACAGGGGTCAAAATGGAATTGTGCTACACTCCATAATCTGTGTGGCAGAACAATTATCTCTGAAGACTAATCTAGACATGCAACCATCTCTAAAATGAATCCCTTCCCACTTTCAACAAATATATTCTATAACCAGCTACTGGCATTACCAGAACCCCCATTATAAGTGCCATTGTTTATTTTTCATTAATTGTAGTTACACATCACAGTTCCATTTTTACCAGAAGGTGGAACAGAAAAATATTGGTAAAGTAGCTTTATTACACCCTTCTTCTTATATATAAAATCTTAATCTAAGAAATAGTTACTTGGCTCTCTACTCCCTAAAGTGCTTTCAAGCATCAAAACAATACATTTTAATATGTCCAGAAAGAATATGACCTGGTCTGTCTTCAGGCAGAGAATTACTAATAGAAGGAAGTTCATGTCTAAAAATGTACAAATTAATATTATCTCTATTATAGAAATCCAATGTTTTTTTTTTCTAATTACACGTAATAACCTGTTGTTCTGGATAAAATAAGTGACTTCTCTCAGCTGGATAATAGACTCTGATCGTAAAATGGACCTTCCTAACTTCTCTCCTGCAGCCCTTTTTTCCCTCACAGGTCTATTCTGAACAGTGATGGGATTCAAAAAAATTTACTACCGGTTCTGTGGGCATGGCTTGGTGGGCTTGGTGAGTGTGGCTTGGTGGGAGTGGCAGGGGAAGGATACTACAAAATTCCCATTCCCTCCCCACTCCTGTGGGAAGATTACTGCAAAGTCTCATTCCCTCCCTACCCCACTAACCTGATTTCCAGCTCTATTCTTCTGTGCAGGGCAACAAAAGAAGACCCAGCCAATTAGCTGGGACTCAGGAGTCAGAGAATAGATGGAGGCCGGGCCAGACAGAGGTGGTATTTGCCGGTTCTCTGGACTACTCAAAATTTCCACTACTGGTTCTCCAGAACTGGTCAGAACCTGCTGAATATCACCTCTGATTCTTAAGGATGAATGAGGAATTCCCCTAACATAAGCCATTCAGTCATAGAAAAAGTTAATTTGATGCCAGATTACATTTTCACTAGCCATATTACTTCCAATGCCTGTTGGTATAACCTCTAAATTATTTTGGATTAGGTAAGTATGGGTAATAAATGCAAACAGTTTATGTCTACAGAGTACAGCATTCAATCAGAAACAAAAAAGAATAACAGATGAAGCATGAAAGATCTAGTTTGACCTTGGTTCATCATAGTCAAGGATTTCTATACAATTTTTCTATACAATAAGCAATCAAGAATAGCTTAATATAGTTGAATTCTATTCTTATTCTGCAGACAGGCAACTGATTTTTGGCATATAATAATGGGAGTTCAATGAGGTTTCTTTTTTAACATTTACCAATCATACAATTCCAGAGAGAGTAATTATGTGAAATAGACATTAGTTTTCTGTCAGTAATTTGCTGAATTTGCCATCACAGAACATTTGAAGTTGTCACATACTTTCTGTATTGTACTCAGCCTGACAACTATTTAGAAGCAAATGTCAAAATCTCTAAGAAAACAAAGGCAGTTTGGGGCCATTCGCTATATAAATATAATGAAACATAATGAAATAACCTAGCATAAAAGCAAATTAATAGGAATGAAATCAATAGTGACATCAACAAGCAAGACTGGCCTATGATAAAAGACCAAAACTCAAACACCAAATAGAATACAACAAGAGAATCAGAGTCATAGCAAGTGGTCCAGTCTAACCTCCTGCTTAGACAGCACCCATTAGAGTATCTCTCACAAATGACTATCCAGCTTCCTTTTGAAGATTTCCAATGAAGAAGAACAATTAATCAATGGAACAGTTTGCCTCCCAGAGTTGTGGGTGCTCCATTGCTGGAGGTCTTTAAGAAAATATTGGACAGCTATTTGTTTGTAATGGAATACAGTTTCCTGCCTTGGGCGGTAGGTTGGACTAGGTGACTTCCAAAGTCTCTCCCAGCCCTATGATTTGAGAATTTTAAGAATTCACTACTTAATATGATTCATCAACCAACAGCTCATATATTCAAGATGTTTCTTCTGATGGTTATCATGAACCAGCTTTTTTGTAATTTTAACTCTGGTACTAGTTCTGCCTCTGGAGCAAAATAGTCTACACTTTCTTATATGTGACAGCCCTTTAGATACACTATTTGAAGACTGCTATCATACCACCCCTCAATCATCTATTTTATAGGCACTTCCTTTTAACTGTCCATGGGAGGGGTTCATGATAAGAGTTTCCAGATCTTTTATTATGTAGATAGTTGTCTTCTAAATTTGCTCAGATTGTCATTAACTTTTTTGAACTGTGATGCCTAGCAGTGATATAGGGATTGAACCAGGACAGAATTATTATTATTGTTGTTTATTTATTTTGTCAAACAATTATTAGATAACAGGTATAAGTATAAACATGGTTATAAATACATGAAATGGATACGAATAAGAAAAAAAAAGAAACAATAGGACAGGGATGGTAGGCACCTTATGGTGCGCGTATGCATGCCCCCTACACATCTCTTAGGAAAGGGGTGAGGTCAATAGTAGACAGTCTAATGTTGAAGATTTTGGGGTTTGGAGAAGAAACCACAGAGTCAGGTAGAGTATTCCAGACATTGACTACTCTGTTGCTGAAGTCGTATTTCCTGCAATCAAGTTTGGTGCGGTTTATCTTTAGTTTGTATCTATTTTGTGCTCTTGTATTGTATTGGTTGAAGTTGAAGTATTCATTGATAGGTAGGACATTGCAATATATAATTTTATATACTATACTTAGATCAGACCAAAGGCGGCGTAGTTCTAGGTTGTCTAGGTCTAAAATTTCAAAAATTTCAAGTCTGGTGGCATAAAGTATTCTGCTATGAGTAGAGGAGTGGAGGATTCTTCTCATAAAATATTTCTGGACTTTTTCAATTGTATTAATATCAGATATGTAATGTGGGTGCCAGACTGATGACCTGTATTCAAGTATTGGTGTAGCAAATATTTTATATGCCCTAGTTAGAGTAATATTACCAGAGAAAAAGCTATGCAGGATTAAGTTAACAACACTTAATGCCTTTTTGACTATGTAGTTAATGTGGGCTCTAGCACTTAGATCATTTGAGATGAGTACTCCAAGGTCCTTGACAAAGTTTTTGTCATCAACAAGGTCTTGACTATTCAGCTTGTATTTTATTTTTTGATATTTTTTGCCAATATGTAAGGTAAAGCATTTATTTGTTGAGATTTGAAGTTGCCATTTGTTTGACCATTCTGACACATAGTCAAGGTCTTTTTGAAGGGTAGTAGCATTGTCAGTGGTGTTGAATTTTACATCATCAGCAAAAAGAATGCAGTTGCTCTTAATATAATCACAGAGGTCGTTAATATAGAGTATGAAGAGAGTTGGTCCTAGAACACTACCTTGGGGGACACCACTGTTGACAGGTACAGGATTTGATAGGACACTCCCAATTTTGACCATTTGTTGCCTGTTTGACAGGAATGCTTCTATCCAGTTATGTAGGTGTCCAGAGATACCATAAGATCTTAGTTTTAGGATTAGTTTGTTGTGTACCACTGAATCAAAGGCTTTACAGAAGTCTGTGTAAATTGCGTCAATTGCTTTGCCCTGATCAAGTTGTGTAGTCCATATGTTTTTACAGTGCAAGAGTTGCAAGTTACAGGACAGTTTCCTTCTGAAATCAAACTGTTTGTTAGAGAGTAGGTTTTTTGTCTCTAAGTAGAGGATAATGGATTGGTTAATAATTGATTCCATGACTTTACAGGTGATGCAGCATAAGGAGATTGGTCTGTAATTTTCAACTAGGCTGGGGTCTCCCTTTTTGAAGATGGGGATGACCGTGGCTAGTGACCATAGTTTTGGCAAGGAGCTGATCCTGAAAGATTTTTCAAAGATTATGCTTAGAGGTTCAGCTATGGCAGTGGATAACTTTTTTAAGAAGTAGACACATAGTCCGTCCGGTCCAATAGATAGAGATGGTTTTAGATTGCATAGTGCTTTTGCAACATTGTCGTCTGTAAAATCGATATGTATTAGATTATTGTAGTTGTCTGTGGTTCGGCTAGGAAATATTGGGCATGATCCATTGCTGTTTACAAATACTGAGCCAAAGAATTTGTTAAAGAGGTTGGCTTTATTAGTGTCATCATTGCAGTCTTTACCATTAGGTCTTTTCAGGGGTGGGATGGACCTTGAGTCTTTTAGTTTATTGTTTACAAAATTGTAGAAAGCGCGGGTGCATAGAAGGTTTTCCTCTTGTTTAGTGTGATGATTGGTACATTCAGTCTTTATCTGGTGGCTTAAATTTTTGTATCGGCTTTTGAAGTTGGCAATGTGACCAGATTTGTTTTTCCACCAAAGGGATCTCTTTTTGGATTGAAGCTTCCTTATTGTTATGGGTAATTTGTTTTTTTTGTTTATTTTGGGAGTTGTTATTGGTACATATAGTTTGATGACTCTTTTGACTTCAAGTAAAAATATGTTGTAATGGTCTTCTACAGTATTGCATCCAGTGAATAGAAATTGCCAATCAAGGGATGAGAGATCATTGTTTATAAGATCATAGTTGCCTTTTTTGAAGTTATAATTGGGGATTCCATCATTGTGATGATTTTTGTGTGGACATATGTTGAGACAAAGTCAATCATGTTGTGGTCACTGTTGGAAAAGGGTTCTTTAATTTGTATTCCGTAAATTGAATTCAAACTATTGCAGAAGACAAGAACAAGGCAGTTGTTAAGTCTAGTGTTGTTGGTTACTAGTTGTTCTAGTCCCAGATTTATTACTGCATTGTAGAAGGTTGCATGTGTGGGTTCAGTTGTACATTCGTTAAGGGCCCAGTTAATATGAGATAGATTGAAGTCACCAAGAAAGTTAAATGCTTGTGGGCAGGATGCTGCCCATGTTAGTAGTGTATTTAGCTTGTTTGTATGTTCGATGTCATAATCAGGGGCTCTGTAACATAGTAAGAACCGAAATGTGATATTTAAGGATAGTTCACAGATGATGGTCTCAGGAATAGGAAGCTCCTGGGTAACTTGTATGTTTTTTAGATGTAGGGACTTTTTATAGAAGATAGCAACACTACCTCCTCTACGGATTTCATGATCTGATCAGTAAACATGATAGTCTATTACTGTGGTAATGGAGTCAGGGAGAGATGCGTTGAGCCATGTTTCACAGACAAATATAATGTCGAATTTAGCTGTGTTTAATAAGAGGAGAAATTCAGGTATTTTATTTACAAGGCTTCTTCCATTGATTAGCTTGCATTTAAGGCCAGTTGTGGTTGGAATAGAGTTAGTTAGGGGTGTGTGTGCCTAGTTTTGAGTGATGTTGGATTGGATGGGGTGGGGTTGGATGTGGAGTTGTGGGTTGTGTGCTTTTCTTTTGATGCAATCAGCATGATAGTCAATGTATAGATCCTTTTCTCCATTGTCTAGATGGTTTTTGAGTTCTGCGCAGAGTTCACAGGAGTGGATTCTTTGCAGTATGGATAAGTCTGGTTTTGAGCGAAGTTTTTTGTGGTTGGGATTGGTTTTTGCAATAGTGTTTATTGTATGAATGAATATGCGTTTTCTGGACTCATTTTTGCATACAACTCTACAAAATCTTGGGGCCACAGAGCTGTCATTGTATTTGAACTCAGGGCCATCTCTGGTTATTTCAATTATATCTTCAGGAGAGATGTTTGTTGTATTTGAGTTGCTTATGATATCGTGAACTTTGGTGATGTTGTCTGATTCGTTGGTGTCTTCAAGACCAAATAAGATGGCATTTGGACATTTCTGTTCACATTCCATGATGTCTTTGATGAGTAAGGGAATATTATTTGTGGAATTATTTGATGGGATAGTAATTGTTTGTGGCTGTGGTTTGGTGGTTATTTTTGGTTGTTGTTGTGACTGTAGTTGAGGTGGTTGTGGTTGTTATGGGATTTGATTTTGAGGTGATAGGTACTCACTTATCTGTGCTGTATTGTTTTTTTTTCAAGAGAGATTAGGCTTAGTTGTATAGTTGTTTCAAAACGTGTTGCTAAGCGTTCTTCTATTGAGTGAATGAATGATTCTATGCTTTCAACTCTGTCAGGTAGGGTATTCAGTTTGTTTAGCTTAGGAGAACATGATGGACATAGATAAAAGAATGTATCTTAATTTTTAACCATATCAGCTAGGCTTTTGTTTGCGTTTAAGCAGGCAGGGTGAACTTGATTGTTGCATAGGCGGCATTTGATGTAAATTTCGCTTTCATTGATGGTTTCAAGACATCTGAAACATGTGCAGGAGTCTGGGAGGTCATTGGTAGAGATATTTTTCTTTTGTTTTGGTCTGGAGTTTTTGTCTGGCATGGTCAATGGCAATAGTACACTAAACAATTACAATAGCTAGTTAATGTGATAGGTAGACAGTTACTTAATGAATGTTGGTAATTAATAATTGTTAATTGATATGTTAGAGAACAAATCAAAAGTAAGGTTACTTATTACTAAAAATGAATCGATTATTCAAATCACTCTAATCAAATAATTTTGCTAAGCAACAAACAGCCTAATTAATTACATTAATCACTAAACACACCAGTCAATTAAATTCACCAAATCACTGATTTTACTAATCAGATATTCACCAATCACACTATGTGCAGTAAACACTCAATCACACTAATCAATAAAAATAATAAATCAATTAATCATTTGATAAAAAATAATTATTTTAAAGAAATTGATTTGGAGACATCATTATCTAATCTTTGATATAGGTCTTGAGGTAGAAAGTTATAAGTTTTGAGATAATGAAAGTAATGAAGTAGTATTGAGAGTCAGCAAGTAAAGGGTTATTGCTTGGCTAGTTGTTGATATCTGAGAATAGGTTTATAACCCCTAATATACTGGCAGGAGGCCTCTTTTCCTGGGCTGGAGAAACAACAGTTTCTTTGTGACAAACAGGTTTTAAAACATGAACAGAGGAAACATTTTCAAGTCCTACTCAAGCTGTTTTCCTCTTTCCTCTTGAAAACAATCAGTGAGTGAGGGTTTACACTCTCTTTCTTGTTTTGTAGATTGAGTTTTTGAGATAGTAAAGATGCAAAGATGCTGAAGGGGGCGATCTCCGGCCCCTTCTCTTTGAATTTTAAAAAAGTTTGTGGCTCTGAGAGAGAAAATAATTCAGGGAGAGGATTTGGGCAATCTAATTACTTATAACCTTGCTTTGATTTATTGCTGCTGTTATCTGATCCGCTGGGGTCACTCGTAAAAACTGTTGGTTTTGAACATGCTGAAATAAGAGCAATACATGCAGCTGACTCTGATCAAGAAAGGACTGAAAAATTCCTTAAAGATTTGGTCTCTCTATCCTCCCTCCTTGTTTCTCCCTGCCAGTTGTCCAATGTGGCTCCAGGGAAATTGTGTGGGGGATATTAATGGAGACACATTGTCTGGCGTGGAAGATACTTCGATCAGCTGTGTGGGGAATTTAAATGAAGGTACGTTGTTTGAGCTCCGCTGGCTCCAAGTGATCCAATTCAAGACCAGTGCGGTTAATAGGGCTCGATGGAAAGAACGTCTCTGGGGAAGGAGAGGAGGGCTCCAGATCAGTTAGCAGGAGCTCTGCCAACGTGATTAGGGCTCCAGGGCTTCGGAATCCAGCGTTTTTTGGGCTTGTTTTTTGGGCTCCAGTTTACTCACAGTTACTGGAGCAGGCAGTAGCTTTAAAGGTGATTTCTGGTGCAGGCAGCAGCTTTAAAGGTGATTTCTAGTGCAGTCGGTGGCTTTATAGGGAGATAGTGCTCAAGGAGCTAGAGCTTCACCTTCCTAGTTGGGCACCGCCATCATTGCATTATCTACTGTAAAATCAATATGTAGTAAATCATTACAATTTGTTGTGGCATGACTAGCAAATGGGGGGAGGGGGGGCAGCAGCCATTGCTGTCAACAAAGACTGAACTGAAGAATGTATTAAAAAGACTGGCCTTAACAGCTTCATCATTACAGTCTTCCCTGTTAGGCCCTTTTAGGGGCGGGATAGTTTTTAAGTCTTTAAGTTTGGTGTTTACAAAACTATAGAAGGATTGGGTGGATTTTGAGTTTAATACACTTCCTATACAGTTTCTTCAATGTCAGTTTTCATCAATACCTGAGAAGATACTGGAAAAGATAATAAAAAAAACAGATCTGTGAACATCTAGAAACAAATAAAATAATAATTAGAAGTCAGCATGGATATGTTAAAAACAGATCATGCCAAACGAATCATATTTAATTCTTTGACAAAGGAATTAAATTAATACGCCAGTGAAATAATGTGGACATAGTATACTTAAACTTCAGAAAATCATTTGACAAAGTAAACTGCAACCTACTTCTTAGCAAGCTAGAAAAAAGTGGGATAGATAGCACAACCACCAGACAGATTTGTAACTGGCTGACAAACCCTACTCAAGGGCAGAGGGGAGGGGGAAAGGCACATAAGAATTCTCCCTGTCTCTGCAGCATTGGTCATGTGACTGAATGGGCATGGCCAACTCAAAGTTACTCACAGCAAGGTGCTGCCTCACCTTGCCATGAGTGATGTTGAGTTGGCCATGCCCACTCAGTCACACGCCCACCCAGCCACACCCACAGAACCGGTAGTGAAAATTTTTGAATTCTACCACTGGACCACACCTAGAATACTTCATCCAGTTTGGTCACCACATTATAAAAAAGGATGTTGAGTCTCTAGAAAGAGTGCAGAGAAGAGCACAAAGATGATTAGGGGACTGGAGGCTGAAACATATGAAGAACATTTACAGGAATTGGGCATGGCTAATCTAGTGAAGAGAAGGACCAGGGGAGACATGATAGTAGTGTTCCAATATTTGAGGGGCTGTCATGAGAGGAGGGGGTCAACCTATTTTCCAAGGCACCTGAAGGCCAGACAAGGAATAATGGATAGAAAGTGATCAAGGATAATCTAGAAATAAGGAGAAATTTTCTGACAGTGAGAACAATCAACCAATGCAACAGCTTGCCTTCAGAAGTTGTACGAGATTGTCCGGTTTTGAGCTTCTTGGGAGACAGACAGAAATCCGCGATCGTGCGTGGTTTCGATCTGGGCTTGCCACTGGAGTGCCCCGAGCCGCCTGATTTCAGGGCTAAGTCACCCCGTAGAGGTGGTGAAGAGGGGGGAGACTGCCAGCAGGGTTGAGGAGAGCTGCATCTCTCCTCCCCAGCTGGCCATTACTCCCTTTCCTGAAGGCGGTTGCAGCGGTGGTCAAAGAAGAACTCAACTGGAAAAGAATGTGCAGGAGGAAGATAAGAAGTGAAAGTTTTGGCTGACCGGGTTAAATTGCAAAAGCAACAACTAAGGTACCCTGGAATTTAAACTTACAGAAAAATAACATCTTTCCCAAAGAAGAGTCTGAAGCAGCGAAGGAAAGTGAAAAGGGAAAAGTTTGTTTTTTTCTTTCTTCTCTCCCTTTCCCTAAACTGACAACTAAGACTTCAATAAGAAATTGGAAAAATCCGCTTTGACATCAACAGGCAATTAAGCTGAAAATAAAACAAAATGTCAAAGGGATAACAAAGATTTCTGGACACTAATTTTTTTTTTTCATAAGCAGGAAAGGAGAGAAAAAGAATAAAAGGGCAGGATCTGGAAAGAGGGAAGTCTACAGATCTGGAGTCTACAGTAAAACTTTAACAAGACTTCTAAAAGATACATTTTAACTGAAACTTTGTAACTAAACAGAAGAGAAAGTGAAAAAAAAAGCAAAAAAAGCAGCTTGCGTGGATTACTTGGTGATCTTTGGATTCTTGGTTATTGCACTTGAATGACTAAAATTAATCAGGTGGTTGTTTAAAAATTTATATAATGGCACTACTTCTGGATGAATTGAAAATGGAACTTAAAAAGTACAAAGAAGATGCACAAGAAGGGAGGGGTTCTTTTGGCTTCGTTTTTCAATTCTTAGAAATGGAGATTTGGAACTATGAGAAACAAAAGAAACATCTGCAAAACAAGAAGACTGGGACAAAGAAGAAGCCATCTTTAATGAACAAGTAATTCTATGTGGGGAAGAAAAAGGAAAAGAGGGAAAGAGAATGGAGAATTTAAGACTTAAAAAAACAACCAAAGAAAAGAAAAATAATTTGAAAAATAAGTATAATATTGGAAAGCAACAGAAGAGGGGAATACAGAAGAGAGAATTGGAGGTAGAGAGACAAGGGGGTAAAAGGGGAAGAGAGAAGGAGAGAGGGAAAAAGGAAAGGAAAAGAAGTTACAAAGGACCGAAACAAGATATAGAGAAACAGGGCCTATTTAGAGATAATGGGTGAAAATGTAACTGAAAAAGGGATTCTGTAAAGGTACATAAGATTGTATTGTTATATTAGTAATAGAAATAATTTTAGAAAATTGGAAATAATGTATGATTAAAATGAGGGATAAAATAGTGTAATTTAATGAAATGTTTGTTAATAAAATAAATGAAATAAAATAAATGAGAAAATTGAATTAGGAAGGGACAGGAACATTTCAATTAGTTAATGCTTTATAAAATATAAGTGGGAGGGAATTAATCAAGGTAAGCTTATAACTGTTCCCATAGAAATATGATATTTAATTGAAAAGTAATGTTAAAGAAGTTAAGATTTTAATGAATATTAACATTAATGATAGAATTGAATTGGAATGGAATGTGTTGTTTTAATTACATATATTTATAATCTTTTTTTTAAAGAATATAGTATGTATTTTAAGAATGTACCAAGCAGAACCTGAATGGAAGTTATGTATTATATTGAATGTTAAAACTTTAAGGTATATATTGAAGCCTAAATAAGAGTTAAATGGATAAACCTAAAAGATATAAAGGTGTCAAACTCCAATTAGCAACTACAGGAGAAACTTTGTTTAATGAGAAAAGATAATATGAAATTGAAACAGGACAGACAAAAAATACAAATATAATGGTTTGAATTGAGATGAGATAATTAAAATAAAATTGAGAAAATTAAAAGAGGGGAGAAGCTATGTAGAAAATATAAAACAGTAATAAGATATGGAATAGAACATAAAAATGAGCATCAAATTGAATTTGTGTCTGTACGAAGAAATGCAACCCGGGATCACGCTACTTTCAAAAAAGATGTTTTATTTGTATTTGGGGGGGGTAAAAACTCAAATAAAATTTACAAAAAAAGAAGACAAAGTTTTAGGAGATTCATTACTTGAGACTTTCAAAAAGAGATTGAACTGCCATCTGTACCTTCTGTTATTTCTATTCTATTCTGTTTCATTTCTGAGTTGGCTCTCTCTTTAACAAGCTTCCACTGTCTTTAACAAGGTGTCCTGCCCTCTGGTGTTTTGGAAAATAGGTTGACTCCCTCATCTCTATGGCAGCTCCTCAAGTACTGAAAGATAGCTATCATGTCACCCCTAATCCTTCTCTTCATTAGGCTAGACTTACTAGTTCCCTCATCATACAGCTGAGCCTCCAGACCCCTTATCATCTTTGTTGTTTTTCTCTGTACTCTTTTGCAGAGGGTCTCAGCATCTTTTGCATTGTGGTGACCAGAACTAGATGCAGTATTGCAAGTCTGGCCTCCTTAGTGCAGTATAGAGCAGTACTATAGCTCTTCTCGTCATCTTGGTTCTATCCTTTGATGTAAAGGAGAAATTAAGCAATTTTGCTTCCTCCCTCCTGCCCAACTTGCCATCTTCTCCCATTAGTAGACCTATCATTTCCTTGACTTTCTTATCCTTACATATTAAAAACACACTTTATTTGTTTGTTTATTTTTAGCATTTGTTGCAAGTTTTAATTTATTCTGAGCCTTAGCTTTCCTGATTCCATCCTTACAGATTTGGACTATTGCTGTTATTCTGTTCCAGTTATGAGCCCACTTTTCTATTTTTTTAATACTTTATGCAACTATGCTGGTTTTGTCTTTTATTTCTCTATGGGTGTTGTATTTGATTGGGCTTTAATAATCTAGTTTTTCAGCATTTCCAAGCATCTTGAATTGCTTTTTCCTTTAGGATTTCAATCCATTAAATCCTTTCTAATCTCTCTCTTAGTATGTTGAAGTCAGCTCACTTGAAGTCTAGAATACTAATTTGATTTTGTTCAATTGGTTGTGCCTGCCTTATGTTGAATTCTAGCATGACATGGTCAGTCTACCCCAAAGCTCCTACAACTTCCACCCCTTCTATAATTTCATCCTTATTAGGAAGAATAAAGTCCCGTATAGCTGGCTCTCTAGTTCCTTTCTGTACATTTTGGATAACAACGTTGTTACCTAGGCATGTCAAGAAATCTTTTATTATTCCCAGGCTCTTGGATGTATCATTTATCCCAACATAAAAGAGGAGAAAGGGATAATAATCAGAGGGCATGATTATTAGTATTTAGTTTCCTTGTATTCACATCTAACAGTAGCGAGAAGATCTACCTGTTTCATTAATAAAAGACTAAGAACAGGATTATTGGAAATTTTAATATATTCTTTTATCTATCAAATACTCTGATAGTTTGAAAGAATACTATATTTAATTAAAAAGTTGTAGGCAGCCTATATTAATTAGATGACAATGTGACAAAATTTCTGTAAGGAAATAGGCAGTGGAGAAAAAGTAAAAGGATATTTAAAATCCAAGTGTAGCTAGCCAGCCAATTGTCCACTTTGACAGAAAAGGGAAGTGAGAACAGGAAAGCAAAGGAGTGTATTACTGATATGAAATGTGCACACACAAAGTAATGAAACAAATTGATATTGTTCTGAGAATATGATTCAAGAGGATATTACCTCTCCTATGAATAGAAATGAAAGTAATTGAGAGGTTTCAAGTTGCTATTATTATAAATGACTGTTTTGTAGATTTTTAAAAATACAAACACTTCATTTAAATACTTCATCTAAAAGCAATAGCTGGGCAGAACCTTTCTTAGATTGAACAAAAATCATGCACAAAATGTGCTCAAGCTTTCTAGTTTTCCAGAATACTTGGTAGGGCACTCTTTTGTGAATATGAACTGAAGGAAAAAATCCATTCCAAGATTCTTTTCTGCCTCTCAGGAAGTCCCTAAAAGGGGACATAGTAAGGTGGGAGAAGCTGAAAGTCAGTTTGGATTTACTATACATGGCAGAAATTAGCAATTTCAAAATCCCTTCACAAGGAGAAAGACTATGTAAAACCTACAGCAACTTTAAGATACGGGAGCAAAAATGTCCTTGTCTTCATTTCAACTGCTTGCAAGGCATATGAAATATGGGAACACTGTGCCCCAACAAACAACAAATTATTTTAAATTTGAAACCAAGCCTTTATCAACTGCTACAAAAGAAAGAAAGAGAAAAAGGCTGCAATTTGAAAGAGGAGCCTGGCTATTTCTAAATAGTATTCAGTTCAGTATCCCTTTTCTCAAATTAAACTTTTTTTTGCTTCTATTAATTGCTGGGCTAATTTGATTTTCTGGTTTCCTTAAAAAGATGACACTGATCTAAAAAAAATTAACTGATGCTTAGGAGTTAGAAAGTTGATTGAAAGTCCATCACCAGTACTAACAAATCAATGAAAGTGCTTGAATTATGTCATAGTAACTCAAGCAGAGTGATTATTTAAAACAAGGCTGTTTTTAACCAGTCTTATTTGAAAAGGTAATTCCCTACTTAATTTCACCTTCCAAAAATCACAGAACAGTAGTTGCTTTCAGCAATGTCTTGCCTTAATACTTTTTTTTAATCCTCTGAGGCATGGGAAGGGTCCTTAGAGAGAGTGAGAGTGAGATAAACTGATTTCTATCTTCACCCACCCACTGAGGGACAGACCCAAAGACCATTCATATCTGTTCCAGGACAGAACAAGAACTTGGATCACATTCCAATATATAGGTTGAAGAATTTTTTAACTTATGCATTTTATCTTGTGACTGTGCATAACAACATTCTCTTCAAAACCAAATAGTTCATAATTGTACACAAAAATCAAAATGTTCCAATGACAGTATTTGGGGAAATTAACAAGCAAATTGTAATGCATAATTAATTAGCTCACACAGAATACAAGATTAAAAGACAAATGAAAAGAAGGCCCAAGACAGTAAATGCAAGCAATATAGGTGAGAAATGGAGAAAAAACATGGGTTTGAGAATGTAGGCAGTTATTTCATGAGCCTGACTGAAACTTTCAGCAAATTGAGCAAAAATTACTAGAGAGATTAGGATTAGCCAGATATGCAAATTAACGCATGCTTCCCTACATGGAAGAGCAATTTAGACTACTTTTCAAACCATCTTATTAAATAAGGAAATGCTTGAAACAATATAATGAATAACTTCCATAATTCCTCTGACAGCTTCAGCAAATGCTAATTTCTCTTGCTCCTTTCAGAAATTAAGTAGAGTTTGTCATACATTTAAATCAGAATCTCAGAAATTAAGTTGTGGGAAATTACATCCATATACATAGAACAACAACAAAAAAAAATTTGAACATTTCACCTATTGCAACAGTGATTAACATTATTTTTTTCTTCAAATTCTCAACTTATTTTGATTTAGTTCAATTATTGTCAGTCAGCTTGGATTCTTCAAAGAGAACATATGACAAATAAGAATGTAAGTTATAAGTATGGGTTTGAACCCAGCCTTTCGAAGGCAAGATCCAATTGTTCTCATAGACTATATTCCAGTATCCCAGTTTTGAAGCATGGCTACAATTTTGTAAATGCAAACACATGAAATGAAATTGTTGGGTTTTTTTCTTTTGCTATCTCTTTCACTATTTTATTGCCTTTATGGATTTGAATGAATATCATTTATTCTCTAGGACATCTTTTATTCATGATGAACCGAGTAGCTGTTTGAATACAATCCACATATTATATCTTCAAAAGTGTCACAATAATACCTTGAATTCATAATAGACTGTTGCCATCTCTACTACCTTCCTCACAGGTAGAATTTCAAAATTCACACAGACCACTATTGCTGCTGTTGTAGCCTTGTTTTGTTTTTAGCAAATACCAGCATCTGGCTAATGAGATTTTCAAAATCTGAAAACTGAGTCCAACATGGTTGTAATTCTGTCAGTTTCAGATAGTCTGTTGAAAATCCTACATTCTGAAATTGATCCCCGTGGATTGCACATTGCATGATGTGCTTGCTAATTTGAACTGACCACAGCAGCTCAAGAAATGCGTCTTTGAGCATCACCTGTGTGAGTTGCTGAGCAAGAGAGGAGATCCAGTGTTCTTATCAGAAGGCCTTGCAAGAAAGAAGGCAAAAGCATGAACATGCTGAGCTCAGCAGGGGCAGAAGTAGGGGCAGAGTGGCTGGTGTACCTGGAGCAGATCAGTGATCTCACAGACAGACTATAGTTTTGAGCAAAGAGGCAGAAATAGAGGACATTCTGAAACATACAATCCTCATAAGCCAATTCTCCAGAGGTTATTTGAGTTCACCATTATGCCCTGCTGTGTAGAAGAGAGAACTTGTGTAATCTCAGCACTTTTGAGGGGAGGGATAGCTATTCTGTGCTAGCAGTGGCATTTATCTAAAATAACTGCTAAATTAAATAGCATAACTTAGCATAACAGCACTTAGCTGATCAGTGCTAGTAGTGGCATTCAGCAGCATTAGGAATGGATCACAAACTAGGAAAAAGAGAGTTGCAGGTGCCATTATTCTTATGCTATCAGCCAAGTATAAATGCAATCCATACCTGATTATTTTAAAATGGAAATTGAAAGAGGCTTTCCCCAAGCTTTGATTAAATTGCTGATCAGTTGGGTAATAAGGTGATTTTTCTACTCCAAAGTTGTTAAGATTCTTCAAATTGCCAGAGGTGGGAGATGCTTAAAATCCTAACATTACCTTATGGATAAGCAGAAAAGAATGGAAATGTACATATCTGAATATGTTTGATGATAAATCTATCTCTCCTTCCTATAACCTTGACTAAAGTTTAAAATAAGTTCCTCATCATAGTAGAGAAAGAAATATGCCTATAGGGAAAAATAGGCTATATAAGTATAAAAAAGAAAGTAGACTCAAGGCAGCTTTGGTTATCACTAGCCCTTAACATCATCTTTTCTAATCATTACAAGAGCTATATATTAAAGATTTCCAGGGGAGCTTCTATCAATAGTCATCCAGGTATTCATTGTGATTATCCAACTATAACAATCATATCACCGACAGATATTGCGTGCCTGAGTCCAGAGAAGAGTATATTACACTGCAGGCTTTCAAAATCCCATAAATCTTGATGACCTCCACTGGCCATAAGCATAATGATGATGAAAGCTCATTCCTCTGCATGCCTGCACTAGCAGAACCCTAGGAGAATAGAGCTGTCACTCATGCTCTTTCCCAAAATGCAACCCCAGAGAGAAATATCCTTTTTCAGGTAATTACAAAAAATGAAATAGGCAAGTGCTTCGTTCTTTTTTATATTTTGTGTTAACATCCATTAATACAAAAATTACAAGAGATTTGTTTAGCCAGTATAACCATTTGTTCGAAGAGAAGAAATAGCAATCCTTGGCAAGTGGTAAAACATGGGTTATATGTGGTGATTGAAATCAAATGGAGAATCAGTTTCAGAAGCCCCAGTTCTTCCCTTTAAACTTTAGCTTTTGTTTAAAGAAAACAACATCTCTAGCACTGATGGTGTTACCTAGTTTGGTCTGCAAGAAAACAACCAAGTTTAGAGAGTACCATGTACTCCAGATTTTATAATATGTGGCATTTTAATACTGATTTTTCCCAAGTGTCTTACTATACAAAGGATAGCCCGCTATTTAACTTCTGAAAGTCCAAAGAGGAGACCAGAAATAGTCCTCAAGTTTGTCATCAAGACATAGCATCTGCATCATAGAGGTCCAAGGAAAATCCCTGCCAGTTTATTTAAGCTTTATTCATTTCCCCAACATACCTGCAAATCCTGAGACATTGACATACAATGGCTTAGATGCCCACTGTTTTGAAGTAATATCCAATTTGAAGTGAAGCTCCTACTTTTTCTTTTTTTTTTCTTTTCTTTTTTCTTTTGAATGGTGCAGGAGTATGAATGGTTTTCCAGGGTTTGCAGACTACAGGAATCATTTGCGCTTTGGTTTGGGATGCAGATGGCGCAGACTCATCCCAGTGGTCTGCACCTGTGTTCAGCAATGTGGGGGATGCAGGGACAGGGAGCATCCTGCAGAGAGCACAACTCCATAACACAGTCCTTTCAGCAGTTCCAAGAAGGCTCCATACCCATTTGCACTATTCAGGTGACCCTAAGGATACCGACAAATCTCCAAGTCCCAGGAGCCTCAAAGACTCTAAAAGAATCAAAATCACCATTTGTCTGCAAGAAGTATATATCCTTCCATTCCCCACCATCTAGTCAGAACTGAAGAAGTTTCTTGGATGAGAAGCAAAACATCTTAAAAGAAAAACAAGAAAGTCCAGTTGCCTCTTGAAAAAGCACCTTTGGGACAACCATGACCTGGATGAATGAGAATCTCCATAGACTTTAAGCTCCTACCCATTTGTACAATATAACTTTCACTCTCCCTGCCCCATAGATGCTCATTATGTGCTGAAGGAGCTGGTGTAGTAGAGCATAATGCTTTATTTTATTTTTTTAAAATTTATTTATTTGTCAAGCGATTATAAGATAACAGATATAAGTATAAACATAGTTATGAATACATGAAATGGATACATATAAGAAAAATAAAAAGAAACAATAGGACAGGGATGGTAGGCACATTGGTCCTCTGTTAATATATAATAATAATAGGTAATGCTGTTAGTTCAGCTGAACTTTACAGGGGTTGCTTGGAAATTATGACAGTTGTTCCAGCCTTTCCCCAAAGATCTATGAAGTTGATGACTTCTCCTGAGATAGTATCTTATAACTAGCAATCTTACATGATTTCAAGTTTATTTTATTTTATTTATTTTATTTTAGGAGTGTTAAGTACTCTATCCTTGGGTTTATAATTTTTGGTTTTTTGGTATTTTGGGGGACATGATTTATCTACCAAAAAGGAAAAAAAAGCAGGAGGGACTGTTTTCCTACATACTTCAGAATCATATTTCTAGGAAATGTCCAGCTGATGTCGCAGTGCTAGCGGATGTGAGGAGCGGGTCTCTGAGCTCTCATACCAAGTTCTCCCTTTTGGAGGGCTCTGAGAGGAGCTAAAGCCACCCTGTAGGGATGGCGAAGAAAAGAGGGGCACCCTACAGTTCAAGGAGAGCACCAACTCTCCTGCTGGACCCAGGGCTTTTTCCCTCCCATCCATGATGAGGAGAAGAGGCAACCATCAATGAAGCTGGGACAGCCAAGGTAACAGAGAAATGTGCAGAAGAGGTGTAGATGAACAATGATTGGAGCTGGGTGAGAAAGTTCTTTTTTATTTAGACCCTAACTTTAAAGAAAAAAAGAAAGAGGAAAATCCAGGAAAAGAGACTCTTAGAACTATTTTTTAAAGTGGTGAACAACCATAGAAAAATCCTAGACCCGAAAGAAAGGAACTAAGGGGAGAAAAGCTAAAGACCTTTTAAAACATAGAAAATTGGACTTTTAAATTGGGTAGGCATTGTTTTGGAAAGGCATTATAAAAAGTTGGACTATCTATTTGAATCTACTTGATTATACACAGACACGCACACACACTTTTTTCTAATATAATGATGGCCTGATTAGAAATAGAGGTAAAAATAAGAATACACACCTTTATATGAAGTAATAGTTAGATGGAAAGGTTAAAAGGTTAGATGGAGGTTGAAAGAGGGTATTATAAGGTATGTTTAAATATTAGGAAGACTGGTACTTGAATAGCATATTGTGACTTTAAAAAAACCAAATAATGAAGGGCAATGCCTTATATAAACATGTGTATTAATATTAGGATTAGCAATGGTGACCTGATTTAGACTAGAGGTAGAAATAAGAAATAGGGGGAATATTAGCAGATATAATTTTTATAATAGAATATAAGTATAATTTGATGGGAAAGATTAGAGGTTGAAAGATGGTATTACCATGTATGCTTATAACATCATTGGCATTAAAATGGAATATTGAAATATTGAATAACTATTTTTTAAAAAAACATGTATACTAGGATTATATAAGTTTGATTAATATAACAAGTATTATGATTATCATTACTGATGTTTGTATCAAAACGAATTATACCCAGGGACTACACTGTTCATGTATTGATATTGATGTATACTTAAAAGTAAAAATCTAGTAAAACTGAAAAAAAAGAATCATGTTTCTTCTTTCACTAGGTTCTCATATGGAAGAAAAACTAAGGTTAGTAATAATATTAAATTGAACAAGGCAGCAGTTTTAATATTTTCACTGCATCAGCTTTAGTAATGATGATGCTGACTGAAGAGTTAATGCAAAATGCCAATTTGATAATCTAGGAAGTTGGATCAATGCCTGGAAAGAAAATGATGATCTATTTGCCTTCATGTAATATTCAGTTGGCAAACTATAAAACTTCTGAGGTTTTCATAAAATTACTTTTTGTAGCCAAAATGATATAGAGGTGTTTTTTAAAAAAAAACCTTTCTTGTTTTTTTTAATGAATGATAAAGTTTTCAAAATTATGAATTTTGTCATTTTCATTAGTGTTTTAATTTCACAATGTTGATTTCACTTCCAAAACAGGTAGAAAGAATTCCTGAAAATATGTATTCCAGAAATCTATTTTTTATTTATATTCTAACAAAAAAAGTTACATATGCCAATTCATGTTTAGCAATAAGATTACTGATTATTGGTCTTACTAAATAATATTCAGTATGTAAATGTATTCATGTATACTATGTATAAATGTATACTATGTAGTACCATTATATGGGGTAGAATTTTATAAACTTTTAATGTTTACAGAAAGGTGCTACAAAATGTGTAAATAATAATTAACTATGAAATCCAACCATTATTAATAATAGCTGCAGGTTTACTTCAATATTTAAAGGGAATGAGATAATGGGTATCCATAAAGAAGGCTGTGAGGGGCAAATACGACAGTCTGTAAAATCTGTGTATTAGATGTTAGGACACATTCATAACAGCAGAATTGAATGATAATGTCACAGCTTGAATGGTATCATGTTGACACAATCTTAATTTGCCACTTTTATCTGTGAATGAGATGTACAAGAAATGTCATAATGACCATAATAGTCAAAAAAAAGAAAAAAAATCACTTCTCCTCAAGCCAAGTGGAGTATTATTTTTTATAAAATTTGAAATGCACATGGATGGATCAATGGATGGACAGGCAGACAGACAGACTGATAAACCGATTGATGTCCAGTGAAGTTTCATTTACCCTGATAGTGTAGTCTTCAGACAATGTATTATGTTCTTGAGTCAAAGAACACATCGAATAATGAAATATACAGCAAGGGCCTTGTACAGAGTTATTCAATGTAATCTGAATGCTTGACCAGGAAGAATGTTCCCCTGCTTCATGCTCATACATGTTAATATGTTAAAAGATCAAAACAATGATGCTTCTGGAGCTGCATATTCCTGCCTATGTTTCTAATTTGGGCAAAATGGGAACTCCATTCTTCTCCATGCTGCATCGAGAGCCCAGGATGGGTTGACTCCTTCCTATGATGTCATTTAGCTGAGTCTGTACTAAGATATAAAAGCCAGCTCCTGGGAGAGACCCTAGCTTTTGACTCAGCTCCTTTCAGTCAGTAGCTGTGTCTCTGAAAGCGTTCTGTTGGATAGCAATCAACAGCGATCTTCAGTACTTTTTTCCTCTCTTCAAGCAGCTCCCAGGGATCTGGGCAGCTGCTCTTCTAGAGAGCAGGTCTCTCTCTCTCTCTCTCCCTCTCCCTCTCTCTCCTGCAATGTTGGGAGCAGCGTTACAGAGCTCTGTGCAGGCAAGCTGGGCAGCGTCTGCAGACCTCCCCCACGCCTGCAGTTTGAAGCAATCGTAAAAATGATCAGCAAACTGATAAGAGCACAAGCCAGTTGATCATGTGGCTGGTTGCTGCGTTTTTCCCTTGCTGACTTCGCTCGGGGCTCTGTATAGCCTAAGGAGCGATTCTTCGATCTTGGAGCCTGTTTTCCTGTAGTCAGTGGCCATCTTGGATTCAAGCCTTCCACCACAAGGTGAGCGGCCATTTTGTAAGTAATAGAAAAATTTCTAAACAGCTTCTTTCCAACACAAGAGCCTTTATTCTACAAATGGAGCAAGATAAGGCTCAGGCAGAGCTTTCCACCCCAAAGGAACAGTCTCTTAAGCCCAATAAGAGAAAAAGACGTAGGCAATGCACCCAATCAGTCCAGAGGGAGGTGGCTGCTAAAATCAATGCTAAGGCTCTAGCCCCTAAGAAGCCAACTCAGGCTGAATTGAGGGCAGAGAAGCGCAGACATGCAGCTCTAGAGAGGCAGTTCAACAGAAGGGAGTGCAACTACAGCATGTTTCAGGTGATACTCATGGGCCCCAACCAAGCTCTCCCAGGTGAGGAGAAGTTATCTATGAGCCTTTCCATCCTCCATCCTGGTCTCCTGAGGCTCTTGCTGTACAATCAGATCCTCAGGATCTAAGCAGACCTGGGCCTTATTTCCAACAGGCTTCTGTGCCCTATGCTCCTTCCCCTCCCTCCAGGCCTCGAACCTCTCCTCAGTCTAGACCCGAAGCCACCTTCACTCCCACAGCAGCGGGCCTTCTGCCTTCTGCCTCTACCTTTGAGCATAGACCAAGGGATATCCAAGATGTTGTCTCATTAGCCATTAGGCAGAGATTGGCTGAAAGCTTCAAGCAAATTCTTCAACTTCTGGAAAGGGTTCAGGCCCTTCTCCCTTCTCAATCCATAAGTTCCTTGCCTCATCATCCTGATTTACATAGGCCCCAGGACCTCGGGGTCCATTCTTCTCTACCAGAATGGAAGGAGGTTGATGAGGAAAGAAGGCCTTCACCATCTGAACACAGTTAAACTTCTCATTCAGAGTGTGAAGAGGGTGAGATTTTTGACCAAAATCTTTCAGAGGAAGAGGATTCTTGCCTAGAGCAGACATCCTCTGCATTGGTCTTCAAACCTACTCTCTTCAGGCCATTACTCAGCAAAGCCTTGGTCACTGCCAAGCTGTCACCAGAGGAAGTGGCTCCTGAGCCACAAGGAAATCCCTCTAGCCAAGGGGATTTGCTCTTCTCCAAGCCTGTAATGCATGCAGAGACTTTACCTTCTCCCATTTTGTTCCTGGACATGGTCAAGGAACAGTGCGCTTCTCCTTCGGCAGGTCCTCTCCCATCTTCTCTGGATAAGCATTTCTACAATGTCAGCTCAGCTCTGGACAATGCCCTGGAAGTGCCTTCTGTTGACATTCCGGCTCTGGCCTCATTCTCATCTTCTGGCACTCCCACGGAGCCAGAAGATATCCTGAAACTGGATGATAAACGCTCCAAACAGACCCTCAAGCACAATCACCAGGCCGCTGCTTCGGCTGTTCGGGCTTCAACAGCAGCATCCTTCTTCACCAGGGCATCCATACAGTGGCTGCGCCAACTCCAGAATAGATTGCCTGCTTCTGACCTTCGGTCTCACCAAGACCTTAATAAGATTATTGCAGCGGCAGAATTCACTGCGGATGCCACTCTCAATTCCGCCAAATTTGCATCCAAGGCCATGGCATCTTCTGTAGCAGCAAGAAGACTTTTATGGCTCCAAAATTGGCAGGCGGAGTCACGCCGAAAATGGAAGCTGGCTTCAGTTCCTTTTGCAGGCGATAAGCTTTTTGGCGATGCTCTGGAACCTTATCTCATCGAAACCAGAGATAAACGTAAAATTCTCTCTTCCTCTGGGAAGAAAGCCGACTATCGCCCTGCTCCTTATAGCCCTCCTGCCTTCCAAGCGGAGACCTCATCTCACTTTCCCCGCTCTCACAGGCCATACTCCCAACACCAAGACCAATGGGCGGAAACATCTGGCAGGCAACAACCTTCTACTGGTAAACAGCCCTTTCGGGCGGGAGGGGTTCGTTCCTTCCATCGCTCTAAGTAATCCCTCTTTCTCCCCACCCATTGGAGGTCGCCAAATGGGAGGAGTCAACGATGGACGCCTGGGTGCTCAGCACAATTAGGTCAGGGTTACAATTGGGCTTCCTAACACCACCCCCCAAAATTTTTTTGATCTGTCCTGTCTCCAAGCCCTCATGAATCAGGCCATTCAGCACCTTCTTGAAATCAGGGCTATTCAACCTGTTTCCCCCTCTCAACGGGGACGTAGGCTTTACTCTTGCCTTTTCATCATTCCCAAAGCCTCGGGGGGGTGGTGAGCCATCCTTGATCTAAAATTTCTCAACCAATTTGTAAAATACAGGCTATTTAAAATGCAGACTCTGCATTCTATTTTAGAGAGCGTTCAGGAGGGCGACCTCCTCTCTTCCATTGATCTCACTGAGGCTTACTTCCACATCCCAATTTGGCCTCATCATCGCCAGTTTCTCCATTTCTGTTATCAGAATACCCATTACCAGTATCGAGCACTTCCCTTCGGCCTCTCATCGGCTCCAAGGGTCTTCACAAAGGTTCTGGCAGCATTGATGGTATCTCTGCATTCTATTCCAGTGAGGATCCAATGCTACTTGGACAACATTTTGATTCTTTCCTCTTCCATCCTTGCGGCCCATCAGGATCTGCAAATTACCCTGTCATGTCTCCAGAGCCATGGATTTTCCATCAACACCAAAAAGAGCCATCTCTCTCCCACAGCCAAATTGCAACACTTGGGAGCTGTCATTGATACCATGTCGTGCCAGGTTTTCCTGTCCCCAGCTCGTGGAAAGAGCCTTGCAGAGATCATCAGCCAGATCCAGCAATATCAAATCCCCCTGTCACTGCTGTCCAAACTTCTGGGGAAGATGGTCTCCTGTATTGGCATCGTCCCATGGGCTTGGCTCCACTCCCAACCCCTCCAATGGTTCCTGCTTCCCTACCAATGAGCAGGAACCAGCCACTCATCCATCAAGGTTCCACTTTTGCCACAAATCCGGAGATCTCTCAATTGGTGGCATTCCCCGTCAATCTGGAGGGGACTCCTGTTCAGGAACCCAGTCAGGCTAGTGATAACCACCGATGCCAGCCTCCTGAGTTGGGATTCCCATATGCAGGGCCAGATAGCTCAGAGAGTTTGGTCCAGATCGGAGCAGACCCTTCCCATAAATTGACTAGAGCTCAGAGCCATTTTTCTGGCTCTCAAGCATTTCAGGCAATCAGTGATCGGCTCTCATGTTCTAGTCCTTATGGACAACATGGCCGCAAAGGCTCATGTCAACTGGCAAGGGAGGATGAGGTCCAAAGGCCTCATGAGAGAGGCTCTACGGTTGGGGTTATGGGCAGAGAAACACTTGTCAATCTCGGCGGACCACATCTCCAGGGTCGACAACTCCCAGGCTGACTGGCTCAGCAGGAGCCTAGTCGACCAGGCAGAATGGTCCATTCTTCCATCTCTATTCAGGGATCTTTCCCTCAGATTTGGAACACCGGAGGTGGATCTCTTCTCCACTCCTCAAAATGCCCAAGTCATCAGATTCTTCACCAGGTTTCCTTGCCAGGGAGCAGAGGGGACCAATGCTCTTCAATGCAGATGGCCCAAGGGTCTCCTCTATGCCTTTCCCCCACTTCCCATCATTCCGGTAGTAATTTGGAAGATGTTGGAGGAATGTGCGGAGCTCCTTCTCCTGGCACCCTATTGGCCAAGGAGGCCCTGGTTTGTGGACCTGGTCAACCTATTGGTGGCTTCTCCTTGGAGGATCCCAGCCCATCTAAACTTCCTTCACTAGGGGGCCCTGCTCCACCCAGAGCCCCAGTGGTTCAAGCTGACCATGTGACACTTGAGTGGCAGCGGCTAGAGGAGGCTGATCTTCCAGAAAGGGTCATCCTCACTATCCTGGTGTCTCACAAACCTTCTACGAGGCGCATCTATGATGCCACCTGGAAGGCTTTTTCCCGATGGTGCCTCAGGGAGGGTCTTTCTCCTGCTTCAGCCTAGTTGGCAGAAGTTCTTAGCTTCCCTCAGCATGGGCTGGAGAAAGGTTTGGCCCCCAACACCTTACGCAGGCAGGTTGCGGCCCTCTCCTTGGTCCTTTCATGGAGTTCACTTCCTTCCTTATCCCATCACACTTCAGTCAGGAGGTTTTTGAAAGGCGCTTCCAACCTGCACCCTCCAGTGGATCACAGGTATCCTTCCTGGGACCTTCATATGGTCCTTAATGCCCTTACAAAGCCCCCCTTAGAACAGTGTCTCTCCATTTCCTGACTCTGAAGGTAGTGTTCCTTGTTGCCATCACTTGTGCCAGGAGGGTTTCTGAGCTTGCTGCACTTTCCATCAGACAGGACCTTTGTTCCTTTCATGATGATAGGGTTGTTCTTCGTCTGGACCCCTCATTTATTCCAAAGGTTAACACCTGGTTTCACAGGTCCCAGGACATTGTTTTGCCTGACTTCTGTCCTCTCCCGCACCATGACTTAGAGCAGCAGTGGCACACGCTAGATGTAAGAAGGGCTCTTAGAATATACATTAAGCACACTTCCTCCTTCAGGAAGTCAGAAGCCATGTTTGTTTCCTTTTTCCCTTCTCACTTGGGGCACAAGGCCTCTTTTCCTACTATTAGCAGGTGGGTCAGCTTGCATTGAGCAAGCCTACAAAACTGTGGCCCTTCCAGTTCCCCGAGGTCTGACGGCATACTCTACCAGAAGCGCGGCCACTTCTGCTGCCTGGGCAACCCAAGTATCTTTGGAAGAGATTTGTCGTGCAGCCACGTGGACATCCCCGACTCCTTTCATCAGACACTACTGTCTGGATGCTTTTGCCTTGGCGACTGCAGCCTTTGGCAGACAGGTGCTTCAACGAGTGGTTCCACAGTCGGTGTGATGAGCTGGACAAGGACCTGCTTGTGGACATGCAAGCTTTGGTATGTCCTATCCTGGGCTCTCAATGCAGCATGGAGGAGAATGGGTGTTGGTAGAAGTTACTGTGAATGCCCTTTCTATCTATGCTGCGAGAGAGCCCAGCCCCTCCCTTGATTCGTCCGGAGAGGGTAAGACATATTTATGTATTTATTTTGGGCTTTCAGAGACACCTTTCAGTCTGTCAAGTATCTTCGCCAAAGCTGGGGTCTCTCCCAGGGGCTGGCTTTTATATCTTAGTACAGACTCAGCTAAATGACGTCATAGGAAGGAGTCAACACATCCTGGGCTCTCTCACAGCATAGATAGAAAGGGCGTTCACGGTAACTTTAACCAACGCCCATTTTCTTCACCTGTAGCCTTATGGTTTTTGTACCATCCTTAACAACTAATCAGTAAATTGGATGAGTTGGTTGAATGAGAAATAGAAGTCGGTAGAACTGCAATTTGTTAGATATATTTTCTATGCCACTTATTCCCAAATAATTCCTTGGAACTAGTGATCCAATATAAGAAATACCTTCAGATAAAAGTAAAACAAAAACAAGAAATCCCTCAACCTTGTCAGCATCACAGAAACATCAATTTAGTGTCTTTCCTTACCATGGTCTTTAGTCCAAAATCTCCACCTTGTAGACATTTCAGCCACTCAAATGGCAGATTAGAAAACTCTCCCTTAATAGTTCTGGTGGGAACATAGTAACTAGTTAATGATTCTATGATTCTATAAGAGACTGGGCATCCATTTTTCTGCAATGGTATAGGATGTCCTGCCTAAGCAGGGGGTTGGACTAGAAGACTTCAAAAGTCCATCCCACCCTATTATTGTTCTGACCCAAACCTGGTTCCAAAAGAGCAAACACAAGACAAAGGCAGTAGTATAATCTTTTTAAGTTTCAGCCAAGAATCCTGTTTCTTCACAGATAAAAGGCTGTTTTCAACTAATTAGCTCCAACAAGAAAGAGCCTTGCCAAATTTTTTCAAGTCTGACAAAAAAGCAATAGATAAGAAATAGTTTACAAGAATCTTCAAATACCAACTGTAATGTCCACGAGGCTGAGTTCAAAACTTCTTTGCCTTTTGCTAAGTGCATTCGTTCACAGCTGGCTTTTATCTTCTTGAAGGAGTGGCCATTACCTTGCAGCCTTACTCCTGAGTCACCCATGCTATTGTAACTGTTCTTTCCTCTGAGCAATCCTTCGTGCACGTGTAATTGGCATAGGCTCCTCAGGAACCTCCTCATCACTGCTGCCAGCCCCCACAATCTCTGAAGGCAGCAGTCCACTCCCTAATGGTCCTGGCCCCTCATCTGAGTCCTTGCTCTCCTCAGCCGTCTACACCTGCTGCTGGCTAACCACAACAATTCTTGTATGTTCAAACATAAGAAAAGAGTTTGTGGGAATGCCATGTTGAAGCTAGAATCATGGTCACCTTGTACAACCTGGGTTTGCATTCCATATGATATTTTGTTTTAATTCTTGTTTGCTAACATAAAGAATTTCATATATTACCTATTATGTTATTGTAGAACCTCTGTAAGCACTGAGTACCTAAGATTGGTCTAAGATTACTATTCCACCATTAACCCTTCAATTGTTAATAAACTCTAAACTATCCATGACAGACTCATGAAATATTATAATATGCACAACTTTAGAGAAACTGCAACAGTAGGTGGCTAAAAACAAGTCTGAAAAAAAATAAAATCAAAGCTTGTCTTTGTTTATGGAAGGAAACTATTTTGTGCCAGGTAGCATAACTTGTTTGGGTTGAAGAGCAATACTGTTTAAATTAATTAGAAAATTTTTGTTTTCTATCTTACTATTTTTTATCACTAGCAAGAAAACCCCAAATGCTTTCTGATTGTTTAGGTTTTGTACAATATGCACTTTTTAAAAAAAGGAATGAAGTAATTTTCCCAATAATCAAGTGAGCATTTTAAATCTAAATTCATCCTTCCTTTTGAAAAATAACACCTTAATCCCCTCTGATGTAGCTGTCCTAATATCTGTCCTAATTTTGTAATGAGCTTTCTTCAATTGATATATTACTTCATGCCTATTCCATAGGAGGTGAACTGGTATATATGGTACAGAAAGGCTAATTTGTTGGCAATAGTTATAGATTGTATACGTAATACATCATTCCTTAATTGTGACATCTAGACAGGGTGTTTCCCAACATCAAGCTTTTTAAAAGGTGAAATCATCAAGCTGTTTTGCTATGATAATTAGATATAATTTCTTGATGTTCAAACTTGGTCAAACTGCAGTTAGTTTTATGATCTGGGTGAATAATCAATGTATAAACTGAGTGCCAATTTAGTCTACATACAAAAAAACTGCAGTTAGTTGAAAGCAAAAACAAATAGTTCTCATCACTAGAAGTGAGAACATTCTCCAGTGTGCCGACAAGAGTATCCAAGAATGGGTTGGTATTTCCTTTTCTGCCCAGAGACTGAGTCTGTCAAAGTTCAACCATGCCTCCTCTGCTTGTCTGAGTCCCAGTTTTTGACTCAGTCTTGTCCTAGAGCAGCGGTCACCAACCGGTGGGCCATGAGAAAATTTTGGTGGGCTGCAGAGAAATCTCACCCCCAGAGCACCCCCACAATGCAATTAATCCAGGCTGCACAGAAACGCAAGGCTGCGCCACCTACATGGCCCGCAGGAACCCTCCCCACCCACTCACTCCTTACCCGGTAAACTTGCCTGCTAAATTGCTATTTTTCCTTTTTCTGACCATCATCTGTTCTGCTGTGCCGGGAGATTTAGATTAGCTAGGAAGCAGGAAATGGTTGGATTTCTTGCTTTCTAGCTAGTCTTTAGATCTTCAGCCCAGCACAGCCGAATCTCCCTTGGGACTGAAGGTTTGCTTGCAAGCAAATTCAGTGCAGACTCATGGCAAGCAAATTTGAGAGACTGAGCTAGCCGATGGCAGATAGATAGATCACTGAATGATTCTGTGAGCAACTCAATCTGCCTGCTTTGCCTGATTTTGGGTAAAAGTTGCTCTTTTTTTAATAAAAAATTCAATATTTACATGCATGGTGTATTGTGAGTTAATTTTGTGAGTTTGCTTGCTAGCAAATTTTATGAGTTTGCTTGCAAGCAAATTTTATGTGACAGACTGAGCTAGCCAATGGCAGATAGATAGATCTCGAATGAATCTGTGATTCTGTGAGACACTCAATCTTCCTGCTTTGTTTGATTTTGGGTAAAAGTTGCTCTTTTTATAAAAAATTCAGTATTTATATAAATATTTATAGTATTTACATACAAGCCATGCCCAGTCACATGACCACCAAGCCACAACCACAAATTAGGCCACACCCACAGAACCGGTTAGTGGTCCTTGGGATCTAAAATTATGAGTTTGGTGATCCCTGAGGCCCAAAAGGTTGGCGACCCCTGTCCTAGAGAGACGTTGAAAAATTGGCTCTTTTGAGACACAGTCTGGACAGAACGGATTCTTGGATTTTTTTATTTGACAGTTTATTATTCTCAAGAGCAGTGAATAAGTTGTCTTGCTGCTGCACAACAAGCAGCTTCCAGATTGTCCAGTGTAGCCATCTTCAATCTGGCTGACTTCCCAGCCATGTGTGTGTGTGCTGGCACCACCGGTCTATCTGGCATTGCTGCCATCACCCTAAACCTTATGACTGCAAGCCGCTTGACTGCTGGTGAGTGTGCTGGCTCCACCAGTCCATCTGGCATAGCCGCCATCACCCTGAGCTGCTCATTCGGCCCACAAACAACAGAGAGCAATCGGAGTCATTGCCCAGTTGATTCTGAGGCATACTCTGCTGCAATAAATAATGAGCAGGCACGGCAGCAGTGTTCCTTTCAGGAACAAGCCTTCCTGTCAAAGGGGACTGGAGTGTTCAAAATGGCTGAGAGCAATGCAACAGGAGACAATAGGGAGGCTGCATGGTCCTTTATACATCAAAAGCCTGTCAAGAAATGCCCCATAAAAGCTGAATCGGCTAATAAGGGAGCATCTGACAAGATAAGGGCAAAAGCCCTTTATTCCAATAAGGCCTCCAAGACCTAGGAGAGAGACCCCAGAAGGCATCAAAAGGCACTGGAGAAATATATCTCCAAAGCTGAGAAACAAACAGAGTGGGACAGGCATCCAAATTTCTCTCAGGAAGATCCTGTCATTTCCTGCTCTCTACAGCCTGAACAGTTGGCCCATTTAAACAATGTAATGCAGCAAGCCTGGTCACCAGATGGTGCCAGAGAGCAGTCATCTCAACTGCCTTTCCCATCAGGCAGCAATGAGGACTTTTTTGCTCCATTTTCCTGCCTAGCAACAGCAGAATGGGAGCCACCCTCTAAATGCAGAGTCTCTGCTCCTGAGGCAACATTCACTCTGACAGCGGCAGGGCTCTGCCCAAGGAAGAATCAGGCCCTAAAATATCCGAAGAGATAAAAAGCCTTATTTCAGAGGCCATAATGCAGGGAAGAGATGCAGGTTTCCAGCAGAGCCACCAAACTGCATCACTGACACCTGATACCTCACTGCATCTGTGCCAGCAACCTCAGATTCCAGTAGATTTGACAATCTTTCTGGAACCTCAATCTCCCAATCTGTCCATGCACAGTAGGAATTGCTCCTGGGAGATGAAGACCAGAGGGACCAGGCACTATCAGAGGATGAAGGTCTGATTCCGGAACCCCTTGCATTTGCAGGGCTCTTTCGTCCAGCCCTCTTCAAAGCCCTCCTGTACAAAGCCAAGACCACGGCTCACATGGCAATGGAGTTACACTCAGCTGTGGCAGCACTGGGTCTACAGGACCCAAGTGAGTGACTATTTTTGGAACCAACTGCAGAACAGGAGGAGATTCCCTCACCCAAGTTGTTCCTGGACGAAGTCCAGAGGCAATGGGCTCAACCAGGGTCATTTTCCACTCCAAGTGGAAATGACAAGAGGTTCTATAACATGGGCCCAAACCTCACTGAGGCACTCCAATTACCAACAGTGAATGGACCTGTGGCGGTCTTAACTTACTTTGCCATCCTATCTAGCACTAGTGGATGGCCTGAAAACGAAGAATAGGAAGGTGGAGCTGACCTTCCGCAAGACACACCAGGTGGTGACCTGGGCAATCAAGGCAGCGATGGCTGCCTCCTTTTTTAATAGGACCTCCTTGCTCTGGCTTTGCCAGATGCAAGTGAGAGTGCCACCCGAGGACCTCTGGCTCCACCAGGACATCAACAAGCTGGTGGTGGCAACAGAGTTTTCAACTGATGCTACTCTGAATGCAGGTAAGTTTGACTCCAGGGCCATTACCTCTTCAATAGCATCACACCACCTGCTGTGGCTTCGCCACTGGCAGGCAGACATGAGGTCCAAATGGAGGCTAGCCTCTGCTCCCTTCAGGGGTAGCAAGCTATTTGGAGAGGCCCTGGAGCCCATCCTCATGGAAAACAAGGATAGGAGGAAGGTTTTACCTTCCATGTACAGGTGAATGGACCGCCATCCCTTGCCTTATTTTTGTAGATTGTCCTTTTGGTCAGCAGACACTGGCTTTGTCACCCCTCAACATCAGCAGTCCTATTTGCAAAAGCCCAGCAGCTAAACAGACAGAACTGGTTTTTGAAACAGAAGCAGGCAACGATTTCAGGCCAAGCAGCCATTTTGTGGGTCCGGAAGTCGCTCCTTCTGTTGCTCATTGGCGGCCATCTAGGTCTATTTGCGACCCAATGAGAAGTGACCACGACAGATTCTTGGGTCCTAAATATGGTAAATTACTTGAATTCCTCTCCACACCCCAGACACACTTCATCCGTTGCCCTGTCTCCAAGAATAACATAAGGAAAGGCCTCATGGAGACTGCAATCCAACATCTGTTGGACATTCAGGCTATTGAGCCGCTTCCAGAGGACCAACAGGGGCATGGATGCTATTCCATTCTTTTCATAGTCCCAAGGAACTCAAGGGGGTGGGGTGGAAAGCAATTCTGGATCTCAAGAAATTAAATATCCACCTGATCTACAAATGATTCAAGATGCAGTCCCTACAGTCCATCCTGGAGAGCATCAGAGAGGGCGACTTCCTAACATCCATAAACCTGACAGAGGCATACCTACACATGCCTATCCTCCCATTCCATCAAAGGTTCCTGAGATTCTATTATGCAGGGTGACACTTCCAGTACAGAGCCCTACCATTTGGTCTATCCTCAGCACCCAAGATCTTTACCGAATTGCTGGTGGCACTGGTGGCACATCTTGGGACAATTCCTGTGCCCAGCCAGTGTTACCTTGATGTTATTCTGATACAGTCATCCTCTCACCTTTGGGTAAAAGAGAATCTGCAGGTCATGATCCGGGTCCTCCAGGACCATGGATTTTCAGTCAACTTCAAGAAGAGCCACCTGGTTCCCACCAATCGACTGTTACACCATGGAGCAGTGATAGATACCAGGTTGTGCGAGGTCTCCCTTTCCCAGGAGCATCAGGCCAGTATAGAGAGCTTAGTGAGTCAGATCCAAGCAGAACAAACAGTATACTTGGCACTTCTCTCACAGCTCCTGGGCAAGATGGTGTCCTGCATATCAATCATTCCTTGGGCACACCTGCATGCCCAAACCTTACAGTGGTTTCTTTTACCATACCAAAGGCCTGGCAGTAGCAACTCAAATGCCAGAGTTTGGGTTCCACCAAAGGTTCTTCGATCCTTTCACTGGTGGATGTCATGAGCCATAATCAAGTACATCAAGGAGCCCAGCTACTTGACTATCTCCTCAGATGCCAGCCTGTTCAGCTGGGATGCCCACCTCGAGTACCAGATGACAGAGAGGCGGTGGACTCAGGCAGATCTGAGGACCATATCAACTGGCTGGAGCTCAGGGCAGCACACTTGGCCCTCTGGCATTTCCAGGACACTGTTTCAGGTCACCATGTCCTACTTCTGATGGACAATGTGGCCACCAAGGCACACATCAATCAACAAGAGGGCACACATTCCAGGTCCCTCATGGGAGAGGTTGGATAATTAGGATTCTGGGCAGAGAGGAATCTCTATCAGAGTGGATCACATCTCCAGGAAAACAAATGTGCAGGTGGACTGGCTTAACAGGGCAACAGTAGACCACTCAGAGTGGTGCCTGCATCGGGACCTCTTCAGGGAGCTATCCGAAAGATTCGGCCATCCAATCCTGGACTTGTTCGTCATTCTGGTGAACACCCAGCTGCCAAGGTTCTACATCGGATTTACTACACCAGGAGTGGAGGGGGTCAATGCACTCCACAGCCCATGGCCTCGAGGGCTACTATACACCTTCCCTCCTCTTCCCCTTATTCCAGGAGTAATCAGGAAGGTGTTAGTGGAGAGGGCAGAAGTCCTGCTATTAGCTCCCCACTAGCCCAGACACCCATGATACGCAGATCTGGCGAGTCCATCAGTATTCACAGACAAGTGGCAGGTCTATCCATGGTGTTTGCATGCAGGGATCTGGAGTCTCTCACTCACCACCCGATTGTGCACTACTTTATTAGAGGTGCAGCTAACCTGCTGTGATGCACAGGTACCCCACCTGGGACCTGCCCAAGGTACTACAAGCCCTCACCTCTATGCCTTTCAAGTCATTACAAGCAGCCAGTCTGCACTTCCTCACCTTCAAGGTAGCCTTCCTCATCGCCATCACTTTAGCCAGATGAATTTCCAAACTGGCAGCCCTCTCTACCTTTGCATATTTCATTTGAACAGGGTGATCCTGGGGTTGAACCCCTCCTTTCTTCCCAAGGTGAATTCCTGGTTCCATAGGGCACAGGGGTAATCTTGTCAGACTTTTGTCTAGGGTTGACCCATGCCCTGAGAAGAAGTGGCACACCTTGGACATTAAGAGGGCCCTCTATACTTACATCAAGAGGACAGCCTCTCTTCGAAAGACTGAATCTTTGTTTATATCTTTCCAATCTTCTATGCTAGGTAACAAGGCTACACCATCGACCATAGGCCAGTGGATATGGGCATGTATCACCAAGGGTTATGTGCTTCAAGCTCTTCCAGTTACCCGGGCAAGTGACAGCCCATTCCACAGGAGCACAGCCACGATAGCTGCATGGGTAGCACAGGCCTCTATCGAAGAGATCTGTAGGGCGGCAACGTGGTCCTCCCCATCACTGTTCATCTGGCACTACAAACTGGATGCCTTCACTTTGGCTAAAGCAGCCTTCGGCAGGCAGGTACTTCAGAAGGTGCATATGGACTTGGGAATTCAAGACCAGACTGCTACCCACCCTTAGGACAGCTGGCTTTAGTATGTCCCATTCTTGGATTTTCTTGTCAGCACACTGGAGAAGGGACGTTGGTCTACCTGATACTCTCCTTCTCAGTGTGCTGAGAGAGAATCCAACTCCATCCTTGCAACCATCTGGTCCAAAGTCCAGGAGTGGCCAGAATCAGCGCCAAAATTAGATCTGGTAAATGGCTGCTATTTTGTCAAAAACTGGGACTCAGACAGGCAGAGGAGGCATGGCTGAACTTTGACAGTCTCAGTCGCTTGGATTCTTCTCTCAGCACACCAAGGAGTATATCAGATAAGACCAACGCCCTTTTTTGTAGCGAGCAAATTAAAGCCTGGTTCTTTTTTTTCTTTTTTTGCATTTTTATCTATCCTGTTTTAAGAGGGCCTAGAGTGTCAGTTCTCTTTTCCAAATGAAATCATTTCATATCATTAGCCAAAATTTGATATAGAATCTTCTCCATTGCACATTGAACACTTCAGACAAACCATTTTCAATGAACCTTCAAAATATTGTGATATTATCAGCCAGTTGACAGTTTCTTCCTTTTAACCCACATTAGTTTCTCAAGTAGAACATATTTTTTTCCTTTAGGAGAATCTACTTCATTTCTTCAAAAAGAAAAAAGAAAAAAAACCAAGTATCAAATAGTAAAAAAGATTATGAACTATAATCACAATAGAAATTAAACGTTCTTTCATGAAAGCTTTAGAATTTTTATGACAATCCCTAAGTAATATCCAAGCCATTATTGAGTTAACAGACTCATGATGGTGCAGAATTCATAATGCAGCATTTTAAAGGTCAGAAAGCCTCCGTTAGTTTAAAATTCACATGGCATTTTGATTTGAATGAAGTTCTGAAATTGTGTACCGACCAGCTGAAAAGCTGGCCCTAAGGCAGAAGAGGAGAACTTATTTCAACCACCAAATCATTTTCAAGGGCTTATTGTTGGATGGATGCCAGGGAAGAGAGGACCCCTGAAAATGAGATTATAATTATAAGCATTGTTTTACTCGTATGCAAGGTGACATTCAAGCAATGGGCACATGTCCGCCCCGGGACATTGCCACTCAAACAAAAGCCAGGTTGGTGAACTACATTAAGCATCTTCTGCCATGCAGCAACTTAGAAGAACATGGGATAGAAGCTCCACCTTGCATCTGACTTGCTAAGCAAGGCCTATCATCACATGCATTTTCCCTTTAGCAGTTGTAGCGTAAAGAAGATAGAAAAGCTTGGCTTCATAATATGTCCACTTTAAAAAACAAAAATTATGGGGGTCATCCAACCACCTCCTTTCTTCTTCATATTTCCAAACCCTATTGAACAATAGAGGTGTAAGGATGGGTAGGAGATTTACTTCAAGATCCCCTTGAAATTAGCATGTTAAGTATGGTCGGTGGGTCCCATAAGAACGAGGCTTGAGTAGTGAACAAACAGCTCTTTATTAAGCAGGAAGAATTCTGAGACTAAACCCTAGCCGCGGCAGCTCTTTTTATAGCGCTGGCCGCAGCTAGGCAGCCAATGACAGTTCTTTGAGTTTGCCGCGCTTGGTTGTAGCCAATCGTGGCAAACCCCATACGAACCAATCAGGGTTGTCTTTAAGCGTCCAATGACAGTCCGGCTTTTCAGGACCAATAGGAATGCAGGTCTTCAAGCCAGCTTAATACAGAACACCCCTCCCCTCTTGGTCTCATCCAAGGGGTGGGGTAACGTAGTCAGGTAAGTAGGCGGGTCTATGGACCTGCCTACTTGACTTGCATGGTTCATAATGTCTTTGGTCGTCATCTGGTTTGGACGGGCTCTGCGTCGCTCTCAAGCTTCTTGCTGGAACTGCCTGGAAGGGTGAGCCGGGCCTATAGCTGCGACTCCTGCCTGGTGTATCTGGGTTGGTCGAGTCGTTCGCTCTGTCACTCCCACCAGGATTCTCTGGGCTGGTTGAGCTTGTCTGGCTGCTACTTCCAGGTGAAGCACCCGTCCGCCCCGGTCCCCTGTTTGTAGGTGAGTATTGCTGGTTTAATGTTTGATTTTTATTTAATGTCTGTGGGGGGTGTTCTGCTTGTGCCGATGTTGGTTCTTTTTCTACGTTTGAGGTTTCCCCCGCCCCTCTGAATTCTTGGTTAGGGTCTGTGAGTGGCCAGCCTGGACCTTAGTTGGTCAATGTGCCATTTCCAGCACTTACCATCAGTGGTCTTGAGCCGGTAGGAGCGAGGGCCAGTGATTTGAGTAATTTTTGCAGGAAACCATAGTGGGTCTCTGGTAAAGTTTTTTGTGAAAACAGTGTCTCCTTTATTAAAGGTGTGGATTTTGCTGCTGGAGCCCAGGGGTTTCTCTGGGGTGTAAGCAGGGTGCAGGCGATCTAGAGGTGACCGGAGTCTTCTGCCCATGAGCAGTTCTGCTGGGCTTTTGTTGGTAGTAGTGTTGGGTGTGATGTGTTGTAGGAGAAGCATTTTGGTGATTTTCTCGTGGATGTTGCCATGTTCAATTTTTTGAAGAAGTTTTTTTTGTAAATTGAACCATGCATTCAGCTCTCCCATTTGCCACCGAGTGAGCTGGCGATGTCAATGCGTGTCAGATGCCACGGTCTGCCAAGTACTGTTCGAATGCCAATGCGGTAAATTGGGGGCCATTGTCTGATACTATCCCATCTGGCAGACCGTGCGTGGCAAAGAGTTTGTTCAGTTTCTTGGTGACAGCTTCTGTGGTGGTGGTTTTCATCTTGCTTACTTCAAGCCAATTGGAATAGGCATCAACAGTGATCAAAAAGGTATGTCCCTTTGTTGGCCCAGCTCAAGTCACCACACAGAGCCAAGCCTGGAGTCAAGACAACAAAAAGGAGGATGCAATTACTGTGGCACTTAGGTCCGCACTCCCCATGGATCCATAGTTTAAGGACAACCCAAACACGCTAACCCTATGAGATGGATTAGTATGGAAAGAGTCAAAACTGTATGTCCCAGCCAGACTAAGGCTACAGGTACTGCAGCACAGGCATGACTCTCGGCTGGCTGGTCACTTTGGATTTTTAAAAAACCCTCCATTTAGCAAGGAGGCAATTTTGGTGGCCAAAAATGAAGGCAGACGTGGAAGACTATATAAAAAGCTGTTCCATCTGCGTGGCTAGGAAAATGAGGCCAGGAAATTCACCTGGTCTACTCCAAGCAGTGGCCAAACTTAACTGGCCATGGGAAGAGATAGCTATGGACTTCATAGCTGAACTTCCAGAGAGCAGGGGAAACACCATAATTTGGATGATGGTGGATCTATTCTCTAAGCAAGCTCATTTCCCCGTTTGCCCTGGATTACCCTCAGCTAAAAAACTGGTGAGAATATTCATCAAGAGGATTTACTCCACTGGATGGAGTGCCTTGCTGGGTCATTTCCGACTGGGGAGTCCAATTTACAGCAAAGTTCTGGAGAGAGTTCCGACGATCCATTGGATCCTCTCAAGGACTGAGTTCTGCTTTTCATCCAAGCAGGAACAGGGCCATGAAACGAGCAAACACTCTGGTGGAGTGAGATGTTACATTGACTACCAACAAGATAGATCTTCTGCTGTTCGCAGAAATGGCGTACAACAATGCAGTCTATAGAAGCACCGGATTGAGTCCTTTCCAAATCACTAGCGGGATGGATTTTTTGCCCATGCCTGAATTGCCTTGAGAGCCTCCATCTTCAATGACCTTAACCAAATGGATGGACTCACTAAAGCAGGGGTGGGAGAATACCAAACGTGCCCAAGCCCAAGCCACACAGAGAGATATAAACGATAGGCAGATAAACACAGCTTGCTTCAAGTCCCTTTTAAAATGGGAGTCTGGGTCCACTAAATATCTTAAATTAAGGTTACCCACCAAAAACTAGGTCTGAAATTCTTAGGACCATTCCCCATTGTGAAAGTAATAAATCCAGTAATGGTAAAGCTAAGCCTTTCCCGCTTATTAGGAAAAGTATATCCTGTGTTTCAGGATATACAGCAGCTTGTTAAAGCTAGCCACTCACTTCCAAATATAGCTAAGGTATCAACTTGCTCTTAAGCCAATTGCAGTATAAGGGGAAACCCATTATAAAGTAAAGAAAATATTGGACTCTAGGTTACATATGGGTCATTTACAGTATCTAATACATTGGAAGGGTTACCCTTTGTCCAAAGCCACTTGGGTAAAAAGCTGGAATGTGAAAGTGGATAGGTTGATGAAGGAGTTTCATGAAAAATTCCCTGATAAGCCAAAGGGTCTCCATGGGGGGGGGGGGAGGTTGTTAGATTATTAACCCCTAACTTCCTGTCACTTGTCTCATTTCAGGATGTTCTTTTCGCTTGAGGGGAGGCAGCCTGACAGCCCTGGATCCATCTTGAGACAGATTAAACAGGGCTGCCACAGTGGGGGATGGGAGAGCTGTGGGAAAGGGAGAGTAGCAAAGGAAGCATAGTAACATATTTCACATGAGATCAAGGACGGGTTGCTGGCACCTGGAAGGGGAGAAACCATAGTGTCGTATCGCCAATACGGACAAAAGACGCGAGGCAGTGACTTGGTTCAGCTCATTTATTAGTGGGAAAACAAAAGTGAAGTGAGTGGGGAAAATCCGCGGCTTAAATGGATCTGGTGCCAGGCGCGGCAGCCAATGACAACCGTTCAAATCGCCCGCGATCAGCTCGGCCAATCGCGGTCAATTCCGAACGGCCAATCAATGCCGCGCGCTCGACCAATCCGGTGGCTGCGCGCTTTGACCAATCCGGGCTGCCGGATTTTGAGAATGGAAATGTTCATACAGAACACCCCTCCCCTCTTGGTCTGGTCCTACGTGACGTAGTCCCGTAAGTAGGCAGGGCTCCGTACTTGCCGACTGGACCTGCGCAGATCAGTTGTTTCCTGGCTGCCGGCTGGTTCGGTTGGGATCTTTGTCGCTCTCCGCCTCGATGATGGAACCGCCTGGAAGGGTGAGTCAGGTCTCTCGCTGTAGCTCCCTCCTGGTCTACCCGGGCTGGTCGAGCTGCTGGCTTCGCTGCTCCCGCTCGGGCTTTCCGGGCTGGTTGAGCTGGCTTGGCTGCTCCCGCCTGGGCTTCCCGGGCCAGTTGAGCTGGCTTGGCTGCTCCCGCTTGGGCTTCCCGGGCTGGTTGAGCTGGCTCGGCTGCTCCTTCCAGGCAAGGCTTCGAGTGGGTCATTCCCTGGTGCTTCGGACGGTGAGTACTGCTGGTTCCTTTTTGGGTGGGTTTGTCTTTCTTGCTCTTTGGGGCTTTCCCTCCCCTCTTGGTTGGTGCCTTGGGGGTTCCTCTCTGTTTCTGGTGCTTGCGTGTCGGTTGTATTTCCCGCGGTGGTTCTCGAACTTAATTGGTCGATGTGATGTTTCCATGCTCGCCCGTCAGTTGTTAGAAGGCGGTATGAATGTGGACCCGTTGCCTGGGTTATCGTTGCCGGTATCCATAGAGAGTCCCCGGTGAGGTTTTTTGCGTAGACCCTGTCTCCTAGTGCGAATGTTCGGTGCTTGCTGGTGGAGTCGGGGGGCTTCTCTGGGTTGTATGTGGGGTGCAGGCGGTCGAGTGGTGATCGCAGCTTCCTCCCCATTAGCAGCTCCGCTGGGCTCTTGTTTGTTGTTGTGTTCGGGGTTATGTGCTGTATGAGTAGCATCCTGTTGATCTTGTCTTGTATGTCCCTGGTTTCGATTTTTTGAATGGTCCTTTTCGTGAATTGGACCATTTTCTCCGCCCTTCCGTTCGCCGCCGGGTGCGCTGGTGCCATTAACGCGTGTCGGATCCCTCGTTCCGCTAGGAATCTTTCAAAGGGTAGTGCGGTGAACTGGGGGCCGTTGTCCGATACGATGACATCAGGGAGGCCGTGGGTTGCGAAAAGCTTGCTGAGCTCCTTGATGACGGCTTCTGTGGTGGTTGTCCTCATGTTGCTTACCTCCAGCCAGTTGGAGTAAGCGTCTACGGTCACCAGGAAGGTGTGCCCCCTGGTAGGTCCCGCGAAATCTATATGAATCCGGGACCATGGCCCTCTGGGGGTTTCCCATTCTAGAACCGGGGCGGCGGGGGGGCTTGGTCTGGATTCTTGGCACTGCTTGCAGGAGGCCACCCAGGCTTCGATCTCTTTGTCCATCCCTGGCCACCAGGCGTGACTTCTGGCCAGGGCTTCTGTCCTAACGATGCCAGGGTGCCCCTCGTGCAGCATGCCCAGGACTTTTTTCTGCAGTTTCTCCGGAACTATGACTCTATCCCCCCACAGTAAACAGCCCTTTTGCGTGAAGAGTTCTGTTTGGCGATTCCGGAAAGCTCTGAATTGTTCATCCTCGTCCCTTTCCAGCCACCCTTTTTCCACCCATCTTAGGACCCGCGCCAGACGTTTGTCTTTATTTGTTGCCAGGGCAATGTCTGACGCGGTTAGGGGGAGGTTGGGTAGTCTCTATGCTCAAGGTGGATGTGGTGGGTGCTGGGTGAGCGTCCAGGGTGGGCAATGGCGTGCGGCTCAGTGCATCCGCGTGTGGGATTGACTTACCGGGGCGGTGGTTTAGCCTGTAATTGTAGGCGGCGAGGAATTTGGACCACCTTGTCATCCTTGGAGATAGGATGTTTGGGGTGGCCCTGTCCCCCACCAGTATTCCGAGCAGCGGCTTGTGATCTGTGATGATGGAGAAGGTCCTGCCGTAAAGATATTCGTGGAATTTCTTTACGGCTGCGACGATTGCCAGGGCCTCTTTATCCAGTTGGCTGTAATTCCTTTCGGGTTTTGAGAGGGTCCTTGAAAAGAAAGCGATGGGGGCTTCTTTTCCATTGGCGAGGGTGTGGCTGATGACGGCTCCGACGCCGAAGGGGGATGCGTCGCAAGTTACCGTGATGGGTAGTGTTTCGCTGTACTGGATGAGAACAGCGTCCGATGTGAGCAGGTCTTTTGTTTTGTTGCGTCTTCTTCTCGTCTTCCCCAAGTCCAAGTGGCTGCCTTATCGAGCAGCCTATGCAACGGTTCCGCCGCGGTTGCCTTTTGGGGCAGGAAAACATTATAGAAGTTAATCAACCCCAGGAACGCTTGTAATTCGGTTTTGTTTCTGGGTCTTGGGGCTTCCTTGATGGCTTTGACTTTCCCCTCGGTTGGGTGGATTCCGTGCTGGTCTAGGAGGTACCCTAGGAATTCTACTCATGTTGTGCGTAGTTGGCATTTCTCTCTCTTGACTTTTAGCCCTGCGTCTTGGAACCTTTGCAGTACCTCCCTCAGGCGGCTTTCCAATTGTTTTTGGTCGGCCGCGGATACCAGCACATTGTCAAAGTAGGGTACTATCCCTCTTATGCCCCAGAGAAGCCTCTCCATTAAACTTTGGAACACCCCCGGGGCTATGCTGACTCCGAACTGGAGTCTCTTGCAGAGAAATGCCCCGCGGTGTGTGACTATGGTCTGCGCTTCCACGGTTTCCTCGTCGACCGGCAGTTGCTGGTAAGCTTGGGCCAGGTCGAGTTTGGCAAAAACCTTGCCCCCCCCCCCCCCAGTGAGTGTAGGAGGTGCTGCACTACTGGGACGGGGTAGGCGCTTTGTTGCAGCGCACGGTTGAGGGTGGCCTTATAGTCCCTGCAGATTCTCACTGACCCGTCTGGTTTCACTGGGGTGACTATAGGGGTCTCCCATCTAGCATGGTTCGTTGGCTTGAGTACTCCCTGTTCGATGAGCTTGTTTAATTGCTCATTGATTTTGGGCCGGAGGGCAAAGGGTACTCGCCGGGGCTTGAGGCGGATTGGGGCAATGGTGGGGTCTAGGCTGAAGGTTATTGGGGGCCCTCGGTACTTGCCTAGGCTGCCGTCGAAGACCTCTTGGAATTCCCGCACGAGCTGCTCCTCCCAGTCTGCCTCGGCAACGTGGTTGGTGCCAGTCACCTCTATTCCTAATGGCGCGAACCATTGGAGTCCCAGGAGGCTGGGGCGGTCCTTCTCAACAACAGTCAGGGGAAGTTTTTCGGTGTGCCCTTTAAACGTGACTTTGAAATGTCCGATTCCTACCATGGGGATGCGATTCCCCTGGTAGTCCTTGAGGATTAGTTTCTGGCTTTCTAGCTCGCGCCGTTGTATGGAGGGCACTAGACGCTTGATTTCCCGCCATGCGACCATGGATAGGTAGGACCCGGAGTCCACTTCCATCTTGCAGGGGCGGTCTTCAATGGCGACCTCCACGTGGACCTTTCGGCCATCCCAGTTGGAAGAATGGCCGACGATGATCGTTTGGTGTGTTTCCTCGCGTTGGCGGTTCTCGTTAAAACGTCGGCTCCTTGCTTCCCGGCTCCATCGGCTCTCGAGGTTTCAGTTGCGGTTCCTCGGGGGGGTGCTGTCGCGTCTCCTTGGGCTGCCGTCTCGGCGCCGGGGGCTGTAGTTTCATTTGAAATGGCAGACCTTGGCGATGTGGCCCCGCTTGTCGCAATGCCGGCATATCGCATCAAAGAACCAGCATTCCGACCGCGGGTGTTCGCCACCGCAACCGGCACACTGGAACTTCGATTTGCGGCTCCGTTGCTCGTGCCGGTCGCGCCCTGTCTGCAGTCGGTGGATGTCTTCCTCGTCGTCCTCGGATTCGGAGGGGGATTCGAGATCGCTGTGGTGGGTAGATGCGGTCGCTCTGTGGTCGGTCTCGGGCCGTCTCTCGGGGGTTGCAGTCGTCTCGGTCATGGCGGGGCGCTCCGTGGTGCTGGTTTGACGCATTCGGGCCGCTGATCTCCGGGTCGCTTCTGCTGCGGTGGCCTCGGCGAGGGCGTCGGTGAGGGATATGTCGCCCCTTGCCATGATCCGGCTCTGTAGGATGGGGTCCTTGAGACCGAGGACGACGCGGTCCCGCAGGGCTTCGTCGAGGTCGGTGGACCCGCACAGGCCCCCGAGATCCCTGAGATCAGCCATGAAGTCGCTGATACTCTCGCTCTCTTTTTGATCGCGTCGGTAGATCTCGTGCCGGCGGATGAGGGTGGGCACGGCGGGCGCGTAGTGACTTCGCAGCAGGGGTTCAAGATCGGCCCAGTCCATGGTCTTCACGTCGAGGGGCTTGGCGAGGGCTTTTGCCATCTTAAACACTGCGGGCCCGCAGTGAGTCAGGAAGACGGCCCGTTTCCTCTGCCCATTCGCGTCTTTGAGATTGCTGCTCTCCAAGAACATGAGGAATCTATCAATGTAGGATTCCCAGTCCTCAGCAGCTTGGTTGAAGGGAGCGGATGGCACATTGCCGCTGGCCATGCTGCCGGTTCCAGTTCCGTGAGGCACGTGCGGTGTGGGACTTGTTTCAAAATCCCACCTTCGTCGCCAGTGTCGTATCGCCGATACGAACAAAAGACGCGAGGCAGTGACTTGGTTCAGCTCATTTATTAGTGGGAAAACACAAGTGAAGTGAGTGGGGAAAAACCGCGGCTTAAATGGATCTGGTGCCAGGCGCGGCGGCCAATGACAACTGTTCGAATCGCCCGCGATCGGCTCGGCCAATCGCGGTCAATTCCGAACGGCCAATCAGTGCCGCGCGCTCGACCAATCCGGTGGCTGCGCGCTTTGACCAATCCGGGCTGCCGGATTTCGAGAATGGAAATGTCCATACAGAACACATAGTTTGGTGGCAGCAGAGAATGCAGATTGGTTGGATCTCATAATGTGCTTGTCATTGAACAGGGCAGGGTGTGAGTTTAATGTGTGTGAGGGAAAATGTGGGATCTCAGATTTGGTTTTTCCCAGATATGCCAAGATGACTGCTCTAATAAATTCTTACTTTGATGGACTTTGTCTCGGAGATCTTAATTGTTTTGAGAGTTTCCTTGGAATGCTGACAGCTGCTTCATTTTGCCTCTCCGCTCATCTCGCTTCAATGGGCCTGCAGCCTTTTGGGTAGGCCTCTCGAGTGCAGCTGGGCTTCTCTCAGCAGACCAAGTTCACTATGGATCATTTTCCTCCTATTTCTCCAATCTTTCCTATCCTTTTCCTTTCTCCACTTTTTTCTTTCTCTGTGATTTATTCTATGATTTATCTTTCCCCCTCCACCTCTCCTCCTATCATTTATTTTAGTTTAATAGCAACTTTTCTCTCTGCAATGTAACTATACTTCCTTTGTTGCCGTCATCTTGCAGAGATCTTGCTGCAAGGCACCTGCTCTTTCTTCAGACATGTCCCCAGTTGCTGATTCTGAAGAAGTCCACACCTTTTAAGGGAATGGATACAAGGGGATATTTGGTGCTGCCTGTACAGATGACAGTTTCTGTACCAAAATTGGTTTTTGACTAATGAAAAAGTATGCTTGCCAAAGGCTCAGTGGCAGTCAGTGATTAAGTCAACAAAAGAAGCAGGAAAAGATTTTGCATTTGAAAGATCCACTTTATGAGAGTGTAATTTCCTGTTTATCTTTTTTTTCCAGGAAAAAAATAGTCATCTATTTGGCATGATTCCAAAGTAAGTCTTTAAATCATAATTACAGTAAATTTAATAGACAATGTTATTGCTGTTTTGTACAGCAAAGCTGTACATCACTAAGTAATTGGCAACAGATGTGGATCCCTTCCCCCACAACACCAATTAAAAAAGTCTAATTTTAAAAAGATGTATTTCTGAAGAAGCCTTCTTTAAGATTATACATTCAAGAGATCTATCTCTCCCTACTTAAACATCTCGATAGCTGATATATGGTTTCCCTTTGTGGCATTCACTTTCTATCAGCATGAAGTAGGTCTGGTCTATCTTTGTAACATAAAACTGTGCCTCCAAGAAAATGTGAGACAACTGTTATGATTGGAAAAAAGAGCCGCACATTTATTAACTATAAAAACCTGCAGTTAGCATAAAGCAATGTACAGTATAGGCACCCAATAAGTAATCCCTTTCTCACTAACTGCTAAGCAAAAACTGCTTGGCCTAGTGCCCTAAGTCATATGCAGGGCTGAACTGCTGGGGGTCGCAGGGGTTCGTGAGAGCCCCTAGCTAAGATTCTGTGCAGTTCAGAGAACTCCCAAATCCCACTCCTGGCTGGCCCCTCCCAGCCCCTTCCAAGAGTCCCCACATGGCCCGTTTGGATGCAGGTAAGTGCAGGATGTGCGCAGAGGCTCGGGGAGAGCAAAAAATGGGCCTCCCAAAGTTCAGGAAGGCCAGAAATGGGCTTGTTTCTGGCTTCCATAGAGCCTCCAGAGTCCAGGGAGGCCATTTTCATCCTCCTGGAGGCTCAAGGAAAGCCTCCGGAGCTCGGTGAGAGCAAAAACACCCCCATCATGGTGCAGGAGGCTGACTAGGCCACACCCACTATGACCACTCCCACCATGGCCATGCTCACCTAGCAACCAGGCAGAGAGCCCTTTCCTAAAATTTTTGAAGCCTGGTCATATGTCTTTAAATTGGATTGTTCTTAAGCAACCCTTCCTGAAGGCCAGACGAGGGTCCCAGTTTATTCTACTCAGCCTCATGAATCAGGTTTGATTACAAGCAACCTGGCGGAGGACAAGTGAAATGTCACTTGCCTCATGAAGGCAGGCAATAATCTACCTGGGTTCTTGTGCCACCAGACACTGAGATTCTTGCCCCACCTGTAGCAAATAGTTCAGGGAAGGCTGCTGCTTCTAAAGACAAAGCTGAAGAGTTTGGAGGCATTTTCAAAGCTCCATATTCTCATATCTACATTCAGGCAGAAACAAGTTGAAATATTTTTGTTTGGACAACCTTTTAAACGAAGTGAGCAACCAAACACAGGGGTTCAGTCTTCCATCCTTGCCCATCTCAAGAGCAGCCACCTGAAAGTTTGAAAGTCAAGAAACATCTTCATTTGAAGGCTGAGTGCACTTGCTTGATCTGGTACATTATTTCTATAGAGCATGTGATGACACATTTTTGGATATGCAAATATTTTTTAAACTGCCCAAAAAGAAAATATGCAAATTTGGACTAAACCCCACAAATGGAATACTAATAGCAATAAAAATACAACAACCCAACTGAGCATATGTAATCACCTTCCTCCAGTACTGTAGCTTTGCCCACTGGAAAATTAATTCTGATTATCAAGAACTGGGGAGGAGCAAATTCACTTCAAGCACAAAGATAACCAAGTCAGCCTAAAGAGGCTGTCTTTATGTAGCAATAGCGACAAGCACTTAGACCAGAGGTCTCCAAACTTGGCAACTTTAAGACTTGTGGACTTCAACTCCCAGAATTCTCCAGCCAGCATAGCTTAAAGTTGCCAAGTTTGGGGACCCCTGACTTACATTTATATACTGCTTCACAGTGTTTTAGAGCCCTCACTAAGAGGTTTGCAGAGTCAGCATATTGCCCCCAACAATCTGGGTCCTCATTTTACCTACCTTGGAAGCATGAGTGGCTGAGTCAACCTTGAGCCTGGTGATAATCGAACTGCCAAATTGCAGGCAGCTGGCAGGCAGCAGAAGAATTCTGCAATACTGCATTCTAACCACTATGCCACCATGGCTCATTGTAGACCCTGAGCCTAAAATAAGGCCTGATTCTCAACATCTTTAAAGCAATGCAGTATCCTCCCCAGAAGGAAGCTATTCAAATGTTAGTCCAAGGGGGTTCAAATGCAGTTGTTCTTATTGAAAAAGTCCCTTCTCTGTCCTGTATAGTCAGTGCAAATTGCTGGATGCTGCAGCCAGTAGTTGACCTCCTTTGCTTGCTGTGTGTCTTTCTGCTGCTCTGTTAAGAAGTTACAATCCACAAAGCAGAGCAACCAAGCAATGCCATACCCCCCCCCAAAAAAAATCAACAATTGTTATGTTATATGTTACTTCATTTTCAAAGCTTTCAGAAGAATATTCAGAAGCTTAATGTCAAAGAACATTAAAAACATTGAATACTCACTTGAATCAGAATATTATTTCTTGCAGTGCTTCATTAGTTATGCTTACTTTCAAGATATGCAAAAGAATATCTTATACTTTTTCAGTAAACAGGTTTTATCGAACAAATATAGTTTATCTATCTTTATTGCTCTACTGGGTGAGTCAGGTAAAGTATGGAGATACTTGCTTTTTGCAGCATTTACCTGGAGGGTGATTTTGCCAGCTTCACTTGTTATATGACTAATGGTTTCTTGTAGGTCTTCCTGAGTATGGCCATATCAGCAGCAAAGGTTAAATCTATTGTTATTGAATCATATGACCCTGTAACATTGGTCTTTCTATCCAATGCTTTTTTCGGAATATGATTCATGCATATATAGTGGCAAAAGGTTATCACCTTAATGAACTCCAGTTGAAATGAAGGAGCATTGACTGTCTGTACTCCCATAATGGGCTTGGATGATTCAGCATATTTTGAGTGATAGTACATCTAGAGTTTGATGTTGTTAAAATACCAAATACCAAATTGGAACAAAGAGATTGTGAATTCCATCCTCTGAAGCATAATGGCAGCTGGATAATTTTGGAGCAGTCACCCTCTTTCAGTTTTAGGAATGGAGCAAGGGCGAACCACTTCTGAAAAGGGGGGGGGGGGTTGAAGCCTTGCCCAAATGGTATAATGGTGCATTAGCAAAAGCTAATCAATAAAGATATTAATACATTAATAAATGTTATGTGTACTTTTTTGACAAAACACAAAATATAGTTTCAGTAGATGCTAATTTGTGAATATTTGATCAAAGCAGTTATGCCCAGGTTTAAATCCAGCTTGTTTTTCTGTAGTTCTTTTATTTATTTCAGATAGGAGGCAATTGAGAAATATTCTTTCCATAATTTTGTATTCAATATTCAGCAGGGAAATATCTCCATATTTGCTCCATGAGGTTTATTTCCTCTCTTGTGTAATAAAACGATAACTGACTGCTATTTCAGTTCCCATATTTTCCTAATAAAACTTCAAGTTTAAGAACTAAGGGAATCCTGGGAGTCTTATATATTTCTGGCTCCAGCTAATTTCATCCTGGCAACTTCCTATTCTTCAAGGACTTTTGTATTTCATCCAGTCCTGAAAGGACTTTATCCATGGAGTATATTGATTTTTTTTAAAAAAAATATCTGAACTATATTTAATAATACTAGTATCCAAAGTTACTAGAGTTGGGTGGTTTACAAGTTCCATGAAATATTTCTTCCATTGTTCTACATCCCTACCTTTCTTTTTTCTTGTTACACAAAATTCTGTCATTTTCATCTGTGATAATATAATTAACAGGTGCTTTATATTTTCTTGCCAGTTCTTTCATAAGATGAAATAGTTTTTTCAAGCTATCCTTTTCTCTTGTTTTCCTTTGATTTGACAATTGTTTAACCACATCAAGACTTTGTGTATTTTCTTGGTGTTCCTACTCACCTTGATGGTAGTACTATGAATAACAATTCTCACTTTAGATGAGTAGGTCTAAAATTATAGAGTGCTGTTATCTACTTGTTTTTGTATTTCTTTTGAAATTATCAAGAGTATCTGATGGATATTGTTTTTTATTCCATCCAATAAAGGGCTTTAAGCTTGCTTATTATTCGTTATAATTAGTTGTTTAATTTGTTATGACCAACATTTACTATTTAATTGAATCAATTTTTATTCTAGCACATTTTAAGAAAGCCAGTTTGATCTAGTGGTTAAGGCACCAATCTAGAAACCAGAGGACTGTGAGTTCTAGTCCTATTTTAGGCATGAAAGCCAACTGGATGACTCTGGGCCAGTCACTCTCTCTCAGCCCAAGTATCTCACAGAGTAGCTGTTGTTGTGGGAAAAACAGGAGGCGGAAGAGTTACTGCACATGACCAGTGCCTTGATTTATTTATAAAAATAATAAAGGTGAGATAAAAAGAAAATAAAGAGATAACATTAACATTTACTCTGACCACCAGAAAAAAAAAATTAAAAAAAGTTTTATTTGGGTTTTCATAAAACATAATACAAATATTATTTTTTTGAGAACAGCATGATTCCAGGTTATCACTTCTCCATACAGACATAAACTCGGTTACATATTCATCTTTATATTCTATTCCATATCTTATAATTATTTTAGCATTTTCAATTATATATTTTTTTCTAAGTTTCAATTACTAATCATTATATTTATACTTTAGTCTGTCCTGTTTCAATTTCAAATTCTCTTTCTCATAAAGCAAGTTTTTCCCTGTAGTTACTAACTGAAGTATAACACCTTTGTATCTTTTAATTTTTATCCATTCAAATCTTATTTAAAATTGGATTTATACCTTTACAATTATAATATTCAATATCTAATCTCTATTTTATAACGCATAATTCTTGCCATAATTCTTGCCGATTCTGCTTGGTACATTCCATTAAAAATACACACGAAGTTCATATATGTATGTATGTATAGACAGACAGACAGACAGACAGACAGACAGACAGACAGACAGACAGACAGACAGACAGACACACACACACACACACACACACACATATATATATATATATATATATATATATATATATTCGTAGATTTTCATGGGTACAGGTATGTAGGTCTAGGTGTGTTTGGGTCTTTTCCCATGTAAGATTAAGAGTATCTTGGCAACGTTTCGGTGAGGTCCCACTTGCCATCCTCAGGCTGGTGCTTTCGGCTTTGTGCCAATGCAAGCAGTGTGTGATTAGAGCTGCTGACTCTCTCTATATACTGGTGGTGGGGGCTGGTGTGCTGGGCTGGTTGGCTGTGCTGCTGCCTCTTGATTGGTTGATGGATGATTCCTTCAAAATTACTTTCATGTCCTGTGGCTTTAAGGTGCTGGAAGAGGGAGGAAGTATTTTCTTCTCTTCTGACTGCGTTTTTGTGTTCTGCAATGCGTGCATTTATTCTCCTGTTGGTTTGTCCAATGTATGTGGCTGGGCAATTGTTGCATGGTATTTCATAAACTCCTTGGTTTTCTAGCTGGATCTTGTCTTTGGGGTTTCTTAGGATGTTGGCTATTTTTTGGTCAGTGCCGAAGGCTGTCCTGATATTGTGTTTGTGGAGAATTTTGCTGATTTTGTCTGTGGTGCCTTTGATGTAGGGGAGGAGTGCGATACCGATGTCTTGTTCTGTGTCTTGGAGTTTGAGGGGTATCTCTTTTCAGATTAGATTGGTGATAGTGTTTCTTTGGAATCTGTTGGAAATTAATATGTTAGTGAGGGTGTGTAGTTCTGTCTCAGGTGGTCTTTGTCAGCTAGGCATTTGGTTCTGAAGATGGGGGTCTTGGCTACGGAGTTGAACCAAATTAATATCCAACACTGAACACTCCAGCAAGAGAATAATCAGGGAAGCCATCGAGATAGAGAAACACCCCCATAACATGAATAGACGGGACGATACCTCCCACCTACCAGACATCTGGAAGCTAGCCTTCACCAACATACGAGTCCCAGCCACGAAAACCAACACCAGACCCAAAACAACGTGGGATACCACCGCCAATTCCCCTCATCAGACCCAGGCCCAAGCCCATCCTATAAATGAAGGACAGCTACCATCCAGAAAACAGACCACGGCTGCTTCGCCAGCTGTCGCACCCCCGACCCCAAAACCAAACAAGCTGACACACACCAAGAACACCGACCCCGCCCCAAACTCGAAGCCAGACTAAAACCCAGAATGCTACATCACACCAGCCCCCACCACCAATATATATAGAGAGATGGTACTCCGATCACACACTGCACTGGCACAAAGCCGAAAGCACCAGCCTGAGGATGGCGAGTGGGACCTCACCGAAACGTCGCCAAGATACTCTTAATCTTACATGGGAAAAGACCCGAACACACCTAGACCTACACACACACACACACACACACACATACACAATAGTATTTAAAATACTTATTCTTTTCAATTGAGTTTTATAATTCATTAAAGAGAATAAAAATATTTTCATCTTTCCGTGCTTTTATTCCCTTTCTCTCTTTATTTCATTTAATTATTAACAAACGTTCCATTACTTAATAGTATCAGTTGCCATTCACTTTAATCACCTGTATTTCATATTTTCTGGCTCGTTACTGTTTTTAATTAAACAATATAGTCAATAATATATTCAAATTCATCCTGTCAACTGATATTAATTCAATGAATAGTCTTTCATATTTCTTTTCCATTATATTTTTATAAATCATAGAAAGCAGTTAAAATATTTCCATCCTTTCCTATCTTTGTTCTCTTATTCATTTATTTATTAACAAAAATTCCATTACATAACAATGCCAATTATATCTATCACTTTAATCATCTATATTTTACATTTTCTAACTCTTTACTATTTCTAATATGACACTATCTCATGTACCCTTATAGAATCCTCTCTTTCAGTTAAATTTTTAACCATTGTCTCTGTGTCTTTTAAGTAAGCTTAAACCTTTAATCATTATACATTTTCCCTGCTTCTCTATATCCTGTTTCTGTCCTTTATAACTTCTTATCCTTTCCGTCTTCCCCCTCTTCTTCTCCCTCTCCTTTTTGTCCCCCTTTCTCTCTGATTTTCCCTTCTGTAGTCCTCTCTTCTGCTTCTTCCTAATGTTATAATTACTTTTCAAACTACTCTTCTTTTTGATTGTTGTTTCAGATATTAAGTTTTTAACTCCTTTCCTCCCTTTCCCTTTTTTTTTTACCTCACTTAAAGTTGTTTGATCATTGAAGATGGCTTCTTCTTTGTCCCACCCTTCTTGTTCTATGAGTGTTTCTTGTTGTTCAGAATCTCCATTTCTAAAAATTGAAATACAAAGCCAAAAATTCCTCTTCCCTCTTGTGTGTCTTTTTTCTGTTTTTAAGTATCATTTTCAGCTCTTCAAGGAGTGATGCCATTTTAAACACTTTTAAACAACCCCCCAATTGATTTTAGTTCATATCCTTAAAATCCAGTATCCAAAATTCCAAAGATCACCAAATAATCCAAAGCTGTTTCTTCTTGCTTCTTTTTTCACTTTCTCTTTCCAGCGGCTGTGTTATCTTGTAACAAAGTTTCAGCTACAATGTATCTTTTAGGAGTCTTGTTCAAATTCCACTGTTCATTCGCTTTACTTGCAGGTGGTCTCCTCCATTTTTCCAGATCCCACCCTTTTCCCCCTCTGCTTTCCTTCTTTTATAAATTTTAAAATATCCAAAAGTCTTTATTATCCCTTTGACACTTAATTTTCAGCTTAAAATTGTCTATTAATGACAAAGTGGATCGATATCAATTTCTTGCTTGGATCTCTTCTTCTTAACATTCAAAGTCAATTTAGAACTATCAATGTGAGAGGAAAAAAACCCAAGTTTTTTCCCTTTCCCCTTCTCCTTCGCTGCTTAAAAATCTTCTTTAGGAATAATATTAATCTTTATGGTTCAAATTCCAGGGTACCTTACATAGATGTTTTCTCAGTTCAACCCGGTCAGTCAAAACTTTCTCCTTTTAACTTCCTCCTGCACAATCTTGTCTGGCTGGGTTCTTCTTTGAGGTGGCCATTTCTGACCACTGCTGCAACCGCCTTTGGGAAAGGGAGTAATGGCCAGCCAAGGAGGAGAGATGCGGTTCTCCTCGACCCCACTGGCAGTCTTCCCCTTCTTCACCACCTCTACGGGGTGGCTTCAGCCCCAAATCCAAACAGCTCGGGGCGCTCCAGCAGCAAACATGGATCAAAACCGCACATGATCATGGATTTCGGTCCATCGCCAAAAAAGCCCAAACCAGAAGACTGACCACCATAAAATTTTATGTAAACAGAAATAATGGTTTTTTTAAAAAAAATTACCTGGGCTGCCCCATGTTGGTAAATGTTGAGTTGGAGGACTAAAAAGATGTTTGTTAATATTAAACTGTGAAGAACAGTTGCCACATCATTGAAGTCATCCAGTCCTATACATTTGGTTTAGGATGTTTGTGTTCATTGTACCTTTATTCTCACAATGGCAAGTTTGGGTGCTGAAGTCACTGGCAACTATGAGATAGTCAACTTTTTGGAAATGCTGTGATTTCCCATGCAGAGCACTCTGCACTATTACTTTGTACATGGGCAGATATAGTTTGCAGCTACAGATGAAGCACAGGTAGGTGTTCATTTACTCATTCATATATGATTGCATTCAAAAATTCAGCTGGTACTTTTACTCCATGGTACCATGTTAATTTGTGGATCTACTATGGTAGCAATAGCACTATAGCAATAGCACTTAGACTTATATACCATTTTATAGTGCTTTACAGCCCTCTCTAAGAGTTTTACAGAGTCAGCATATTTCCCCAACAATCTGGGTCCTCATTTTACCCACCTCAGAAGGATGGAAGGCTGAGTCAACCTTAAGCTTGGTGGGGTTTGAACTGCCAAATTGCCAGACAGCCAATAGTTTATAGAAGTGGCATTCTAACTGTTGAGGTAATTCTCCGTTAGGAGAATGAGCGCATACAGGGAGATGTATTTGAGAGTAGTGTTTGAATAATACACACACAGCACACAGATACACAGTACAGTAAATGTAGGTTTTTACTGTAGGTTTAAGCCAAGTTCAAACAAGCAGTCCAAAAGTCATTCACAGGTAAAATCAGTCAGTTTTTCAGTCCAGTGATAATCCAATAACAAAGTCCAGTGTCAAAAACAGTTCAGTATCAGACTTACATCAAATCCAGGAATAACAGTCAATAGGAGGAAAGGCAATACTCTCCAACAGAAGGAAACAGAGACTCACTAAGATTTCTTCTGAGACTAAGACTAAGACTAAACAACCCAGGTTTCTGGCTCCATCTTATGGCCACTTGAGAAACCACACCCAACTACAGTTTTGCATTTCTTAAAGATACAGTATTAAAATGTCTATCCTGGTTTATATATTGTCCAATCGAAATAGCTGTTAGGTAGCTTACATTCCTAACACTAACTACTGTGTCACCGAGGCTTTGATACAATGTAAAGCTGGTATTTTAATTAAGGTAATAAATAGCTAAAATTAGGACTGACTCAAATATTGCAATATTTTGGTATACATTATTTTGGGGGAAAATATTGAGAGATTTAGGAGAAACTTAATAGTCATTTGAATAAAGAAGTAGGGGAAGAGCTAGTAGTTGCAGAACCAGAAACAAAATTAACTATTAATAAGTTAGAAAAGCAGATGTAAGACCCATGTTTTTAAAACCTGTCTTCTTAAAGATCTCAATATATTATTTGCTTATTTGCTTCTCAATAGAAGAGAATATAATTATATGAATTAGAATTTATAGGAATATAAAATACTCTATATCACCATTATTTTATGTATTTATTTAACAATGAGTGTATATATGCCCATCTTATGCAGCATAATACTAGGCAACTCACAAATAATTATAAACATGCCAAATTTAATATAAATTAATCCAATGGTTTTCAAATTATACATCATTAACATCTCATTTAAAAAATATCAGTAACTATAACCTTTTTGTTTTGAATCAGCACCCTTAAATTTACTGTTAAAATTTGCCAAGATATTTACAGTGGTATATTTCAGACCTACAGATAGAAATGTTTTAGTTCAAAGGAAATAATGTTTATAAGAAACAATAAGGCTATATAAACTTTCAAAGGGGTGATTCATTCATTCATTTTGAAAGTTTTGATCAAATTACCCGTCTGAATCTTCAGATCTTATTTCCCAGGTGATCTGCCACATCAAATCAAATTAGGCACTTTCAAATTGCTTTGAAAAGATTCAGAGATAATTTAGAGATTAGATGGGGTTTTCTGATGTTTTCTGATTTATGGAATTTGAACAGCATTTGGATAAAGCTGGAAGAGGCAAGTTGAATACTGCCACATGGCTCTTCACTAGCCAAGGAGCCTTATCATCTTCTCTACCTCATCTTCCCCCACCCCGCTTAGAATTTTTCAGAGTTTATAACTGGGCCCAATTAAGGAGTTGGTTAATATTGAGCTCTAGTTCAACATCTTCATAAATTATTTAGATGAAGAAACAGGAAACGTATCAAATTTACAGATGACATGAAACTGGTAAGAATAGCCTACACTCTAGAAAATAGGGCTCAAGATCCAGAAGGATCTCCACAGACTTGAATACTGGGCCCTAGCCAACAAAATGAAATTCAGTGTAGAAAAAAGTAATCACTTAGGCAAAAAAATATATCAAATGCACAGGTACAGATTACGTGAAACCTGGCTCAAAAGCAATAACTGTGAGAGGGATTTTGGAGTTCAAATGGACAGTCAATCGGTCAATCAGAATAGAGCTGGAAGGGATCTTGGAGGTCTTCTAGTGATCTAGTCCAATCCTGTGCTCAAGCAAGAAACCCTATACCATTTCAGATAGGTAGCTGTCCAATCTTTTCTTTAAAATCTCCAGTGATGAAGCACCTACAACTTCTGAAGACAAACTGTTCCACTGGTTAATTATCCTCACTGTTAGAAAGTTTCTCCTTAATTCCAGGTTGGTTATCTCCTTGATTAGTTTCCATTCTAATTGTCTTGCCTTCTGGTGCTTTGGAAAATAAGTTGACTTGACAACCTCTTCTTTGAGGCACCCTCCCAAATACTGGAATACTGCTACCATGTCACCCCTAGTTCTTTTCTCTAGACTGGCCATACCCAATTCCTGCAACTGTTCTTCATATGTTTTAGTCTCCATGCCTTTAATTGTCTTAGTTGCTCTTCTTTGTATTTTTTCCAAAGTCTCAACATCTTTTTTGTAATGTGGTGACCAAAACTGGTTACTGTATTCCAGTGATGGGATTCAATTTTTTTTACTACCGGTTCTGTGGGTGTGGCTTGGTGGGCATGGCAGGAGCAAGATACTGTAAAATCTCCAGTGACTGGAGGTGGTATTTGCTGGTTCTCCGAACTACTCAAAATTTCTGCTACCGGTTCTCCAGAACTGATCAGAACCTGCTGAATACCACCTCTGCTGTATTCCAAGTGAGGCCTTATTAAAGATTTATAAAGTGGTACTAATACTTCACGTGATTTTGATTCTATGCTTCTGTTTATACAACCAAGGATTGTAATAGCTTTTTGGCTGCTTCTGCATACTGCTGGCTCATGTTTAAGTGACTGTTCACTAGGATTCCAATGTTCCTCTCACGGTTACTGTTTTTGAGCCAGTTTGTTTTTAATTGTACCTTTTCCTGCCTATGTTTAAAACTTTGCTTTTCTCCACATTAAATTTCATGTTATTGGATAGGTTCAAGTCTCAAGATTTTTTTGGATTGAGTCTTTTTGGATTTGAGGTTGTTTTCTGGGGTGTTGGCTATTCGTGCCAGCTTATTGTCATCTGCAAATATGATGAGTTCCCCTTCTATTCCTTCATCCAAGTTGTTTATGAAGATATTGAAGAGTATTGGGCTTAATGCAGAATCTTGTGGTACCCCACTGCTTACTTCTCTCCATGTAGATGTAGGACTACTCATTGAATATGGTTTGTCAGCCAATTACAAATCCATCTGGTGGTGATGCTGTCTATCCTACATTTTTCTAGTTTACCAAGAAGTAGGTTGTGGCCTACTTTGTTGAATGTTTTTCTGAAGTCTAAGTATACCATGTTCCACAGCATTTCACTTGTTTACTAATTTAATCACTTTGTCAAAGAATGAAATAATGGTTTGATATGATATGTTTTTAACAAACCTGTGCTGGCTTTTAGTTACCATTTTATTATTTATTTGTTTCTAGTTGTTCGCAGTTCTGGTTTTTGATTATTTTTTCCAGTATCTTCCCAGGTATTGGTGTTAGGCTGACTGGTCTCCTGGGTCTGTTTTTTCCCCTTTTTTGAAGGTGGGTACCACAACAGCCCTTTTCTAGACCTCTGGTAGTTCCTGGGTAACCCAGGATTTTTTAAAGATAAAGAACAATGGTTCTGAGATAACATCACTTAAATATAATCACTTAAATATAAGCCAGCAGTGTGCAGAAGCAGCCCCAAAAGCCAATGCAATCCTAGATTGCATTAACACAAGGGTGGGATTCAAATTTTTTAACAACCAGTCCTGTGAGCATGGCTTAGTTAGAAGGTGTGTCTTGGTGGTCATGTGACTGGGTGGGCATGGCCAACTCAATGTCATTCATGACAAGGGGTACTTCTTGCCTGGCCTCTCATGACAGTGGGGATGTTGCAATGGTAGTGTGAAAAATGGTCATAAGTCACTTTTTTCAGTGCCATTGTAACTTTGAATGGTCACTAAATGAACTGTTGTAAGTCAAGAATTACCTGTACAAAAATACAAAAAGCTTCTTTGCTTGCAAAAAGCTGCCCTAAATGCCAATCATTAGATTAAAAATACCTGCAAGCTGGAGCTACAAATCAGGCATGGTGCCAGAGCACCTTGAGGAATTAAAACAGTTAAAATGCATGATAACTATCAGCAGCCAACTCTTGCTCATAAAGTGAAACTCTTTAGCAGAGAGGTCATGTAAGCTCTTAAGGTCAGGAAAAGCAATCCTTAGATCCATTTGCACCACTTAAAGACTCCAGCTGGTCTCACTCACCTCACAAGATATCCTAAGGAAATCATCCCGATTCAAGGAAAGGTCACTTGCCTCCCCAAAAAGCAGTAACAAAAACAGTGCCAAGCTTGCATCCTGCCTCTTGGAAGTACACCCCAAAAGGACAGTGCTAGGAACTACTAAAGCAGTGAAGGAAGACCCCCTCCCCAGATAGAAAAAGAAACCATGAGGCAGGAAAAAAATCAAACACAATACAAAAAATTCAATCACAACAGTAGCTGTTGCTACGTCTTTTTCCTCCCAAACAAAGCTGAATAGGGAAAATTATCTCCTCAATAAACACAGGATTAAACATCACCAAGCACGGAATTAAACTTAACCAAAAACCAGTTTTATACCAAAACTCAGAAAGGGTATGTAAACTCATGTTTGAATGTCAATCTTTCTAGTTAGCCAAGAAGCCTTGCTGAATGTCACTTATCTTGGTTCCTTGTCATTAAAAAGCTTCTTTCCACAGCTCTGCTTCTTATTCAATTATTTCTTCAAAGTGCTGATCATTACATGCAGGCTGGAAGTATTTCCAGGGGAGTATTTCCTCCCAACAGCCGTGTAAAAAGCTTAAAACAACCCTTCCACTTTAAGAAAGTATCAAGAAAGAATGAAAAATCTCCTTCGGAGACAGTAAGTCTAGGCATACTGCCAAGAATGTAATAAGGGTGGGAAAAAAATAAAAGGAGATTTCTTGTAACTACCAGTTCTCCAAACTGCTTGGAAAGTTAATAAGGGGTTCTATAGAACCAGTAGAATCCCACCCCTGCATTAACAGAGGGATAGATCCAAGATCACATGAAGTATTAGTTTCACTTTATAAAGCCTTAGTAAGACCACACTTAGAATACTACATCCAGTTTTTGTCACCATAATCATAAAAAAGTTGTAGAGTGCAGAAAAGAGCAACAAAAATGAATAAGGGCCTCACAAAGAACAGTTGCAGGAATTGAGTATGTCTAGTTTTGTGAAAGTAAGGACTAGGGCTGATATAATAGCAGTGTTCCAATATTTGAAGGGCTGCCACAAATAAGAGGGGGCTCAGCCTAGTTTTCAAAGCACCAAAAGGCCAGACAAGAAGCAAGGGATAGAAACTAACTAAAAAGAGAAACAACCTATAACTAAGGATAAATTTCCTGACAGTGAGATCAACCACTGGAACAGCTTGCCTTCAGAAATTGTGGGTGCTCCATCACTGTAGGCTTTTAAAAAGAGATTGGACAGCCATTGCCTCAAATGGTATATGATCTCCTTCTTGAGCAGTGGATTGGATTAGCACACCTCCAAAATCCCTTCAAAGTCTCATGTTTGTTATTCTGTTAGTTTGGAGTCAAGCAAGTCTTCTTGTATATCCTCCTAAACCAATCTTCCTAAAGGATTGTTGCTGGTATATTTTGAAATTTTATAATGTTTTATAGTTTAAATTTTTTAAATTTGAAATTATTCCATTTTTAATGCTTCATTTCATTGATTAAATTATAGACTGTCCAGAATCCTTGAGGGAGGTGGGCAATAAGTAAGTAAGTAAGTGAATGAATGAATGAATGAATGAATAAATAAATAAAATAGACTGTATTAATTGAATGGGAAATTATCAGATAGCAAAGTAAGATGGAATTCTTGGTTTAGGATATGTCTAGTTTTGCTAGTAAAGCCTTAGTAAGACCACACCTAGAATACTGAATCCAGTTTTGGTCCCCACACTATACAAAGATCTTGAGACTCTAGAAAAAGTGCAGAGAAGAGCTATCAAGATGATTAGGGGGCTGGAGACTAAAACATATGAAGAACGGTTACAAGAACTGGGCATGGCTAGTCTAGACTAGTGAAGAGAAGGACCAGGGGAGACATGGTAGCAGTGTTCCAATATTTGAGGGGCTGCTACAGAGAGGAAGGGGTCAAGCTATTTTCTAAAGCACCTGTAGGCCAGACAAGGAATAATGGATGGAAACTGAACAAGGAGAGATTTAACCTGGAAATAAGGAGAAATTTTCTGACAGTGAGAACTATCAACCAATGGAACAGCTTGCCCTCGGAAGTTGTGGGAGCTTCATCACTGGAGACTTTCAAGAAGAGCATCAGTTTTCTCATCCCTCTTGGCGCTCTGCTCTGCTGCACCCCCCACCCCCATTCGCTGCTCAGGGAAGGCACAGGAAAAGCAAGCAGAAATATAGTCTCGCTGGGGTGAAAGAGCTGAGATTGAGGAAGGCACAGGCAACAGAAGACCGAAGCTGCCACCTTTGAAAAGTGCTGCTTTTTGTTGCCTGTGCCTTATCTGATCTCTGCTCTTTCGCCCCAGCGAGAGCTATGTTTCTGCTCGCTTTCTTTTCCTGTGCTTTCCCTGGGGCAGCAATGGCTGGGGCAGTGAGGTCCAAAAGGTTGGCGACCCCTGCACTAGATGACCTACAAGGTCCCTTCCAATTTTGTTCATATGTTAAATCTATTAAAGCTCCAACTGGATTTCATTCTCTGCTTTCCACAACTTTTAATAATTGAGAAAATTGCATTTTCATAACTGCTTTTATATAACTTATTGTTATTTGACTAAAATATATTAGTAAAGTAATATGAAATATTTTAAATACAGAGAATCTTCACTTGGTTTAATAGCACAGTGGCTGAGAGTATTATGACAATAGGATCCAACTTTGAAATCCCAATTTTCTCGATATTATGACAAGATATATATATATATATTGTCATATATATTCAGCTCTAACTGAAAAGAGTTTTGGGTCAGTAGTATATTTCCAACTTTCTAAATTAACGATAAATCTTCCAAATGAAAAAAAACAAATCTTCCAAATCTTCCAAAATGAAGAAATGTAGGAACAGTAGTGGAACAGAAAGTAAACATGAGAGTTTAAGGAAATTGGAAATCTGATTTCTCATCTTAGTGATGGCACGCACATTTTGGTGACTTTTTGAAGGCACTCAGAAAGATACAAAATATTCATGGAGAATTGCTATATACCTATCATCCAGAGTTGGTATTCAGCAGGTTCTGACCAGTTCTGGAGAACCAGTAGCGGAAATTTTGAGTAGTTCAGAGAAGCAGAAAATACCACTTTTGACTGGAGATTTTACAGTATACTTCCCCTGCCACGCCCACCAAGCCATGCCCACAAAAACGTTAGTAAAAAAAATTGAATTCCACTACTGCTATCAGCACATTAAAAATAATGTCTTGGCAGTATATAAAAAGCTATGAAATATATTTAAAGCCAATGTGCTGTATTCAGTGAAACTTATTTCCATGCCAATATATACAGCAATAGAACCAATTTTTATTGTAACATGCTTTGGTGAAAGTGTTTAAAAATTTTGACATTATTGGTGAGACCACTAATTATGTATTTTCAATCATATAAAAGAGCTTGTGTGTATGTGTGTGTGTTTTTATGTAAAAGAGATGGTACAATTTAGGATCCATTTAACTGATAAATTATTGAAGGTATTCAATCTATATTAGTAATTATTTCTTATGCCACAGATGCAACCATTCTTAGCTAGTGGTGTTTTCTTAAATAAAAGATTTATGTGTTGGATAGATAGATAGATAGATAGATAGATAGAGAGAGAGAGAGAGAGAGAGAGAGAGAGAGAGAGAGAGAGAGAGAGATGGTATAGATATAGGTATAGATCTATCTATCTATCTATCTATCTATCTATCTATCTATCTATCTATATCAATTTATATATCTGTCTGATCCGTGTATCTGCCATTCTTCAGAGGAAAAAAAGGGTGTGTGTGGATTTGATACATTTAGTTCTTTTCCTCTCTATGTATCCTATGTATCCTATTTCTTGCCTTGTTTTTTGCATAACCTTTTACCTGATTTATAACTGTTGCCTGGAACCTCAAAACCCCAGAAAATTCTCACCTTTTGAGGAATGCGAGGGGAAGAGGGGGCCATGTGGATTGCAATCCCGGAAGATAGCCTGAGAAACTTTTCTTATCTGCTTTCTCAGAGATGCTGGTACAATAACATCTTCACACCTGCAGATTGGTGGAATCCACATCGGACTGTTGGGAAGGATTTCTAATTTCCTATATCCTAGTTCTATGCCCTGAGGGACCGCAGAGCCTACTTTGAATTTTGACTTGCTTTCACCCCTTTTCAATAAAAGATTCCTTTTGAAATACAAAGCTTTCAAGAGTCTATACTTGTTTTGAAGGGGGGGGGGGGAGAAGTTGGTCCTTACAATATCTAGATATAGATATATAGATATAGATATATTTTAAAAAGCAATAAATTGGGCTCCATTTGGATTCATTTGTCATGGTGGTATGTTGCATTTATTCTTGTATCAGGCAGCTTGTGCAGCAGGCCTAAGAAATTTATTGGTTGGACAGAAAATAGTGTAGCATCCAATGATTTGAAAATTATTATAGTAGCACATTTTATATTTCAGAGCCACATTTTTTTAAACCACCTAATTAAAATATCCTCCTTCAATCTTTTGAAAGCATTCTAAGCTATTTTCCTGTTTTAAACATTTGGAAAACTACTACGGGCCTCCAAAGGAAAAATGCAAGTTAAATTCTTTTGAAGCAAAGTTCTTTTAAGCTTCCATTACCTACTGTGGTATTTCATAAAGCTCAGGCTGCAGTCCAAGGTTGTTGGGAGGTTTTTGCTTAAGGGAGAAAATGATCAAGACAAAGGTATTACTTGCTTCATTTCATTCACCAGCCTAGTGAAGTATTCAGGAGTCTTACCTGAATCCTAGCCAGATGGAGAATCTATCATATTTCATACAAAGTGTAACAGTGGATGCTCATGTAAGATTTTCTGTTAACTGATAGAAAAATATCAACTTTTTTCTGCTAAAAAATGAGCAGAAATATACAAAATTCCTTAATCAAAATAGCAAAACCTGTGGTCTTTGTACCCCATGGTCTTGGTGCTAAATATCTACTGAGCCAAATAAATCCAAATCGTTTTAAAAACACAAAGATCATTCCAGTGACTAAAATCATGATTAACTTTATAAGCTTAGAATTACCAATTGGTTTATGTAACTTGCTTCTTCCTCTCAATTTGCTTTGCAGATTGTAGAGATTGCTTTGCATCTCTACAGATAATATTCATTTTTAGGCCAAGAAAATGTGATATTCTGGATTTCAGAAAATCAAGACAATGTTAAAATCATAGGAGTGGGACTTGCAGCTTGTAATCTTTGATGGGCCCAAATCTGTGGTGGGATTCAAATTTTTTTACTACCAGTTCTGTGGGTGTGGCTTCATGGGCATGGCAGAGGAAGGATAGTGTAAAATCTCCAGTCAGAGATGGCATTTGTTGGTTCTCTAAACTACTCAAAATTTCTACTACCGGTTCCCCAGAACTGGTCAGAACCTGTTGAATACTACCTCTGGCCCAAATGTCCCAATTGTTGATAAAATAGGCTCCTCAATAAATTACCAAAGGACAGCAGCACATTTACATCTTTAAAAAAGAGTTGTGTTAACCAAAAGTAATAAGAGACCCTTCTAGTAGCATTTTGAATCATTTCCTCATTATTTGTAGCTGATTTATCTTACAATTTTCTTCGCATATTCACACATCCTAGAAGAAGGGCTTTTAAATATGTTTTTAACTCCTTTATGATGTTTTGCTCTAATGGCCAGGATGATATGGACCTCTGCTAAATGGTTTCTGGCAAATTTAATGGAATGATCTTTGTGCCCTGCAGCAAATTTACAAGCATGCCATCTCAGTATTGCAAAAAATAGTTATTTCTTTATTCTGTTTTCCGACTTTTGTGTATGTATATACTTTTACTAAGTTTCTTCTCTGAAAAGTCAGAGCAGGTTTTATATAACAGATTTCCCTCATTCCAAATTCCTGCCCTTAATGTCAGTATTTTTTTTAGATATTTATCTCACTTTTTAAAAAAATTTGCAAGTCAAGATGACGAACATAGCAATACTCTTTCCTCCAATTTTCCCCACAACAACTCTGTGAGGTACGTTGGAAGACAAGATTTGCACTTACAGTAGGCAATTTTTCCCCTAGCACAATTTCTGCATCATTCTATATTCCAAATTTTTCTGGACTATTTAAATGAGATAATGAAGACACCACCATAATTAATTATTGTGGCTTCAATAGTATAGATTTATAGTCCATCTAGGATTAGATTGTCGCAATATTATGACAATTGTTGATCATAATAATTTTCCAGTTGAAGTTGTGTTATAGAAACATCAAAACAACTACACATTAAATTGTATAATAGAGGATTTTCAGATAAATTAGTAAAAGGAATGAAATTCAACATTTATTGATTGTCTATATTCAGAAAAATGTTCTACTTATCTATCATTATATCTCCTCTTACCAGTTTGTGATTCTACTAATATGCATCCTTCCACTACAGTAACAGGTTTCTCCTGTCAAGAAATCATGCTTATTATTTTTCCAACTGTATTAAAATATGCTTTTCTGAAATCCAGGATATATATGTTAATTTTATCCTACATTAATATAGGTAGTCCTCGATTTATGACAATTGAACCTAAAATTGGTGTTGCTAAGCAAGACAGTTATTAAGTGAGTTTTGCCCCATTTTATGACCTTTCTTGCCACTGTTGTTAAGTGAATCACTGCAGTTGTTAAACTAGTAACAGGGTTGTTAAGTGAAACTGGCTTCCCCATTGACTTTGCTTATCAAAAGGTTGCAAGGGACACTGCAATTATTATAAATATGAGCCAGCTGCCAAGAAGAAGAAGAAGAAGAAGAAGAAGAAGAAGAAGAAGAAGAAGAA
>NW_020769344.1:7638247-7675674 GCF_900518735.1 Pseudonaja textilis
AAGAAGAAGAAGAAGAAGAAGAAGAAGAAGAAGAAGAAGAAGAAGAATAACAATAACAATAACAATAACAATAACAATAACAATAACAACAACAACAACTTTATTGTCATTGTATAAGTACGAAACTGACTTCCGGTTTGAGCTTCTTCAGCGACAAACCGAAACCTCATCTCTGCGAGGCTTTGATCCGTGCTTGCCACTGGAGTGCCCCAAGCCGGCTGGTTTCGGGGCTAAGCCACCCCATAGAGGTGGTGAAGAGGGGGGAGACTGCCAGCAGGGTTGAGGAGAGCCACATCTCTCCTCCTCAGCTGGCCATGACTCCCTTTCCTGAAGGCGGTTGCGGCAGTGGTCAGAAGAACTCGACTGGGAAAGAATATGCAGGAGGAAGATAAGAAGAGAAAGTTTTGGTTGACCGGGTTAAACTGCAAAAGCAATAAATAAGGTACCCTGGAATTGAAACTATTAAAAAACAATAACATTGTTCCCTAAGAAGATTTTTAAGCTGCGAAGGAGAGAGAAAAGGGAAAAGATTTGGGTTTTTTTCCTCCTTTTTCCTATACTGACAGCTAAGAGACTTAAGTAAGAAATTGGAAAAAAAATCCACTTTGACATCAATAGGCATTTAATGCTGAAAATAAAAAGTCAAAGGGATAATAAAGATTTCTGGATAATTAAAAGCTTTTGAAAACAGGAAAGGGGAGGAAAAGAATAAAAGGGCAGGATCTGGAAGGGAGGAGACTGCCTGGAATTAAAAAAGAACTTATAGCAAAATCTCAACAAGACTTCCAAAAGATACATTCTAACTGAAATATCGCAACAAAAACCCCAGGAAGAGAAAGTTGAAAAAGAAATAAGAAGATATAGCTCGGGACTATCTGGATTACTTGATGATTTCTGGATTCTTGGTTATTGTTTTGAATGACTAAAATCAATCGGGTGGTTGTTTAAAACTGTTTAAAATGGCTCCACTTTTAGAAGAACTGAAAATGGAACTTAAAAAGTACAAAGAAGATGCACAAGAAGGGAAAGGTTCTTTCGGCTTCGTATTTCAGTTTTTAGAAATGGAGATTTGGAATTATGAGAAATAACAAGAAATGCCTGCAGAACAAGAAGATTGCAACAAAGAAGAAGCCATCTTTAATGAACAAGTAATCTTAGATTGGGGGGGGAAGGAAAGTGGGGGAGAGAATGGAAAGTTTAAGATTGGAAAAAACAACTCCCCCTCCCCCCCAAAATAGAGTGAAAAATAAGTACAAAATCAGAAAGCAACAGAAGAGGGAAATGCAGAAGAGAGAATTAGAACTAGATAGACAAGGGGGTAAAAAGGGGAGGGGGAAGATGAGAGGGAAGAAAGAAAGGAAAAAAAGTCATAAAGGACAGAAACAAAATACAGAGAAACAGGGCCTATTTAGAGATAATGGGTAAAAATTTAATGGAAAATGTACCTCTGCAAAGGTACATAAGATAGTATGGTTATATTAGAAACAGAAATAATTTTAGAAAATACGAAACAATGTATGATTAAAATGTCTGATAAAATAGCTATCGTAATTCAGTGGAATGTTTGTCAATAAATAAATGTAATAAAAGGTATATTTAATGATTTATAAAACATATGTGAAGAAAAATAAGGGAAAAATTAATTATGGAGATTATATATGTTTTTAAGGAAGTATGATATTTAATTGAAAAGAAGTGTTAAAGATGTTAAGATTTTAATGATTATTAATGATAGAACTGAACTGGAATGGAATGAGGATTTATAATTACATATATTTACAATCTTTTTTTAAAAAAAGAATATAGTGTGTATTTTAAGAATGTACCAAGTAGAATTCTATTGGAAGTTATGTATTATGTATTATATTGAAGGTCATAACCTTAAGGTATATATTGAAGTTTAAATAAGAGTCGAATGGATGTAATTAAAAGATATAAAGGTGTCATACTCCAATTAGTAACTACAGGAGAAAACTTGTTTAATGAGAATAGATAATATGAAATTGAAACAGAACAGACAAAAGTATAAATATAATTATTTGAATTGAGATGAGATAATCAAAATAAAATTGAGAAAATTAAAAGAGGGGAAAAACTATACAGAAAATGTAAAATAGTATAAGATATGGAATAGAATACAAAAAGAAGCATGAAATTGAGTTTTGTGTCTGTATAAAGAAGTTCAACCCAGGACCATGCTATTTTCAAAAAAGATGTTTTACTTGTATTTTGTATGTGTGAAAACCCAAATAAAACTCTATTTTTAAAAAAATACACCGAAACTGTGGATGCACCCCAGAAACTATTCGCAATACAATAAAACCAGAGCACTTAAAAATGAAGATAAGAAAAAGAGTACCCATGTCTCCATTTGCAATTAGAGAGTGCAATATCTACAATATAATATACACAAAATATACATCCAACACTGACTGTGACGCTTTGCCGAGTATAATACATAAGAGGTGGATTGTACTGTAATATGTTATTATACATCTGAATAAGGTATTCTTAATAAGGTAGTGACTTTGTGTTTATTTGTGGTTCGGGTGGCCCAGGGAAAGAAACTATTTGTTAGTCTCGTGGTGGGGGATTTTATTGACCTAAAGCGCTGTCCAGATGACAACAGGTTAAAAAGATAATTGCCAAGGTGTGAGGGGTCTTCTATGATGGCCTTGATTCTGCTTTGGCAGGAGGACTTGGCTAAGTCTTCCAGGGAGGGCAGAGGGCAACCAATGATCTTTTGAGCTGTATTTATCACCCTCTGTACTGTTTCCCTGTCCTCAACTGTGGAACCTGCATACCACACACCCAGACAGTATGTCAGAGTGCTCTCCACAGAGGCTTTATAGAAAGCCAGCAACAGCTTCTTATCCAGATTGTTTTTCCTGAGAACCCACAGGAAGTGCAGCCACTGCTGAGCCTTCTTCACTATGGCCTTGGTGTTATGGGACCAGGAGATATCAGCTGAAATATGGATGCCAAGGCAACTGATCATAAGGACAGTTTCCACTCGCTCTCTGTTGATGATGAGTGGGGCGTGGTCCTGTCCATGTTTCCTGAAGTCCATAATCAGTTCTTTGGTTTTATGGACATTCAGTGACAGATTGTTCTGTGAACACCAGACAGACAGGTTCTCTACTTCTGCCTATATGCCATCTCATCCTCTCCAGAGATGAGACCAATCATGGTTGTGTCGTCCGCAAACTTTATGATAGTATTTGTTGGTGAGCAATCAAAGGTGTACAAGGCATATAGCAGGGGACTCAGGACCCAACCCTGAGGGGAACCAGTACTGAGTGTAATAGTGGAAGAAAGGTGGAGGCCAATCTAACAGACTGTGGTCGGTTTGTCAAAAAGTTCTTAATCCAGGAGCACGTGGGGTGGATTATACAGTTTGGTTACTAGTATATCTGGGATGATAGTGTTAAACACAGAGCTGTAGCCCACAAAGAGCAGCCTCACATAGCTCTGTTTGTTCTCCAGATGACTCAGCACTCTATGAAGTGTGATGGCCACAGCATCCTCGGTAGATTGGTTTGCTCTATAAGCAAACTGATGTTGATCAAAGGAGGGTGGGAGGCAGTCTCTGATGTGCTGTGAAACTAGTCGCTCAAAAACCTTCATAATGGAGCTTGTTAATGCTATGGGCCTATAGTCCCCTTCTCTTACCAGAGGCTATATTGCGATCTTGACAGTGCAAGGTCTGATCCTGTTGATCCCAGGGATACTGCAAAGTCCCTGGTAGATCCTGGAGAAGCTCTTTTTGCCAATGGCAAAGAGGCAGCCATTAAAGCTGCTGAAATTGGGACAGCTCCGAAAAAAAAGAGAATGGAAAGAGAGAGTGTGCCGGTTTGGTGAGAACTTTTTCTTTATTTTAAGATTTGAAAGGACACCCTAAGGAAAAGAAAGAATCTGTAAAAGTTTTGACAGAAGTGATTAAGTGGCGATTTTAAACAGGAATGTCAAAGTAATATTTTTAGTTTTTTTTCTCATTGCTTGATTTTCTACACATGATCTTATATTTTGAAACTGGACTGTTTTTTTCTCTTCTTTTTTTCTCTTCTTTTCTGGTTTATTTTTATGCATCTTTTTATATTTGAGACCTCCTAATTGGATTAGGGTGTTGGAGAACCTGAAGAATTCTTTCTTTCTTTTTTTAGCTTTTTATTCTTCACTTTTTCACCTTTTAGGATTTTACAACTTTTTCTTTTTTGTGTGTGTTTATGGTCTTTTCTTTCATTTTTGAATTTTTACTGTTATCTAACCAACAAATTGGATTAAGGTATACAAGAACCTGAAGAATTTTTTTTCTTTTTTTATTATTATTACTATTTGGCTTCTTTTTTCCTACTATTTTTTATTTGGAACTGCAATTGGTTATTTTACAATTGGATTAAGGTCTAGAAGAACCTGAAGGTTTTGAATTGCTCAAAATGAGTAGGAAATTAACAGCTCCTGGTCCCTCAACTTCTACTTCTTCCTCTCCACCATCTGGAGGACAACGTTCAATACAGACAATGTTAAGGCAAGAAAAAGAAAAAGTGACCCTGCAGATGATTATGCAAGGAATTCAAAATATTCAAACAAGATCACAGAATATTGAAAAGAGAATAGAGAACATTGAACAAAGAACAGGGAAAACCGATGAAAATGTGGAGAATATCCAACAAATGATGATGAAGTATGATGAGAGACTCCAAAAAATTGAAGAAGATAAACAAAGAGACAAGAAGATTAGAGACATTGAAAACAGATTAACAGTGGTTGAACAAGATAAAAGTGGTATGCTGAGATGGGAGATGGACAGATCAGAATTTTATCTTAGATTTCAAAAAATAGAAGAAGAAAAAGGACAAAATCTAGCTGAGATAATGATAGAAATATTGGCTGAAGCTTTGGAAATAAGAGAAGAGAAGATGATGGATGGAACAGATGAGCTTTATCGAGTCTTCACAAGATATGCAATGAGAAATAGCTTACCAAGAGAAGTTCACATCAGATTTACAAAGAAAGCCATTAAAACGCAAATATTGCAAGTGGCAAGAGAGAAAACATTGAAATACAAAGATAAGGAGATTGTGGTTCTGAAACAAGTACCCAGAAGAGTGAGAGAGATGAGAAGAGAATACTGATTCTTGATCAAATTGCTACTTTAAAAAGAGATGAATTATAGATGGCTGATTCCAGAAGGTTTAATGTTCACATGGCAAGAACAGAGATACAGAATTGACTCAATTGAGAAAGCTGAATCATTTTACACAGAATTTTTCAGGGGGGAGGAAGAGGCAGAAAAAGAAATTTCACTAATTGAATTCCAAGAGGACTGCCAAATGACGACTGAAAAAGAAGAAAGTGCAGTAGGTGGAAAGGTGGAAGCCAAAGAACAACGTGAACCAAGATCCATGAGAGCTGTCAAACCTAACTACAAAATGTAACCATGGAAGAGAAAAAATTGATTACAATTAATATAAATGCACTTAACTCAGCCGTTAAAAGAAGGAAAACCTTCCATAAATTAGAGAAATTAAAATTTGATATAATCTTCCTACAAGAAGTACATATTAAAAAAACAATATGAACAATTGTTGATACAGCCAAAATTAGGGAAAATATTTACTTCCTTGACACAATGTAAGAAAAGAGGAGTGGTTTTATATATTAAAGAGACCATCCCAGCGAAATTGATTTATACTGATGACGACGGAAGAATATTAATGGTGGAAATAATGGACAATAATACGAAAACACTCCTGATTGCAATCTATGCCCCGAATGACAATCAAGAAGAATTCTATTAAAAAATTACATATCAAAATAATTGAACTGGACTATGCTAATATAGTTATGTTGGGAGATTTTAATGGAATTGTAGACAATAAACTGGACTATATAGCACAGAAAACAATAAAACAAAATAGAAAGACTCTCCTTAAGTCCTTTTTAAAAATGGTAAATGAAATAAATCTAAAAGATACATGGAGAGAAAGAAATGCTAAAACTAAACAATATACCTTCTACTCAAATAGACATTTATCATGGTCCAGAATAGATATGATATGGATGTCAACAGAACTGTTATCTAATATTCAAGAAATAAATATTGAAACAAGTACTTGAGCAGATCACAATCCAATGACAATTAAATGGAAAGGACAAAGAAGAAGATCTAGATGGACGTTAAATAATACTATTTTAAAGGAAAAAGACTTCACACAGTGGATGGAGAAAAAACTGGCTTTTTTCTTTAGAGAAAACAAAAAAGAAGATACATCCATCCAGAATTTATGAGATACAATGAAGGCATATGCCAGAGGCTTGATAATAGACTATACAAGGAAAAGAAATACCATGAAAAGATTAGTCTCTAAGGCATTAGATGATGAGTATAAAGGACTTGAAAAAGAGCTACAGAAAATGCCACAAAAAAAGGACATTAAGTTAAAAATGGACATAACCAAACATAAAATGGGTCTAATAGAAAAAGAAGAATTAGCACAGAAAATTAGAGGTGCTAAACAGAACTACTGTGAAGATGCAAATAAACCAGGTAGATGGTTAGCATATAAATTGAGAAAGGAGAAAGAATCAAGGAAAATATTGCAATTAATAGATGACCAAGGCCAAGTTTGCTATAGTAGTAAAGAGAAGAAGGAAATCATACGAGACTATTTTGGGAAACTATACACACAAGAGAATATTGATGAGGAAAGAGTTAAACAGTATTTACAGAATGCTAATTTACCCCAGATACCTAAAGAGATTGAAACAATGTTAAAAAGCAATATAATGATGATGGAGTTAATTGAAGCACTCAAGAAGCAAAATCATGGAAAGACACCAGGCCCAGATGGACTTCCCGCAGAATTTTACAAAACATTACAAGAATCATTGAATTTTCCATTGCTAGAAGTTTTGAATGAAATTATGTTAAAGAAGAAGATACCTAAATCATGGTCAGAAGCTTATATCACACTTGTTCCAAAAGAGGAGACCAATCCAGTACAAATCAAGAACTATAGACCTATTTCCCTACTAAACACAGATTATAAAATTTTTGCTTCAATATTGGCAGAAAGACTCAAAAAAATATTTAAATAATTTTATCCATCCTGATCAAAATGGATTTCTGCCAAAGAGACAAATTAAAGACAATATGAGAGTAATCTTGGACACTTTGGAATACTACAAGGCACATCCTGAAAAACAAATGGCTCTGATATTTCTTGATGCACAGAAGGCATTTGATAATGTGAATTGGAGATTCATGTTATTACTGCTGGAACAGATGGGCTTTGCTAGAAAATTTATTCAAGCAATAGAAGCTATATATCATAAGCAAACGGCAAAGGTAATGATAGAGGGAGAACTGACAGACTCTATCGATATAAGAAAAGGAACAAGACAAGGGTGCCCACTATCACCTTTGTTGTTTGTGTTAACTTTGAAAGTGCTAAATAGAAATATCAGAGATGAAAAGAATATAAAAGGGATGAAAATTAAAAAGGAAGAATTTAAGTTGCAAGCATTTGTAGATGATCTGGTTTTCATCTTAGAAGACCCACCAGAAACAGCATCAAAATTAATAGAAAAGATTGAGACTTATGGAAAGGTGGCTGGTTTGAAAATAAATAAAGATAAGACAAAGATCTTGACAAAGAATATGCTATCAAGACAAAAGGAAGAACTGGCAGACCTATTAAAAATTCAGGTTACGAATAAGAACAAGTACTTGGGGATATACTTGACAGCAAGATGCAGTACATTAAAAGAGAATAATTATATCAAACTTAAACAGCAGATAGCGCTAGATTTGGCAAAATGGGAAAACTTACAACTGTCACTAATAGGGAGAATTTCAACAATCAAGATGAATATATTACCCAGAATTTTATATTTGTTCCAAACAATTCCAATTAGGCTTGGAAAAGACTACTTTGAAGATTTAAACAAAATTTTGTTGAAATATATATGGCAAGGTAAGAAAGTGAGAATAAAGTTAAAACTTTTGCAAGATGCTAGAATAAGAGGAGGATTTGGTTTGCCTAATTGGGAGTTGTATTACCAAGCTACAAATTTGATGTGGGTTAAGGAATGGATAACATTAAGAAATACTAGATTGTTGCCATTAGAAGGACATGATCTGTTGTTGGGGTGGCATGCTTTTTTATGGTATAAAGTAGGCTTGTCCAACCCACGGCCCACGGGCTGCATGCGGCCCAGGTCGCCTCGTAATGCAGCCCAGTGCCCACCCCAACCTTCGTGCCAGAGCCAGCGAGGAGGAGGAGGAGAGGCAGGCGTGAGGCGGGGCGAGGCGAGTGCCAGGCCAAGCAGCAAGAGAAAAGGCGGGCGCCGTCAGAGCGCCGCTACCTGCTGTTGCCGCCGCCGGCACCGCCGCCGCTTCTTCCCCCGCCGCTTCTTCCCCCGCCGCTGCCGCCGCTTCTGCCCCCACCACCACTGCTGCTTCTGCCCCTGCTGCCGCTTCTGCCCCCGCCGCTTCTTCCCCCGCCACCGCTGCTGCTTCTGCCCCTGCTGCCACCCCCGCCGCTTCTTCCCCCGCCACCGCTGCTGCTTCTGCCTCCGCCGCCGCTTCTGCCCTCACCGCCGCTTCCTCCCCCGCCACCACTGCTGCTTCTGCCCCTGCTGCCGCTTCTGCCCCCGCTGCTTCTGCCCCCGCCGCCGCTTCCTCCCCCGCCATCACTGCTGCTTCTGCCCCCGCCGCCGCTGCCCCTGCGGTGGGGGCAGAAGCGGTGGCGGGGGTGGGGGAAGAAGCGGCGGCGGCGGCGGTGGGGGCAGAAGTGGCAGTGGGGGTAGAAGCGGTGGTGGGGGAAGAAGCGGCGGCGAGGGCAGAAGTGGCAGCGGGGGCAGAAGCAGCAGCGGTGGCGGGGGAAGAAGCAGCGGGGGTGGCGGCAGGGGCAGAAGCAGCAGCGGTGGTGGGGGAAGATGCGGCGGCGGGGGAAGAAGCGGCAGTGGCGGCGGGGGAAGAAGCGGCAGGACAGAAGCAGCAGCGGGGTGGGGCAGAAGCGGCGGTGGCGATGGGGGAAGAAGCGGTGGGGGCAGAAGCGGCGGCAGGGGCAGAAGTGGTGGCAGGGGCAGCAGGGGCAGAAGCAGCAGCGGCGGCGGGGGCAGAAGGGGCGGCGGCGGCCGGGGCAGCGGGGGCAGAAGCAGCAGCGGTGGCGGGGGAAGGCTTCTGCCCCCGCCGCTGCTGCTGCTGCTTCTGCCTCCCAGTCCTGCCTCATCCAGCCGGGCCATTTGCAGGAGGAGAGGTAGGCGTGAGGCGGGCAAGCTTTCTTCACCCCACTCCCCCCCCCGCAAAATTTGGCCAGAAAATAAACTGTGATAAAAAAACTGTGATAAAAAACGTGATATAAAATAAATAATTTTTAATAAATAATAAAAACATCTCACTAATTTCATTTCCAAATAAATTTAATATGTTAACTATGTTTTCTATGGTTTTTTGGGATGATCAGGTATCGTTACTGTTATTTTATTTTATGTGCGGCCCAAACCGAATTTTCATCTTCTAATGTGGCCCAGGGAAGGTGACAGGTTGGACACCCCTGGTATAAAGGAACTAAAACACAGGGGTATTTTAGAAGACATTATATACGGGAGTCTCTGTGGTTAAACTGGGAAAAGATTAAAAGACAATGTTATTTGAAAATTCCAGTCTGGCTATCAACTATTGAAGCATTTTCTTATGCTATAATACACAAAAAGGAACAAACAGTTAGATATGGTGAAATAGTGAATGAAAAGGGTGAACTTAAATCTATACAAAAACTAGAGGAACAAGGTATAAAGATGAATTGGTTTTCATACACGCAAATACATTCAAGGTATGATAAAGATTCTAAAACAGGTTTCTATGATAAATTGACTGACAGATAAGATTTTGACAGGTACTGATGAAAAGGTTATTAAAAAATTGTATGGATATTTATTAGAAATTAAACTAGAAGAAGAACAAGTTAAAGAAACTATGATTGCTTGGGGGAAGAATTTTGGATATGGGATTGATCTAGAGAAATGGCAAAAATTGTGGTCTCAAAATTATAAAATGACAATGTCAACAGCATATAAAGAAAATTTGTATAAGATGTTTTACAGGTGGCATTTTCCCCTGACAAGAATAGCAAGAATATTCAAGAATAAATCTGAAAAATGTTGGAAATGTCATCAGACACCTGGCTCATATTACCATAAGTGGTGGACTTGTGCGGATGCTAAAAAATACTGGACTAAAATCCACACGTGGTTGGAAAAAATGACAAAAAAGCATATAGACTTGAAACCAGAGATATTTTTATTGGGAATTTTACCTGAAATATATAGTAAAGACTTGAAATACCTGATTGTAAATGTATTAACAGCGGCTAGGATTGTATTTGCTAAAAACTGGAAAAATGAGAAAATACCATCACAGGAGGAAATTATTAAGAAAATATTGGAATGTGCTGAAATGAGCAGATTGACATTTGAAATTAGAGAACAGGATGATAAACAATTTTATAAAGTTTGGGATCTATTCTATCAATGATTAGACAATAAAGTATAGTAACAAAATATGTAGACTTTTAGAAAATACTAAATATATAAAGATGTATTCTCAATTGTAATTGAAGACTATGAAATGGAAGCACAAAACAATTTGTAAACCAACAGGCACACTGCATGTATATGGAAGATGACTTGATGTTTTTATGTTTTCTTTGTTTATGTTTGTTTTAAAAACCAATAAAAAAAATTTTAAAAAAGAAAAGAAAATTTTATGGTAAGTAACATCTTTATCATTATTACTTTACCTCTTTTCAATAAATCTACAGTTAGCTCTTGGAAAACATCATCCACAACTTCTTGGTAGGCAGGGGAAACCAACAACAGTGCTACTTTTATTCATGCTTCCTTATTTTTAACCCAGAAACTCTCGACAATATTTCCAAATATTTTTTTTCACAAAAGTAGACATTGTTAACAAACATTGGAACATTTTCCTCTGAGCTATATTTTTCGATGATCCATTTGTATGTTTTCTTGGCAGTGCACTGTATACTCAGGAGCCTTCTTCAATACCAAATTTCAAAAGTGTCAATCCTCTTATCTTGTTTCTTCAACAGAAATAGTTGGGACTGACCAGATCTACTGGCTCAAAGAAAATACTGTCTCTGGAGGATAAAAGAATAAGCTGCTAAGTCTCACCTAGACTTTTCTTACTCGGTCCTATGCTTTGTGACTGCATTACTTCATAGTTTGAAATTTTAGGAAGGAAGCTGTACAGAACAACTACAGCAAGATAACAGAATAATTAATCAGGGGGCTATTACATGACTCAAAATTAGAAACAATGTTCACAAACTTTAGGGACCATTATTGTTGACAAACTTTAGGGACCATTTATTACAAATCAAAATATGAGAAATAGAGGATAGGCCAGGGGTGGGATTCTACCAGTTCACACCGATTCTCTAGAACTGGTTGTTAACATTCTAAGCAGCTCGGAGAACTGGTTGTTAGAAGAAATTACTGGCCTAATCCTGTAAGGAAGGCAGTAATTGCCACTCGGTTAATCCTTATTACATTCTTGGCAGGACTAGACTTCCTGTCTCTGAAACTTCTCTGGAGTTTTTCCCCCTCCTTTGCTGGTACTTTGCTTTTGTGGAGTGACCATTCAAAGTTACAATGGCACTGAAAAAAATGACTTATGACCATTTTTCACAATTACAACTTTTACAGCATCCCCACATTCATGAGAGGCCAGGCAAGGAGAAACGTGCCTCAATATGAGTGATATTGAGTTGGACACGCCCAGCCAATAACATGACCACCAAGCCATGCCCACCAACTAAGCCATGCCCACAGAACTGGTTGTTAAAAAAATTGAATCCCACCCCTGGGATAGGCTTCAACTCTTAGTAAAGAAAGGAAGATATAATGGAGAAGACTCTAATGCTGGAAAAGATGGAGGGAATGAGAAGGATAATCAGCAGCAAGATGGATATACTCAGTTATGGTGCCAGTGGGTGTATCATTGGGAGATTTGAAAGAATTGGTTAGAGATAGATTATCATAGACCAAATCTATCTACAGTTATGTGATCCATAGAAGTCAAAATGACTTCATGACACATAACCAATCAATCAGCCTTAAAGAATTGTCATATTGGTCTTACTAAAAATATGTTGTTGTCTGTTCAGCCCAGTCTTTTGTTCTTTCATATCAGAACTAAATCCATTTTCTTTAGTATAGGACTGAAAGCAAATTCTTTGTTTTTGTGCTACAGAATATTTTCTATCTCTTATTTCTGGCTTTCACTCTCAATCATTGGCTTTGCTTCTTTGTGAGACTTTTTCCTTTTCAAAGGCAGTTTTTTGATCAGCTCTTACTGAAGTGATTTGTTTATTCAGTCTAATAAATGTGTCCACCTTCTCTTAAGAAACGAAGTGTGGCCTCTTGGTTCTCCAAGCCTTTTAATTTTACCTTTTCTAGCAGGCATTTGTTTTCAGGCACAAACAAAACCATACTATACACATCACAGGTTATGACCATTTATATTTACTTATGTTTCTTAAATCAGAGTCAGTACAAAAGCTTTTTATTTTTTCATGTTTCTTTCTCATATTTTTCAGGTTAGCCAAGTGTACTTTGTCAACCTAAAGAGGAAATTTGTTTGGGACCTCTTCCTTGAACTCCCTCTTCAAACTGCCATTTGTTCTCTCTGTTCACCCCCTCTGCCTTTTTATTTGCTCAGCATGGATAAATTACACAATCACTCACAAAGAGCAATGAGCAGATCTCAGGATATGCCTTTTGTAATCAGCAGTTATTCAGAAGATGACCATTCACTCAATATAGCTTAGCTCTCAGTCCCTTAAATCATATAGCATCCCTCTTCTTTACTGAACTCCACTGTCAAATTCATATCGATACTGTGTTCAGTCACTTAGGCATTGTGGTTTGTAAATTCAGAATGTTGGCATCAGGATTTATAATTTATAATCGTATAAATCCAGCCAATTTTGACTTATTCAATAAATCAAATTTAAACAAATACGGTTCAACATGTTTTGTGAATTCACCTTTGCCAGGGTTATAAAAGGTTTGCTTTCAATGTCTATGTTCAAGAATGTTTTGTCCTTCTGGATTTGCTATATTCCTTGAATATTAAAAAAAACTGAAAATTATAGTAACTTTTAAAAATACTTTATTTTTTCAAAATAAAACTAGATATACACACACAAATATATATGCCCACGTACAATCACACTCAGTCTTTGTGTGTGTTTGAGAGAGAGAATGTAAACAATGGATTGTAAAATAAAACAACAATCAACTGCTATTAATCAGGTGAAGATTTATGTTTCTGTATTGTACAATAATTCAATTGGTCTGATGCATAAAGTCTTCAATTCTTTATGTCTTGATTGATGCTGAACATTAGCAATATAGTCAGAAGAACTTATGCATTTTGACATGCAATAATAAATCTAAAATCATTTTAAGAACACTAAATTTCAGAGAAAACTGTAGCACTTATACTGACAGATTACATAAATTTGTGGAAAGTTTAATCATTAAATAAATAAGATTTTTGTTGGGATATAACCTTATTTTAAAATCAAAGAGGACCAATTTAACATTCTTTAAAACAAGTGTCCATTGATTTGCACATACAAACCATTCAAGTTTGTTATTCCAAGTTTGCATACATAATTAATACCTATTTCATCTGATTCATTCTGCTTCTTTTATTAATGGATTACTGGCTTTGGAGATTCCTATTGATTCCACAAAATCTCTAATTGATATGGAATGTCCCATTTGTAATACCAGAGGGATGAAATAAACCAAATAACAAATATTTCTGCCAAGAAACACCTGTGATTTCAATCTCTAGAAACATGTTTAAAACTGTCTTATCAAAGCTATATTGATTTAAGTAGTATTATTATGACAGGTCAATTGATTTGAGGAAATGATTTTTCAGATATTTTTTAATTGGAGAGTATCCTATAATGAAAGCTTTTCACAGTAAAAGAATCAAAATTATATATATTACATGTCAGATTCTTTCCAGCATTAAGTATATGTATATTAAAACTGATCCCCAAATCAGCAATGGTCCAAATTTTTGTCAATCTTCAATGGAGTGAAAAAAGAGATTAATTATTTCATTCCTTACACCAGCTATTAATTGACATGTAAATAAACCACGAATGTTTAGCAAATTGAATCCAGCTTTCTTAAGGCACTTGTAATTTATGCAATAAAATTTTTGATGAATACCCTATTGTAAATATATATTCAATCTCATAAAAATAGTGTGAATGTAAATAGCAATTCAATTTAAAATACTGTATAAATCAGCCTTGAAGTTAAATCATAATTATATTAAAATGCAACTAACTACTAACTCACCCAGGAGTCTGCAACCTTAAACACTCAAAGAGCATTTGGACCTGTTTCCCACAGAAAAGAAAACACTGGGAGCCACAAAACCTGGGTGAGAGTGGCTAATTAAATGTCACTCACTCCCACCCAGTCACATAAACTGGGCCTACCCAGGTTTTGTGGCTCCAGGTATTTTCTTTTCTCTGGGAAACAAGTATCTCTCTGTGTGAGTGTCTCTCTCTGTCTCTCTTTCTCTTTCTCCCTCCCTCCCTCTTGTGTGTGTGTGTGTGTGTTCCCTCTTGAACCATTTCCAAAAAAAACAGGTGAGGGTTAGGGGTTTTTGTTTTTGTTTTTTTACTGATGTTGTTCTTTCTGCTTCTTTGGGGGTACTTTTTACCATATGATTTAAATCAAGAGCGTTGTTTCTAGCCTAATCTTTATTTTCCTGCTTACAGAAACTGCCTCTCACGTTAACCCTTACAACAGCTAAAGTTCTTGGCAGTATGCCCAGACTTACTGTCGCCTGAGCTCCTGAGTTTTTTTTCCCCCTTGCTGATATTTTGCTGGGGCTTGACTTTCTTAAAGAGAAAGAGTTGTTTTAAGCTTTTTACACTGCTGTTGGGGGGAAATACTCCCCTGTTGGAGTTCTTCTAGCTGGGATGCAACATCAGCACTTTGAAGAAATAATTGAATAGCGAAGCCAGAAAGAAGCTTTTTAAAAAAATAATTTTATTAATGAACAACAAACAGAAAAAAAACATTAAAAACAATGAACCTGGTGCATACATAACAAAAAATACAAATTTACATATCTACATAAATGTTAATCATCTTTGCTAGAGTTACTCCTTTCCTTTTTAAAACCAGTGGTAAAACTTCTCCCAAATTATGTAATAATCAGATTCAGTCTTATCTTTTAATTCTTGAGTTATTCTATCCATTTCAGTGCACGACCAAATTTTTCTAATTATTTCCATCTCTTCTGGCACATCATTTCCTTTCCATCTTTGGGCAAGAGCTAGTCTCGCGGCAGTGGTGTGACATGGATTATTAAATATATTATTTCTTTATTATATTTCCCCACATTGATTCCCAATAAGAAAATTTCAGGTCTGAACTCTATTTTAATTTTACACATCTCTTCTAACCAGTTTCTGATTTTCAGCCAATATATTTGGGCTTTTTCACAATTCCACCATACATGGTAATATGTTCCAATTTCTTTATTGCATTTCCAGCATTTAGGAGATAATTTTGGATACATTTTTGCTAGTTTTGATGGTGGGATGTGCCATTGATAAAACATTTTTAGTAAATTTTCTTTATATGATGCCACCAGGGTAATTTTCCTATTCCTGTCCCATAAAATTTCCCAATCTTCCACATTTATACTGTATCCAAAATCTTTCATTGTTTCAGCATCGTTTCTTTCACCTTTTCTTCTTCCAATTTACATTCCAATAGTACTTTATAAAAAAATTTAATCACTTTCTTATCTGCTCCTAATAATATTTTATCTAATTCTGTTTTCCGTTTACTAACTCCATTCTTTCATATCTTTACTATACCTTAATTGTAATTGTAAGTAGGCCCACCATTCTATCTCAAATCCCAAATCATTCAGCTCCTGTCTTGTTTTTAAGTTTCCCTTCTCATCGAATATGTCCTCATATGTAATAACCTGTCCTCGTCGCAATAAACGTGGATACATTAACGCTTCCAATGTAGATAGCCAAATTGGTATTTCAATGTAGAATTGAGATTTAGTTTTGTTCCATGCACTAATAAGGTCTGCCTAATTTTGTGCCTTTGGAAATAACCATGAATTTGGTGTTTATCCTGCCACAACAAAGCATGCCACTGTATCTGTAAGTTATATCCTAATGTTAATATTTTTTTTGTTTTTAACACTTATCCAATCTTTAATCCAGGTCAGAGTGGCCGCTCTATAGTATATTTCCCAGTCCAGTAAACCAAATCCTCTTTTTCAGTAGCATCCTGTAACAGTTTCAGTCTAATTCTGGGCTTTTTTCCCTGCCAAATAAATTTTGATACTAACTTATACAATTGATTATACAAAATGTCTAATTTTACTGGAGCATTTTGGAATAGAAACAGTAATTTTGGTAATATGTTCATTTTTATTGATGCAATTCTCCCCATAAGAGAAAGGCTTAGATTGCTCCATTTTCTGAAGTCTTCCGCTATTTTTTTTTAATTAGTGGGGTATAGTTATCCTCTTTAAGCATTGTACCTTTTGTTGAAATTACAATTCTCAAATATTTAATTTTGTTTGTCATCTGGATGTCCATTATTATTGTTAAGTTTTCTTTCTTGTATATTTGTCATATTTTAGTAAGTATTTTAGTTTTTTCCTTATTAATTTTTAGCCCCACTACTTCACCAAATTCTACTAATTTCTCTATTAGTTTTAGTCCCGAATTTTGCGGATCTTCTAAAATAAAAACCAAATCATCAGCGAAGGCTTGTAATTTGTATTCTTCTTTCTTTATTTTTAGTCCTTTTATTTCCGGTTCTTTTCTAATTATTCTCGTTAGTGTCTCTAAAGTCAAAATAAATAATAATGGTGATAATAGACATCCCTGACTCGTTCCTTTTTGTATTTCAAATTTGTATGGTCATTTATCAATATCTTAGCTTGTTGTTTATCATATATGGCAGCTACTACATTTAGAAACTTTTGCCCAAAATCCATATACTTAATTTGTTGCAGAACGAAACTCCATTTTACATTATCAAAGGCCTTTTTAGCATCCAGGAATAATAATGCTACCTGTTCTCCACTACAGTCTTCATAATTCTCTATGGTATCTAAAATTGTCCTAATGTTATTGCTAAGATGTCTATGTGGAGGGAAGCCATTTTGGTCTGTGTGTATAAATTTCTTTAGTCTTGAGTCTTTCCGCTATTATAGCTATAAAAATTTTATAGTCCACGTTTAGTGAGACATTGGCCTATAATTTCCTATCTTTGTTTGATCTTTTTTTTTTCTTTTGGGATGATCGTAATTGCTGCGTCCTTCCATGAGTTCGGAATTTTTGCCTTATCCAGGACTTCATTAAATAATTTGAGTAATCTGTTGGGATTTGTATAGTTCAGCAGTGAGTGCATCTGGACCAGCCGTCTTATTATGATTTTTGTTTATTTATTGCCCAGATCACGTCTTCCAAATTTATGCTTCTATTCAATAAACTTTTTTCCTCTTTCGATATTCTTGGAAGATTCACTTTCTTAAAATATTTTATTGCTTTTTCTTCTGTTACAAATTCTTCTTCTTTATATAGATCCCCATAGAATTTCTGGGCTATATTCCTTTTTGTTTCTTCTTGATAACATATTTCCCCCTGTTCATTTTGTAGCTTAGTGATCCATCTTTTTTCCGCTTGCTTTTTCAATTTCCAGGCTAGCCATCTTCCTGGTTTATTGGTGTTCTCAAATACATTTTGTTTTATTCTTTTCATTTTGGGGGCTAAATCTTCTTTTTCCAGCAGATTTATTTCATGTTTTATTAAGTCCATGCTTGTTTTTATCTTTTTCTGTTTTTGGTTCTTCTTGTAGTTTCATCTCTAGGTTTCTATATTCCATTTCTAATGATTTTCACTGTATCTTCTTTTTCTTATTTTTATTCATTATATAATTTATCACTATTCCTCTCATAACTGCTTTAGCTATATCCCAGTTGTTTTGTAAGGATGTATCTTCTTTATTTTCTTCAAAGAAGTGTTTCATTTCCTTTTTCAATTTAATTTTAAATTCCTCCTCTTTTAATATTGTTCTTTGGAGGGTCCATCTTGGAGTTTTGAGTTGGCCTTCCAGCTAAACCTAATGTAACTATGATCTGCCCACAAGCTCAGTTCACTTTCTATTTCCATTATTTCAGAGATGAGCCTCTTAGGCATTCATACCATATCCAGTCTCGACCAGGACTGATGTCTGTTTGAGTAAAATGTGAATTGTTTCTTGTTTGGGTGATGTTCTCTCCATGCATCATAGATTTTAGCCTCGTTTGCCAACTCATGACAATTTTTGGTATTACCTTTCTTCTTGTTATTTTCTTATTTTTGACTTTATAATACTTTTTAATCTATAATTGCATTGAAATCAACTAAGATGCAAATCTCTTCATAATGACAAGGGACAGTGGTGGGATTCAATTTTTTTTACTACTGGTTTTGTGGGTGTGGCTTGGTGGGTGTGGCAGGGGAAAGATACTGTAAAATCTCCAGTCAGAGGTGGTATTTGCCAGTTTTCCAAACTACTCAAAATTTCTGCTACCAGCAGAACTCTCCTTCACTGATCAGAACCTGCTGAATACCACCTCTGACAAGGAACCAAGATGAGTGACATTCAGCAAGTCTTCTTGGCTAGCTAGAAAGATTGACATTCAAACATGAGTTTACAAACCCTTTCTCAGTTTTACTCTAAAACTGGTTTTTGGTGAAGGTTAATTCTGTGCTTGGTGAGGTTTAATCCTGTGTTTATTGATGGGATAATTCCCTATTGAGGAAGGAAAAGGGTTAATCTCTGTTCCTGAAAAGAAGCAGAGTTCAGAAATCTGGCTAGTTCCTGTATCTATTTGTTCTGGTAATTGGTTTAATAAGCAACAGCTACTGTGTTTGCTCTTTTGCTACATTCTAGCACTAATTGCTTTCTTTGTAATTAGGTTTATCTCAAGTGTTTACACTTGAACTTGCCTGGGGTGTGAGCTATGGCAATGAGCCAGACATAGCTTGTGTTTTAGTTTTAAAAGTATTTAAACTCTTGTGATATAATTATTTGTATTTCTTTGAATTTTTTCCTGCCTCGTGGTTTCTTTTCCTATCTGGGGAGGGGAATCTTCCTTCATTGTTTTAGTGGTTCCTGGCACTGTCTTTTGGGGGTGTACTTCCAAGAGGCAGGATGCAAGCTTGGCACTGATTTTTTTACTGCCTTTCTGAGGGGCTTATGATCTTTCCTTAAATCTGATTTCCTTAGGATATCTTGTGAGGTAAGTGAAACCAGCTGGTATCTTTAAGTGGTGCAAATGGATCTAAGGATTGCTTCTCCTGGGTGTGCTCTTTCTGGAGAGCTTAAATGACCTCTTTGCTAAAGGGCTTCACTTTATGAGCAAGAATTGGCTGCTGATAGTTATCAATGTATTTTAACTATTTTAATTCCTCAAGGTGCTCTGGCACCCTGCCTGATTTGTAGCTTCAGCTTGCAGGTATTTCTAATCTAATGATTGGTATTTAGGGCAGCTTTTTGCAAGCAAATAAGCTTTTTGTATTTTTATACAGGTAATCTTTGACTTACACAGTTCATTTAGTGACCATTCAAAGTTACAATGGCACTGAAAAAAGTGACTTATGACTGTTTTTCACACTTACAACAGTTGCAGCATCCCCATGGTCACAAGAGATCAGGAGTGGTGAAGCACTCCTCGACGTGAGTGACATTGAGTTGGCCACAGCCACCCAGTCACATGACCACCCAGCCATACCTACCCAGCTAGTCATTAGGGCAGAGAACCAGTTGTTAAATTATTTGAATCCCACTATCCTGATGGATTTCTGGTAGCGTAAAGATAATGTACATGAGAAATGATACATAATAAGCAATATACTGTAAACAAAGAGTATTCCATAAGAAACACAGAATAATGTTCAACCAAACCAACTCAAATAAAGATGAAGTCAAAACCCAAACTGAGCAGCTTCTGGAAGGCAGACTGGATGTGAGCCAATTGAAAAGCCACTAAGAAGCTATTCCCCCCCCCCCAAATGGTGAAGTCATTGAAAAGCAGCACTGCTAAGCTTCATCCCCCACATCTCTCTAAAGTTGGGTACCGCTAATCGCTTTTCCCAAATAGCTTGAACTGGCTGGGCTGCTTCAATTGGGAGGATACAATCATGCAGAAAGCTAACCATCAAGCTATGTAGGATTTTATAGGGGTTACTACCAGTATTTTGAATTCTTCTTGGAAGCTTGCTGGAAAGCAATGCAGGGCATTAACTTTAGTGTAATATACACCCAATAGTAAATGTCAGTAAGCACATTGCACTCTAACCAACTCCGTTTCTGAATGAACTTCAATGGCAGCCCTATGCAGCACTCTAGGCAGGTGGTGTTGAAAGCATGAGTAACTGTAGCAAGACCCTACCACATCTTGCTCTAGGTTGAACTGCAACTGGCACACCAACTGAAGTTGGACAACTATCCATCTGGCCCCAACCAGTGACGAGACACCCACATACACCCCCCCACACACAAGCTGAGAAATAGTGTTGTACCTATCAGAACAATCTAGGAAATTCTGAGAGAGAGCATTGCCAGGTACATAACACGTTTCCACTAACTCCATCTAATGAATCCTTCAAAGTATTGGGGATAAGTTTGAAATTAGCTCTTTTTCTTGGGTTCTCAGTATAGAACAGTAAACATCATTGGGAGTATTCTATTTGTTAACAATTATTGGGTTTGAGAGAGAACATATTATTCAAAGACATTGCTGTAATAGTTTAAAAGAGGATTGAAATTGATTAAATCCTGAGATACCAGTTTATCTTTTAACTTTCAGAAAATTGGTGACAACAAAACTGTTCAAGTAGTCCAGATTACAGGGGAAACGTCATCTCTTACAAATATCTTGCTGGCAGCTAAACATAAGTGCTAACAAGTGTTTTAGAGGTGCTTTTGAAATAAGTACAGTTATGAATTAATCTTCCACCCTTTGAATAAAGTACTGCTGTGTGAAATAAGTACATTTATGAAAGAATCCTCTACCCTTTGAATAAAGTACTGCTGTAATCAGCTAAAACACTCTGTAACACTCAGTCTCCCCAAAGTAATACTGACAAGGAGCATAGCATCAGTTTCTGTGACAGGTACTGAATTTTTGACATGACTTGTCTGCAATGTGTAAGGATACCACACTATAAACCTATTCCTATAAAACCCTTGTCAAATGTAATAAACTACCAGGACTTTTACTTTCCAAACAAATTTAAATCTCATAAACTTGGCACTCTTCTGTAGATTGCATGATTTATAAATGCACTTAAAGAAAGCAGGCAGGTCTCTGTTAGCACTGAGTTTTAAATAACAGAGTTTATGGCGAGAGAAAAGAAAGGAAAAGTTTTCTAATACTATTCACCAAAATATTCTCTTTGCTTAAGTGAAGCCAACTGTGAAAAATTATTCAGGTATTATGAAAAGCTTCTATAGATTAGTTATTTTTTAAATCTCTTTCTTTATAGATTATAATCCTACTAGCATCTTAACACAATTTCCAAATAATTGCAAAATGAAGATACTGAAGAACTAGAATGCCATATAGAAATACAAAAAGGATTTTGTTTATTTCAGTAGATCAATGGCCCCCAACCTTTTGGGCACCAGGGACTAGTTCCATGGAGATTTTTCTGAGGACTGGAGGGGGAGTGGTTTTGCATGCTGCCTCCATCCCATAGATGCAGGGGTGGGATTCAAATTTCTTAACAACTGGTTCTGTGGGCGTGGCTTAATTTGTGGGTGTGGCTTGGTGGTCATGTGACTGGGGTGGATGTGGCTAGGTGGTCATGTGACTGGACAGGCCTGGGCAGGTGGTCATGTGAATGGCAAACCAAATTTAAGTGGTCCTTGCTTAATGGCCAGGTCCTCTCTTAGTGGCCAGTTGCTTAGCAAGTGTTTTTTGCCAGTTTCCAAGCCCTGGGGAGCCCTGGAGAGGGCAAGGCAAGGCGTGGGCAGCTACAAGGAGCTATGGGGAGGGCAAGGCAAGGCTCGGGCAGCTACGGGGAGCTACGAAGAACTCAAAGTAGATTTGAAAATGACGGTCTATCAAAAAGATGTTGCACTGTGTATATAAAAGAATGGCTGATATTTTCATAATTACAATTCATTAATTGAAAAAGAAACACTTAAAATGGAAATAATATTTCCATTTTATACTACTATACTAATACTACTGTACTAATACTACAGTTGGCTTCACTTAAGCAAAGAGAATATTTTGGTGAATAGTATTAGAAAACTTTTTTTTTCTTTTCTCTCCCAATAAACTAAGGGAGTTTGTTATTTTGTGCCAGTAATGGCACAAAAATCTTTCCTAGCCAAGACTACTTACCTGGACCAACAGTCCCTAATGGAATGCTCTCTCTATAGCAGAGAGAGAGAAGCCAGGGGAAGTCATGTTTGGTCACCTAACCTTTTTAGAATGCAGCTTAAAAATGTACTGAAGCTTTTTACAGCCTTATGCAGATATATATAGTTAAAAAAAAAAGATAATAGTACAAAATCATCTAAGAAGTTAGATTAAGAATGGAATTGATAGGTACATTCACAGAGCAATACTGAATTCTTTTTCTGAAATTTATTCCTCAGTTTAAAAAACTGGAATATATGAATTCAGTATTGGGCTCTGCTAGTGTAGCTATTCAAGAGGATGTAGTGTCAAGGTTAGCAAAAATGATAAAGCAACATATAGATTTAAATTTTAAAACCAGAAATATTTTTGTTGGTACCCACATAAATAAAGGGTGTACAATACATATTTAATGTTACACATGTAAACAGCGGCTAGAATTATGTTTGCACAACAGTGGAGAAATGAAACGATCCCCATAGATGAAAATGAAATTAAAAAATTACAATGTGCAGAAATGGATAGAGATAAGAGGTAGAAATTAGGCGGAGAATGACCATTGCTATGTATGAATTAAATACAGAAGATTGATAATTATTAACATGTTGATATAATTAACAAAATTAGAAATAAGCCAATACAAAGAAATTTAAATAATTTTTCTGTTACACTGCTGTACTTATTGACATTTGTTTCTGCTTTGCTTTTTCATTTATGAAATATTTTATAATACTTAATAATATACATAATTTAAGAATAATACAATTACAGAGGTAAGTAAGGATATATTGTTATAGACTAGATTGGTGATGATGAAATGAACATTATAAAGTAGATTAAGTAAAAATGGTGATTTGCTCACATAAAATGATGTAATATTAGTAAAGTTTAGTAAGTAATTAATAATAGTAATAATATAAATATATATAGGGGATTTATGATATAAGGATTAATGCAAATTAGAAGGGTAAGAGTGCAGAGATTGTGCACAAGTGATTTGTACCAACCAACACACTGTATGTAAGATGGTGGTTTATGTTGTATGGTTTGTTTTGTTTATGTTTGTGTTTAAAAAAACTAAAAATCTTTTATTTAAAAAAAAATTCAATTTATGTATGCAAGCAACTTCTTGCTACATTGATGTTGCTATATATTGATTTAAGCAGAAACAGATAATGTATAACAACAATGTAACAAGAAGGTGCCTGCCTCATTTTTGGTAAGTTGCTTTATTTATTTATTTATTTGTTTGTTTGTTTGTTTGTTTGTTTGTTTATTTACCATGTTTCTCCAACAATACGCCCCCCCCCCCAATAGGAAGACCCAGCATGTTTTCTAGGCATAAAATGAAATTAAGCCCCTCCCCCCAAATTTAGGCCTAGTTTAAAACATGCAAAATTGGGGAGGGGGAAGGCGGGGGGGAAACTTGCCATTAGGAGTGCCCCGTGGGTGTCTACGCCTCACCATCAGCTGCTCCTAACACCATGGTGGAGCATGGAGGGCTCCCTTACCCCTCCCTTACCCGGGTAAGCAGGCGGGCGGTGTCGGCGTGGATGTCCGGCAGCATTTCAGCTGCTTCTCAGGCCTCCGTAGCTTCCACGGATCCCACTGGTGCTGGCGCCTCTCTCACCAGCACCATCTCCAACAACAGTGTCTGAGTTGCTCCCATTTTCCCCCCGTCCCAGTAACAACAGGAAAAAAAAATATTTTGAGGTAGCTGGGAGTGCCGCCCACTGCATTTTGGTTTAATCCTGAGCGGCTGGGTGGGCGTGAGAAGAGCCGAGCGAGTGTCTCTGCTGCTGCTGCTACCCTTGGTGCTCCAGCCTTGGGCTCTGCAAGTTTGCAAAAGTCCCGGTGTACAGCCCGTTCCTGCATTCCAAGCACCCAGGCCGAGCTGCAGCTGTCCCTCTCTTGCCAGCACTGTCTCCAATAACAGCGGCAGCAGTGGCAGAAACTATGGAAGTTACGGAGGCGGCTCCCCCTTCCGAGAAGCAGCTAAAATGCTTCTACAGTTCCCGCCACTGCTGCCGCTGTTATTGGAGATGGCGCTGGCAAGAGAGGGACAGCTGCAGCTCGGCCTGGGTGCTTGGAATGTAGGAACAGGCTGCACACCGGGACTTTTGCAAACTTACAGAGCCTGAGGCTGGAGCACCAAGGGTATCAGCAGCAGAGATGCTCACTCGGCTCTTCTCACGCCCATCCAGCCACTCAGGATTAAGCCAAAATGAAGTGGGTGCTCCCAGGTACCTCAAAATCTTTTTTTTCCTGTTTTTACGGGGATGGGGAAAAAGCAGGAGCGACTCTGACACTGTTGTTGGAGACAGCGCTGGTGCGTGGGGGGGAAAGAAATTAATTCACCCCCGAAAAGATGTCCTAGCCGTTTTTTCGGGGCTCAAAAAAAAATAAGGCCCGGTCTTATTTTGTGAGAAACACGGTAGTATTTACATTGATGGCAGGGGGGATGATGGTGTCTAGTACCTCCTCCCATTCACATTTGTACTGGGGCATATGGGAGAGGGCATCAGCTAGGAAATTCCTACCCTGAGGATGTGTTTTAGCATGAAATTGAATTGGTTGAAATATTGATTAATCTCATAGTTCCATCATTTTTTTCTTTGAACAGGATTGGGGCTACGACCTATGGCTTGGCTGTCTTGATAGGTTGCTAGGTTTTTGTCTATGTATTTGTGCATTTCTTGCATTTCCCAGGGTGTCATGGCGGGTTTGGGTAGTTTTGCCCTGGGGATGATTTCGATGGTGCAGTCTGTCTCATGGTGGGGGATAGCATGTCATATTTAGCCTCGCTGAACAATTCCACAAAGTCCTGATATTCTTTGGGGATCTGGGGTTTTGTCAGAGGTGGCTGCTAATAGCTCTTGGGGGGGCGGGTTCCTGTGTGGGTGATGCTTCTATTTTCTGGTGTGGAAGGGGTTCAGGGTCTAATATTATGTATTGCTTTTAGAAATTTTAATATTTCTAAGATTGTTTTTTGTTAGTTTGTTGTATTTTATTTATTGTGAACTGCCAAGAGTCTTCTATGATTAAGTCACAACACAAATGAGAAAGGGAGAGAGATTTCAGTTTTAAATTAAACTTGAGAGAATGAGGAATTCTTTAATTATATCTAATTATATCTAAAATGAAGACTGACTGATGCACACAACTCATAAGTTGATGTTGTCAACAGTAAGAATCACTTTGTATGCATATAAGAATAAACCATTCATATGCATTTGCATAATACAAAATCAGACTAACTACACAATCTTGATATCTGAAAATAAAATGGAACTTGGGCCAAGTAGCCTGGCACAGATTACATCCTATGTGTAAAGAAAGCATTCCCTCTTTTAAAGAACTAATTGTCTTTGTATAAAGATAGTTTTATTATCTTCATTAAATGTATTCGAGCTTATGAATAAAGCCATGTATTCCTCTATGAGCCAACTGTTTCGTGGCCAGCCTCTGTCAAATGAAGGGCTTGGTGCCAACTTACAGTATTAAGCTTTCTACTCACCAGTCCCACAGCTCATAAGCACATTATGTCTGCAGGCTCATAGAGACTGTCAGCCTCCTAAGCCTGCAAACCAGCTTTATTAAGGACTCAAAGTTGGCGTATGCAGCAGAACATATGTGCTGCATGTGATGCTTTACAATGTTTTAAAGTTGATTAAATGAAGTTTGTTTTCAACACTACTTAGTTGAAAACAATACCCTATGAGGAAAGTATCAACACAATGTTAGTACAATATTAAGTCTCTGTGCAATATTGAGTATTGAGTTTCCCTGTCAGTATTTACAAATCCTTTGATGTGCTCTCCTTATGTCCTCATGTCAATGCAAGTGTAAGGACCGGCCTCTTCCCCCTTTTGAACAAGTATAGGTTCTTGAAAACTTTATATTTCAAAAGGAACCTTTTATTGAAAAAGGGTGAAAGCAAGTCAGAATTCAAAGCAGGCTCTGAGGTCTCTCAGGGCATACAACTAGGACAAAGGAAATTAGAAACTCCTCCCAACAGTCCAATGTGGATTCCACCAATCCGCAGATGTGAAGATGTTGTTATCCTGGCCTCTCTGAGAAGCAGATAAGAAGACTTTCTCAGGACCATCTTCCGGCAATCCACTGAGATCCACATGGCCCTCCCTCCCTCAACATTCTCCAAGAGGTGAAAATTTTCCAGCCATCCGAGGTGCCAAGCAACAGTTATAAATCAGGTGAAAGGTTATACAAAAAGACAAGGCAAGAAATAGGATACTTTGGATACATGGAGAGAAAAAGGAATCAAGTGTAACCAATTCAACCCCCCCTTCTTCCAGTGAAGAATGGCAGATACACAGATCTGACATATTGCCCTCTTCAGAAAAATGGAAAATCCACCTGGAAAGACATAAAACATACAATACATTAAGAATTAGGATGGTTTGTGAGGGTATTTCAGGTGGAATTTCTGTAATAGTGTGGGGGCTTCGATATGTTTTTTGGCTACCCATTTGTTTTGGGAGGAGGGTAGATGTTTCCATGCTACTAAATATTATGTGGAGCCATGGTGGATGCGTAAGTCAAGGATATCTTTAATTTCAAAGTGTTGCTCCCCTTCCACCATAATGGGGGTTGGAGGTGTGAGTACAGGGGGCTTGATCTTTGAAGTGATTTCTGGTTTGAGCAGGCTGCAGTGAAATACTGGATGAACCTATCTAAGTGTCTTAGGAAGTAGGAGTTCCACAGTGACAGGTTTAGTGATTCTGGTGGTGGGAAATGGGCCAATGAATTTTGGTCCCAGTTTCTTATAAGGTTGTAGTGATTGTAAGAACTTTGTGAACACATGGTCCCCAACCTTGAATGGTTTGGGTTCAGTGTGCTTTTTATCAGCTTGAATTTTAAAAGCTGTTCTAGCCTCTTGTAGTCTGACTACTGGCCAAGTGGTTTGTAAATCGTTTATCCACTCCTTAAGGGAGGGGATGTCAGATTCCGTAGTGGGTAGCTCTGGTATGGGGTTGAATTCTTGTCCTGTGGCTACCTGGAATGGGGTGAAACCAGTGCTTACTGTGCACAGAGTTATTGTAAGCTACCTCAGCAAAAGGCAAAATGTCAGTCCTGTTGTCTTGTTGGTAGTTAATAAAACATCTTAAATATTGTTCTAACACCCCATTGGTTCTCTTAATCCTTCCATTCTTCTAGGGTGATGCGAAGAGCTGAACCCCTGGGTGGAGCCTAACAGGTTTTTAAAAGTCCACAAAAATTTAGAAGTGAATTGAACACAAGTGAATTCATTGGGGAGCTCCATGTAGGCAATAAATGTGTATTAAAACATTTTTGCTAGTGCCTTGGCTATTGGGATCTTCTGGCAGGGTATAAAATGGACTTTTTTTGAAAAGAGGTCCATTACAACCCAAATGACTGTGTTTCCTCTGCTTTCAGGCACTTCCACTATAAATTCCATAGAAATTTCACTCCAAGGTACTAAAGGTTCTGCTTACAGTTTGTAGAAGTCCTGGGGATTTTCCTTGCCATCTTTTTGCACCTGCGCAGGTGGGGCAGCTAGCAATGTAGCTGTCAATGTCTTTTTAAAGGGAGGGCCACCAGAATTGTCTTTTGATGAGGCGTAGTTTTTACAAATCCAAAATATCCAGCAATTTTGAAGTTGTGGCATCATTTCATGAGGTCCAGTCTTTGGCTGGCAGAGATGTAAAGTTTGTTCTCTACCCAGGCTAAACCATCCTTAAGTGAGCAAATATTTTTGTGAGCCTGGAACCAGTCATCCTTAAGTAGTGGCTCCTTAAATTTGGAAACCACTGCATTGTCAGCAAGTGATTCTCTTTTGGCTTACGCTCGGGTGATTACTTTGGCAGCTAGCTGTGGTGTTTGGAGCATGGGTTTAACAATTTCAATGTTTTTGCCTTTTTTATTGGGTTTTTTTAGACAGGGCATCTGTTAAGAAGTTCCTCCCTCCTGGGAGATACTTGAGAGTGAAATTAAAACATTTACAGTATTGCACCCAACTTACTTGTTTGGAGGAGAGTTTTCATGGAGTTTGCAGAGCTTCTAAATTTTTATGATCAGTCCAGACTTCAAAGGGGATTTTGTTCCCTTCTAGGAAATGTCTTCAGGTGAGGAGCACCTGGAGACATCTTTTTCTCCCATATGGTGCATCTTTGCTCACTTTCTGTTAATTTCTTAGAAGTATATGCACATGGTTGCAATTGTCCATGTTCGTTCTTTTGGAGTAGGACTGCTCTTACTGCAACATCATTGGCATCTGCTTGACAAATGGTTGTTCTGTGTCTGGGTATATTAGGATTGGTTCGGCTGAGTTTAGTTGTTTATGTTTTTTGAATGCCACTTGGCATTCCATGATTCAGTTAAGAGGTTGCCTTGGTTTTGGTCCCCCCCCCCATTTGTTTTTAACAAGTTTGTAATTGGGAGGGTGATTTTTGCAAAAGCCAGAATGAACCAATGGTAAAAGTTTGCAAAACCCAGGAAATTGTGTAGTTGTTTGCAGGTTTGGGGTGGCTCCCAATCAATGATGGCTTTTTTTGTGGATCCATCTCTATTCCCTTGTGGGATATTCTGTATCCCAGGTAGTCAGTTTTGGTGGAACTCACATTTAGAGAGTTTTGCATAGAGTTTGGCAGCATGGAGTTTGTGAGAACTGCTTAGACTAGTTTTATGTGTTTTTGTTTTGTTGTAAATTAAAATGTCATAAGATAAACTAGGATCCCTTTGTATAAATGTTCATGTAGTACTTTGTTAATTAGTTGCATAAATATGTCAGGGGCTCCTTGTAATTTGAAAGGGAGTACTTTGAATTGGTAGCACCCCAGCTGGGTGTTAAAAGCAGTTTTCCCCTCATCCCCTCTCATGCAGTAGTATGCCTCTCGTAAATCTAGTTTTGAAAAGATTTTTCCTTTAGAGAAGTGGGCCAGCATGTCTTTCATAAGGGGGAGCAGCTACATGTTTTCCATGCTGACAGTGTTTAAATTTCTATAATCAATGCAAAGGTGTATTCTTCTCACAGAATAGTACTGGGGCTGCTATTTTCGGTTGGGTAGATTCAATGAAGCCTCTTTTTAAATTTTTGTCAATAAATGCTCTGAGTTTGTCTAGTTCTCTAGGGGATATGCAGTACATTTTCAGTTTTGGAAGTTTAGCCCCCAGCAGGATCTCAATGGCACAATCCATGGCGTGATGAGGTGGAAGTTCATCAGATGCCTCTCGCTAAACACCTCGGCCAAATCCTGGGATTCTTTGGGGATGCTACTAGGCTCAGCAGTGTGACCAGCCATGGTCTTTTCTCTGTTCTCTTTTCCTTCCCCATTTTTCTCTGGTATGTTTGAGAATGTTACATGTCCCTGGAATCTTATGGTTCCTCTCTTCCAGTTTATTTTAGGGTTCCACTTCCATAGTCATGTGAGCCCTAGGACTAGTGCCCATTCCATTCCCAGGGCTACTATGAATGTGAGGGTCTCACTATAGCCCTCCAGGTCTATTTGTAATGGATCTGTGGCAAAGATGGCTGGCTCCCCTCTGCTACAGTTCTGTCTAGTTGGCAGAAAGCGAAGGGGTTTTTATTTTCCTTATATGAATTCCCAATATCCCTATCAGGGTTGGGCTGATTAGGCATCGGATGCACCCCGAGTCCACTAATGCTGCTACTTCCTCCCCTTTCCCTTGGCTGAGGATAAACAGTCTTAGGGGTAGGGTGAGCACTTTTATTGGGTTGCTTACCAGCAGGTCATCTTCTGGATCACTTTCAGACTGGCTCAGGTCTTCTTGGGGTGCCGGAGTTCCTTCCTCTGGGTTTGGAGGGGAACAGAACTCCATGGCCTCTCGGCTTCTCAGCACAGTTTCTTTTCTTCAGGGCAATCAGGCTTTTTGGTGGGAGTTTTTGAATGGCATTCTACTGTGTGGTGCTTCTCCTTCCCATGCTTAAAACAATCTGATGGCTTGGTGCCATGATGGTTTGGGGTTTGAATGGTTCCTGCTTCCCCTGGAGTGGAGATCTTCTCCAAGCTCTGCCGGTGCAGTACTGGTTTCAGGTCATGTCAATATCTGCCTCCTCTGCAACCAGATACTATTTGTGCCAGTAGTTAGGGGCCCTGCAGGCCAGGCAGGCAGTGTACAAGTCATCGTTGAGCCCATCTTTGAACCAACAGACTAGAATATGCTCTGGCCAGTCAACTTGGTCGGCCAGGTCATGGAATTCCTTGGTGTATTCGACAACAGGACAACAGCCCTGCTTTACGCCTCTAATGCAGTCACGGGCTTTGCGATCAGTGAGAGGGTCTTCAAAGCAGTGGCATAGGGATGTCATGAATCAATCAAAGTCTTACAGCTCTTAATTTTTTTCTTGTTATTTATATGTTGAAAGAAACTTTTTTTATTATCTTTGACTTTTGTTGTAAGTCTTTGTTCATTCTGAGCCTTTGCTTTCCTGACTTCGTCTTTGCAGATTCTGGCTATCTGTTGATATTCTGCCTTAGTTGTATGTCTCTCTTTCCATTTTTGTACTTGTCCTTTTTGTCTTTCAATTTGTCAGAGAGATCTTTGTGCAACCATGCTGGTTTCTTATTGGATTCTTTGTTTTTCTTTCAGTGGTATTGTGCTGGTCTGGGCTTTTATGATTGTACTTTTCAGAGTTTCCCAATATTCTTGAGTTGTTTCCCCTTTAGGATTTTCATCCAAGGAATTGTTCCCAAATTCTCTCTAAGTTTATTGAAAGCAGCTCTTTTAAAATCTAAGACGCTGGCCTCATTATGTTCTATTGCTTGTGTTTGTGTTATGTTGAATTCTAGTATGACATGGTCACTCTCACCCAAGGTTCCTGCAGTTTCAACTCCCTCTATAATTTCTTTATTTGTAACTATTAAGTCCAGTATGGCTGTCCCTCTAGTTCCCTCCTCTACCTTTTAGATGAAGTTGTCAGCTGGGTTGGTTAGGAACCTACAGTATTTGATTTCTCACTTGGTGCAGTTTTCCAATTGATATCAGGATAATTGAAGTCCCCCATTACTATTGTAGTGTATTTCCTACATATATTTGTTAGTTAGTTGGCAAAAAGGACACCTATTTTTTTCTGTTTGATTGGGTGGCCTATAGTATACATCTATGGCCATGTGATTCTTTTTTTCTTTTATATTGACCCATATACATTCTAAGTTTTCATCTTGGGTCTGCTTTTGTGAACAGTTTGTATCCTTCTATCAGTATGTTCCCATCATAGGTTTCATCCCACCAAGTTTCAGTTATTCCAATTACAGTATATCATATCTGCCTTCATGTATTAGTAGTTTGAGTTTACCCTGTTTGTTCCCCAGATTTTGCACATTTGTTTATAGACACTTGAGATCTTTATGTCTGACACTGGCTATGCTTCTATGTCTCTTATTTGGTATTTGAATTTGTCTTCCTTCCCATCCCTCTTTACTTCATTATTTGATTTGCTTTTTAGGTGTTTTTACTTGGAATTAGGTCCTAGAGATCCTAAAGATTGGCCTCCCTCCCCACCTCAATTTTAGTTCAAAGCCCTCCTAAGTTGAGCCAATCATTTTCCAAAAACATTCTTCCCAATCTTTATGAGGTGCAACCCATTCCTTGACAAAAGTCCATCATGGAGACAGTAAAGACCATGGTCCCAGAATCCAAAGCTTTTTTGGTGACACCAACCCTTTAGCCAGTGGTTCACTTCTAGAATTCTTTGTTCTCTTACCGGATGTTATCCTTTCGTTGGCAGTACAGATGAAAAAACTACTTGTCCACCTATAGTATGTCCCTGACTTTCTTGCCTAGTTGCTCATAATCATTCAATATTGTTTTCAAGTCCTTTTTTATGTCATTCATCCCTACATGTAGTAATAGAAAGGGGTACTAGTCTGTGGGTTTTATTATTTTGGTTAGGTTCTCAGCCACATCTTTGATTTTGGCTCCAAGGAGATAACATACCTCTCTGGATAAACTGTCTGGTCTACAGATGGCAGGTTCTGTTCCCTTAAGAATTGAATCTCCTATCACCAGTGCTCACCTTTTTTTTTTCCTAGGGAGGTTTGGGGTATTTTTCTATTTGTCACAGAAGCATTTGATGGTGTTATGCTTTTAGGGACATTTGATGGTGCTTCTTTTCTATGTGTCTGCATGTTTTCTTCTAGTGAGGATCCATGAAATCGATTGCTTAGCACCAGTGGAGCTGCATTAGAGTGGGTTGGTTTGGACAGAGGTTTTATATTAGGTTTGTGGTTTTTTTCTTTTTTTGAAAATTTTATTTGGGTTTTCACAAAGAAAAAAACATAATACAAATAAAACATCTTTTTTTGAAAATAGCATGGTCCCAGGTTACACTTGTTCATACAGACACAAACTCAATTTCATGCTCACTTTTATGTTCTATTCCATATCTTATTACTGTTTTACATTTTCTACATAGTTTTTCTCCTCTCTTAATTTTCTCAATTTTATTTTAATTATCTCATCTCAATTCAAATCATTATATTTATACTTTCTGTCCTGTTTCAATTTCATATTTTCTTTTCTCATTAAACAAATTTTCTCCTGTAGTTACTAATTGGAGTATGACACCTTTATATCTTTTATTTTTATCCATTTAACTCTTATTTAAGCTTCAATATATACCTTGAGGTTATAACATTCAATATAATACATAACTTCCAATCGAATTCTGCTTGGTACATTCTTAAAATACACACTATATTCTTAAAAAGTGATTATAAAACACTCATTCCATTCCAGTTCAGTTCTATCATTAATATTCATTAAAATCTTAACATCTTTAACATTTCTTTTCAATTAAATATCATACTTCCTTGGGAACACTTTTAAGCTTTCCGTAATTAATTTTCCCCCCTATTTCTCTTCCCTTATATTTTAAAAAACATTAATTAAAATGTTCCCATTCTTTCCTAATTCAATTCCCTCATTCGTTTTATTTCCTTTATTTATTAACAAACATTTCACTAGATTACAATAACTATTTTATCCATCATTTTAATCAAACATTGTTTCATATTTCCTAAATTTATTTATATTTCTAATATAACCATACTATCTTATGTACCTTTGCAGAATCCCTTTTTCAATTAAATTTTCACCCATTATCTCTAAATAGGCCCTGTTTCTCCATATCTTGTTTCTGTCCTTTATAACTTCTTTTCCTTTCCTTCTTCCCTCTCTTCTTCTCCCTCCCCTTTTTACCCCCTTGTCTCTCTACTTCTAATTCTCTCTTCTGCATTTCCCTCTTCTGTTGCTTTCTGATTTTATACTTATTTTTCACTCTATTTTTTGTGGGGGGGAGTTGTTTTTCCCAATCTTCAACTTTCCATTCTCTTTCTCCCCTTTCCTTTTTTCCCCCGATCTAAGATTACTTGTTCATTAAAGATGGCTTCTTCTTTGTCACAATCTTCTTGTCCCTGCAGGCATTTCTTGTTGTTTCTCATAGTTCCAGATCTCCATTTCTAAGAATTGAAATACGAAGCCAAAAGAACCTCTCCCTTCTTCTGAATCGTCTTTGTACTTTTTAAGTTCCATTTTCAGTTCTTCTAAAAATGGTGCCATTTTAAACATTTTAAACAACCACCCGATTGATTTTAGTCATTCAAATGCAATAACCAAAAATCCAGAGATCACCAAATAATCCAAATACTCCCAAGCTGTTTCTTCATGCTTCTTTTTTCACTTTCTCTTCTTGGGGTTCTACTATTTTGTTGCCAAGTTTCAGTTAAAATGTATCTTTTAGAAGTCTTGTTGAGGTTTTACTGTAAATTCCTTTTAATTCCAGGCAGTCTCCTCCCTTTTTTCCAGATCCTGCCAGATCCTTTCCAGATCCTTTCCAGATTCTTTTTCTCTCCTTTCCTGCTTTTAAAAGCCTTTAAGTATCCAGAAATCTTTATTATCTCTTTGACATTTTATTTTCAGCTTAAATGCCTATTGATGTCAAAGTGGATTTTTTTTTCAATTTCTTATTTAAATCTCTTAGCTGTCGGTATAGGGAAAGGGAGAGAAGAAAAAAACCCAAATCCTTTCCCTTTTCTCTCTCCTTCACTGCTTCAAAGTCTTCTTTGGGAACAATGTTACATTTTTAAGGTTAAATTCCAGGATACCTTAGTTGTTGCTTTTGCAGTTTAACCTGGTCAACCAAAACTTTCTCTTCTTATCTTCCTCCTGCACATTTTTTTCCGGCCGAGTTCTTCTTTGAGGTGGCCATTTCTGACCACTGCTGCAACCACCTTCGGGAAAGGGAGTAATGGCCAGGTGAGGAGGAGAGATGTGGCTCTCCTCAACCCTGCTGGCAGTCTACCCCTTCTTCACCACCTCTACAGGGTGGCTTAGCCCCGAAATCAGCCGGCTTGGGGCGCTCCAGTGGCAAGCATGGAACGAAATCACGCATGATTGCGGTTTCAGTCTGTCTGTGAAGAGGCTCAGACCGAAACTCCGGTTTTTGTTTTTTTTTCCTATGGGTGACATGTTTCCGTCTGTCTTCTTCCTCTAAAGTAGTGATGGCTAACCTTTTCCTTGTCGCGTGCCGAAAGTGCATGCGCATAATACAGTGCATGCATGAACATCCACCCCCTGCACATGTGCACATGACCTCTGCATGTGCCCTGCCCCCTGTGCATGTGCATGCATCTTCCATGCATGTCTTTCCCCATGCATGCACGGCAGATACCTGACAATCAGCTGGCTGGCGGGGGACGCGCATGCATGCACAGTGGGTCTGTTCTGGGTGACCTCTCATGAGCCAGCAGAAATGTCTCTGCATGCCAGTTCTGGCACGCATGCCATAGGTTCACCATCACAGTTCTAAGGGGTCAATTCTTTTAGAAGTTGTTTGATCATTGTTATGTTCAATTTGGGCATATTCTTTTTGCAAGGTTTGGGGTTTCTCGTTTTGTGGCTTGAGTTTCAGAGTGGTTAGTTTCCTCTAGATGCCTTTACTTTTCTTCTAGTAACTTGATTAGTTTACATTTAGTACATATATAGTTTGGGTATTCTATGGGCATAAGTGCATACATGGAACACATTCTGCAGATCACCATAGTATCAGTTTCTTCTTCCATGAGTGGATTTTAAAAAATTGGAAGAAGTGTAGAAGGTTTTACCACAGATTTTTAAAAGGGAAAAATGTCCAATTTGGAATATAGATATTCTAATAGATCATTTAAGTTTCAAATTTGGAGAGGAAAGTATAAGGTTCCAGGAGTTAAAGAATGTCTAGTTTAAGGATTTAAAGTCCTATAGTTCGAAATTGTCTTGTTTATAAATTTGAAGTTCTAGCAGATCATTTAGATTGTGCAATTTTAAAATTTAAGTGTTGAGTGGGCTTAAGATTCATTCTTAGCCTATACTGGAATGTTCTGATTGTCCCTTACTCCCTTCCTTCTTACAATACTTTCCCTCCCTGCCTTCTGGTGGGCTTATTTTATCTCTTTCTTTTCTGCCTTTGTATATTCCTTGCTTGCTATTGTTATTGTCTACTTGCCTTTTATTTTTTTAGCCTTGTGTCCTGTGTTTTTATCCTCCCTTCCTACTTGCTTTTCTCCTGCCACAACCGGGTATTCAGCTCTCCCTGCTTTTCTCAGTTCATGACATTCCCCCGCCCCTCATCTGTCAGTCTCCCATGCTGCTCTGTTGCCATTCTTAGCCACCAGTTCACTGATCCTCTTTGCTGAAATGCTCCACCAACACCGGCAGCCTCTGGTTGCACCTATGCTCTCCTGTTGCTTTCCACACTCCTCTTATGATCTGCTTTGCTGTGTTGCCCCTCACTGCTGGCCTCTCCTATCTGCCATACCACCACTGTTCCTGGCTCCCCAGACACACGGCTCCCATTTGCACTGCTTTTCCCGGCAAACAGGACCGCCTGGATAGCCTACAGTGAGTTCACCTCTTGTCTCCTCTCCACAGCCAGTTTTCCTCCTCCTCCCTGCTCCTCTCTCTCACTGGCTCAACTTTTTCTTCTCTGCTGGTCATTGCTTTGCCCTCAGTTGGCTCTCCTCTCTGCCCCATGGATGATTTTCCTCCCTGCTACACAGCTGGGCTCCACTTGCTCACTGGCTCTCCTTGTTGTTATCCACTGGTTTGTTTTGCCTCTCCACTCACCTCGCTTCAATGGGCCTCCAGGCTCCTGGGTAGGCCTCTTGGGTGCAGCTAGACTTCTCTCAGCAGGCCAAGTTCTCTGTGGGTCATTTTCCTTCTATTTCTCCAATGTTTCCTCTTCTTTTCCTTTCTTCACTTTTTTCTTTCTCTATGATTTATTCTATGGTTTATCTTTCCTCTCCACCTTTTCTCCTATTGTTTATCTTAGTGTAATAGCAACTTTTCTGTTCTTCTAACTCCCTGCAATGTAACTATGCTTCCTCCATTGCCGCCATCTTGGGGCAGGATAGACAGATTAAAGTCCCGCCAAACAGTAAGGAATTCTACCACCAATCTGGGAATGGTGTCAATGAGCTCAGGCAGGGAGACTGGTTTTCGTAGGCAGCCTTGTTACAGATTGAATAGTAGCAGCAATCATAGACCTGCTAACCTGACAGGCTATCAGGGCTAAGATTAAGGAGCTGGAACATGGAACCATTATAAGATCATGATTTTTCAGTCCCCAAGAGTGGCCTCCTCCTTATCTCCCACCATATTTTCCCATATCTATCACCACCATAATACTGGCCTGCCTCCATACCCAGAACAGTAATCCCATCCCCATAAATAAGCACCACAATTTCCAGGCCCAGGATCCATCCTTGGTCCTTGACAGTCATCCTTGGAGGGGAGGCCTGAACCTTGAAGCATTGTAGGTCTACCAACTCTCAATGCCAACAGGGCACCCAGCAACCACTGGTAGGATTCAGCCAGTTTTTACCAGTTTGAGTGAACCAATTAAATCCCCCCCCCC
>NW_020769344.1:7675684-7752608 GCF_900518735.1 Pseudonaja textilis
CCCTTTTCTCATTGCAGCACAGCACCCAGGATCCATTTTGATGGGGGTGGGTAATTTAACTGGTTTGCTCAGGGTCAGGTTAAGCCACACCTCCCATGACAGCCAGCCTGACCCTGGGTGAACCATTTGTTAAATTCTTTGAATTCCACCACTGCCAACATCTACCTCCCTACTTTACCATGCCACACTTCCATATATTTTATGAAAAGAAACCCCTTATTTGCTGCTCCCACCAGCAAGCAGAGGCTCCCTGCCTCATTTTCTCCCCCTCCACCCCATCCACAGCATGTGGTTGTTATTACTCTTTGCCACAAGATTTGGAATGCAGATATATTCCAAGCACATGAATGTCCTCCTTCCCATTAACAACTATCCTGTCTTGTGAATACCTGAAATTCTGCTTAGAGTGACAGGGGCACTCAGATAAAATACCAGCAGCTTCTCTCACCTCCTTAATGGATTTCTAAGTGATGTTTACCTCTGAGATTCTACTGCTTTGCCCCTTTTAAGAGTTCTTTTGTCATCACACATTGAGATGTATTAGTGTGGGAGAGGTATTGGTAGATTCTTCCTCCTCCTCCTCCTCCTCCTTTCTCCACCCCACCTTCAGCAATGGCTATCATGTACATGTGAAACTCGAAAAATTAGAATATCATGCAAAAGTTCATTTATTTCAGTAATGCAACTTAAAAGGTGAAACTAATATATGAGATAGACTCCTTACATGCAAAGCAAGATAGTTCAAGCCATGATTGTCATAATTGATGTGATTACAATCTCAGAAAATTAGAATATTACATGCAATCAATAAAACAAGGATTGTACATAGAACAATATTAGACCTCTGAAAGTATAAGCACGCTTGGTTTGGGCCCCTTTTGTAGGAATTACTGCCTCAATGTGTCGTGGCATGGAAGCTATCAGCCTGTGGCACTGCTGAGGTGTTATGGAAGACCAGGATGCTTCAATAGTGGCCTTCAGCTCTTCTGCATTGTTCGGTCTCATGTCTCTCATCTTTCTCTTGGCAATGTCCCATAGATTCTTTATGGGGTTCAGGTCAGGCGAGTTTGCTGGCCAACCAAGCACAGTAATCCCGCGGTCATTGAATCAGGTTTTGGTGCTTTTGGCAGTGTGGCCAGGTGCCAAGTCCTGCTGGAAACTGAAGTCAGCATCCCCATAAAGCTCATCTGCAGAAGGAAGCATGAAGTGGCTCCCCAAATCAGGACAGGGCGAACGGAGGTGAAGAAGACTGTTGCAGTCTTTGAACACCTTTTCTGGCGCCAGGAGCGATCCCCCAGGGATACACGAACCCCGGAGAGGTTCGTGTCAACGTGGAGAACCTCGAGCGGCAGAGTGGGGAAGGCAACCCCCCGACAGCGAAGAGGGAAGCTCCCAAGCCCGGCGCAAAAGAGTAAGCTGTCATTCTATGGCGGCTTCAAGTCCGGTCTGCCACTTGAGTGAATAAGCAAAGCAGTGACAGCCTGCAAGGTCGAGAGTAACAGGAACAGAGAAACGGTTTATAACTTGGAACCTTTGAAGACTGAAGATAGCAGAATGACGGAAGAATGACAGCGTAAATTCTTCTCTCCTGGTTGTGATTAGCACCTTTCAGAAGTCGGGTGGAAAGCGGCCAGAAAAGCAGTTGGGAAAATGAAAGGACTATAATGGAGAGCGGAAAAGCCTAAGCACAAAAGTGAAAGTGCAGATTTTACCCTGTGAAAGGGAAGCTCTGGGGAAAGAGGGAGATTGCTAAAACCAGGAGATCAGAGGTCCGGAATTGGTGAGGGGCTTCATCTGATTTTTGGACTTTTCTTTTTGACTTTACTTGAGAAAAGGGAGGCGACGGAGGTGAAAGAATACTGGCATTGATCGAGTCTGATGAATCCTCAGATCTGAGCACAACATGACTATCACATCTATTTAATATTGTGGAGAAGACAAACTGAGCATTATACTGGACTTTGGAAGATTTGTATGTTGATTTAAAAGTTGGAAAGCAAAGAAAGAAGAAGAAGCAAGAGGAAGAAGGCAGAGACAAACAGAAGGCTGGGAAAGACGGTTTTGGGACTGCAGATTAGTCAGCACATTACACCATTTGCTGATTGGAAGGCTGAAAAGAATCCTCTAGCTGGAAGATGGACTTTTAGCTCACCCAAATTGCTTTCTTTATTACGTGGTATTACTTAATATTTCTAGTTTGGCACTACTTTCTCCTTAAGATGACTTCCTTGCTTTTTGTTTGTTGATTCTCTGAAGCTGTGGTAATCTCTCTCCTACCCTTTCTCTTATTGTTTTGCCCCCTGCCTCCCTATAGTATCTCCTAAATAGCTTACATAATTCTACTTATTTGGGGGGGGAAAGAGGGGGGTATACTATTATTATAGAGTTAAGAGATTACTGTTGTAAGTATTAATAGTAAAGAAGGATAAACTCTGTTGATATAAACTATTTATAAATTATTGAGACTATTTAAGACATTTTAGATTAATTCCTTAAAGTGTTAATTGATGTACTATTGCTGACCAATTTTCTTATTACATAGACTAGAATACTGCAGTAGATATCTATTTATGATATAGGGGAAAAGATTGTGGAGTGAGATATTAAATTGAAATACGTGAATAGACTTTCAAATACAAGACCCAAACACTGAATGGTGATTTGGGATAATATATCTAAAATTGTGCATCAACAAAAACAAATACTTAGAGAGATGACATCCATGACAACTATGGCCTTAAAAACAGGAAGGAAGGCTACCCCGACCCTATCGACTACGTTGACATCCACCCCACCAACAACTCAAAAAACTATTGAGGAGTCCTTAACAGGGGAAAAGCAGCCTAATGTCCCCAACATTAATATACAAACTTCCTTATTATCCTTGCAGGAAGCTACATCTACAAAAATGCAAGAAATGATGATTAAAAATCACAATGAAACTAGAGCAGATATAAGCGAATTGAAAGATGAGATGGGGAAACTGAAGGCTGAAATGAAAGCGGATATATCGAAGGTGGAGGGTAAGATAGGGTCTCTACAGCAGGCCATGGAGAAAAATGAAGTGAAAATAAAAGATATAGAGAGTAGAACAACACGCATGGAGACTAACTTCGAAAGGATGGATGAGGAATTTAAAAATGTACTTAGAGAAACGGAAGACTCACTGGTTCACCTTGAGATGGACAAAGCAATGGCGTATTTAAAGTTCCAGAATGTGGCTGAAGCAAAAAATGAAGAATTGGAACATTTGATGGCAGAAATATTGGCTGAATGGTTAGGAAAAGAAAAAGATGACCTAATTAAAGAGTTTGATGAGGTATATAGGGTTAGCACAAGCTACGCCAGACGCAACAACTGTCCAAGAGAAATCCATATCCGCTTCTCTAGGAGATGTCTGAGAGATTTAATTTTGAAAATGTCTAGGGAGGAAACGATATCATATAAAGGCAGAGAAATTATGATTTTAAAACAAATTCCAAAGAAAGTGAGGATGATAAGACAAGATTATAAATTTCTAGCTAATGATTTAAATAAAAAAGGAATCCAATTTAAATGGTTAATCCCGGAAGGGATGTTAATTACGTGGAAAGAGAGGAAAATCAAAATAGAATCGATAGAACAGGCCCAAAACTTTTATCAACAGCTCACGGATACGAATGGTCAATCCACTAAAGAAGAACTCAAAAGGAGACCACAGGAGGACCGATATCATCACAGAGGATGAGATAACTAAAGAACAAATAGACTATAAACCAGAGTTCTTCCTGTTAGGGATCTCTGATAGATATTTATCCAAAAAGACAAAATATGTAATAATCCATATTCTAACTGCGGCTAGATTAGCGTTTGCTCAATGTTGGAAATCACCTCATACACCTTCAGAGCAAATGGTTATTCAGAAAATTTGTGACTGTGCTGAAATGGATAAACTAATGATAGCATTAAAAAACAAAGAGTCCTCAACATTTTACGACAACTGGGACTCATGGTATAATTGGCTTACACAGAGACAAATTATGTAAATGATAAAAAGTAACCTAAACATAATGGAAAAGAGGAGTAGATTGGATATGACGAAGAGAAATGATCCTTACAGACTGTCACAAAAAGATATCATTCGTTTTTAATTGTATTTTCTACCCTATTCTCCCTCCCCTTCCCTTCTCTCCCTCTATATCTTTTTTCTTCCCCCCAACCGGCCTTTATCCGGTGTGTTAGGCCGGGTGTTTTCCTTCTTTCCCACTAGCCGTTTTCTTTCTATTTTGTAAATGTATTGTCAATGTGTTTTTAAATTGTAAATTCAATAAAATCTATTTTTTTAAAAAAAAGCTCGTCTGCAGAAGGAAGCATGAAGTGCTCCAAAATCTCCTGGTAGACGGCTGCATTGACCTTGGACTTAATGAAGCACAGTGGACCAATACCAGCAGATGACATGGCTCCCCAAATCAACACAGACTGTGGAAACTTCACACTGGACTTCAAGCATCTTGCAGTGTGTGCCTCTCCATTCTTCCTCCAGACTCTGGGTCCTTGGTTTCCAAATGAGATGCAAAAGTTGCTCTCATCAGAAAAGAGGACTTTGGACCATTGAGCAACAGACCAGTTCTGTTTTTCTTTAGCCCAGGTAAGACGCTTGTGACATTTGTTGTTCAGAAGTGGTTTGACAAGAGGAATATGAAATTTGAAGCCCATGTCCAGGATCCGTCTGTGTTTGGTGGCTCTTGATGCACTGACTTCAGCCTCAGTCCACTCCTTGTGAAAGTCCCCAACACTTTTGAATGGCCTTTTCCTGACAATCCTCTCCAGGCTGCGGTCATCCCTGCTGCTTGTGCATCTTTTTCTTCCCCACTTTTCCCTTCCACATAACTTTCTATTTATGTGCTTTGATACAGCACTTTGGGAACATCCAACTTCTTTTGCAATTACCTTTTGAGGCTTTTCCTCCTTATGGAGGGTGTCAATGATGGTTTTCTGCACAACTGTCAGGTCAGCGGTCTTTCCCATGATTGTGCTTCCCACTGAACCAGACTGAAAGACCATTTAAAGGCTCGGGAACCCTTTGGCTTAATTAGCTGATTAGAGTGGGACACTTTGAGCCTAGAATATTGAACCTTTTCACAACATTCTAATTTTCTGAGATTGTGGATTTGGGGTTTTCATGAGCTGTAAGCCATAATCATCTCAATTATGACACATCACGGCTTGAACTATCTTGCTTTGCATGTAATGAGTCAATCTCATATATTAGGTTCACCTTTTAAGTTGCATTGCTGAAATAAATGAACTTTTACACGATATTCTAATTTTTTGAGTTTCACCTGTAAGTCTGACATCAAGTTATCTCTCCTGCTGACTGACTTTTGCAGACATCAAGAAGTTGCAAAGAAATATTTTTATACCTTATTGAAAAATTTTGCTGAATTACTTTTGACTGATTCAAATCAAATAAACGGTGTCTCTTCTATGTTCTTCCTCTTGCTTTCAGAAGGCTGTTCATGCATTGTTTATTCATTTTCATTGGTCCATCTGAAGGCTGCATGCACACCAACAGACCCACAAAACAAAAAATCCAGAGAAACACAACATTGATCATTCCTTTTCTCCTTTTCTCCCTCCCACCCTCTATCTCTCTCTCCCCTCCCTCCCTCCCTCCCTCTCATTCTCTCTCCTTTCCCACCACAGAGACTTGTCAGATTTGTTGGTTTATGACTGAAAAACAATTACAATAAGTAATTTTATTTCTGTAGAAGATAATAAAATGTGATGCCATAACTATCCACAGAACCTCAAAAGTATTTATATTCAGTCTAATAATCTGGTGCTATTCTGTTAATTTTAATAAGGGGCCTGGCAGACACTATGACACTGAATCTTCATGTAGGAAGGCCCTTGCCTCCCCAGAATAAAATATTCTTTATTCTTAATATTTAAAAGAGGCAGAATGGAATATTTCCCCTGAAGGAAAGGAGGAGAGACATCTTAAAGGTAGAAAGCTTCCTGCTAAAGGAAAACCACTTCAAGCAGAAAACGGAACCTCCAAATCCCCAACTGAGATGGCTGAATAGGAAAACAACAACAAAAAATTGGAGTCTTCTTCATGTACATAACCAGGCTTTACTCATTTTATACGATCATTTGCTTACAGTGGTACTTACTTCTTAGGTGAAAATAATTAAAGATTTTGGCCATCAAAATGTTGTCAATTCCTCAAACAATATATGCTTTGACATGATAAAAAAAAGAGCCAGATTCTATACCAGTAATAGTTTTTAGTTAAGTTAGTTTTCTCTAAGAAAAATATGGAATAGTGTTTATTTTAACAAAGTAAAAACAGAAACATAGAAGGCTTAATGGATTTCTGATCTATTCTGCTATTAAAGTTCCATTTGAAGATTAATTGTTCTCACTGTCAAGGAATTTTTCCTTAATCTTAGGTTGATTGGAGGATTATCTTTAATAATCTTCCATCCATTACTTCTTGTCCTGCTCTCAGGTGCTTTGGAAAATAATCAACCTCCTCTTTTCTGACAGCTCCAAATATCATTTCTATATAGCACCTATGAATATAGGCAGGACTTATCCAAATATCTAATAGATAAAGTGAAATCATGTAGAGATCTGAACTCATAAACAATATGATGTTTGCTGTTAAAGAGCCATAGAAGAGAAGTCTGGGAAATATCAACCTGTGGCTGCCTAGAGCACTGTTTTAGCTACTTGCTGCTAACAGATATCTTCACAGACTTTTGAATTTAAAGGTCATTTATTATTATCTTTCAGCTGTTCACTTCACCAGGGAATCATTCCATTTTGAGGGCTCTGAATGGTGTCTTCAGCAACATACTCACAAAAGATGGGGATTCCAAAAGTTCAAATGTGTGAGTATAGCTCTTCTAAGTATCTAGCTAAAGCCCGCATGGGAAATGTCTCATATAATCTCTCAACTTTCTCATTTGTTTGTGATAAAAAGCAGCTACAACTGCTTTGTAATATAAGAATATAGAAGAGGAGAGGCCTCTCTCCTTACCCTATAGGGATTTTAAACAACAACAGCAACAATGAAAGTCAGAAATAAAAAATATTGAGCAAGCTACTGTCATTGCCTTTAATGGTGGCTTAAAGTGATACACAACCTAAGGGAACTGCATCAGCTGCTCCCCAACTCTCCACCCAATGCCTTGTTTTGAGGAATCTGTTGTCAAAGTCCAGCATCTTGGGCAATGGGTTTGTGGAGATTGCATTCACAGGGAGGGCCATTTTACAGCTTTCCCATCAGAGACAAGCATTTCAGCTGAATCTGCTGTCTCACTTTGATTCCTCTGAGAGAGAGACACACCTGGGTGGATGAGTGGCCCATATTTTCAGACACAGAGATCATTTTTTCATCTCTGAAAATAGTAACATACAAACAATTTCATCCTGAAGTACAAAACAATATAAATGGTTTCCATATTTATATAATTATATATTTAGGAGCAATAGTTAGAATGTAGTATTGCAGCTAACTCTGCCACAGTAAGGACTTCAATCCTGACCAGATCAAAGTTGACTCAGACTTCCATCCTTCCAAGGTCAGTAAAATGAGGGCTCAGATTGCTGGGGGCAATAGGCTGACTCTGTAAACTGCTCAGAGTGTGCTGTAAATCACTATGCTGTAGGCACTATTGCTATTGTGGAACCATCTCACCCCAATGGGACTGGCCTGCCCCACCCATACCAGTATAGGAGGCAGGCTGCAGACCCCTTCAGTCAGGAAATTCTGGCTGGCAGGGTCAAGTACAAGAGCCTTCTCTGCCATGGCTCAAGTCCTTTAGAATATCTTTTCCCCCTGAGTTGAGATTGGCTCCCATCCTTCTGACCTTCCTCAAGAGACTAAAGGCCTGACTCTGCCATTTTGCCTGGGGCTCTGCACTGGAAGTGGTTGATGGACCAGTAGCAAATTCCACCTCCCCAACACACAATGTTTGTTTTGGCTTTCCTGTTGAAAATAGAAATGGTCCATCTTTGAATCTACTCTGAACATCTTTTTGAATTATTATTACTCACATTCTGCTGCCAGCTATAGTTTAGAGAAGGTTTTAAATGTTAGACTGGGCCTTTTTTTGCAAGCTAGCTGGGTGTACTTTCTTTAGGCACTTATTCAAATATTTTTACAATGAACAAGTTGGGAGATGATTATTTCATAGTTAAAGGTGTTTTTTTTTAGTTCTTTTGATCATTCTCAGATTTTATAACAGTATTTGCCCATTGGGCTGGTGCCTGGCCTTCTAGAGAAAGAAATCCTGCATAGTTCAGAATATAATATAATATTCCTATACATGTAAAAATTATACTGTGAAAGTTCAGTTGTTAAAAGGGTGAAATCAAGTGAGTAAAAGGATTCTATAGTTTCTTTAAATATACAGAAATTATTTGAATATTAATCAGCAGATATGTATATGTGTATTCTTTTTCTAGCAGAAATTGTTGAATGTTGTTTGAAGTAGCTGTGCAGAGTTAATCACGACATATCAGTGACTTACAATTGATTTGTACCCACATATCTTTAATCTTTGCTGATATATACACACACAACCTTCTACCAATCTTTTCTAATGTCTCTCCATTAGTCTCCATAAGAAGAGTTGTAAGCTCCAGACTTTTCCCCTTCAACTGAAAAGAATGAACTTCTGAAAGCTAGGTACTTCAAAGGGAATTCTTTATTGAAAGGAAGTGATCCTGGTACTAGTCAAAGCAGAATCTAAGTGCTCCAGGCATACAGTAATAGATAAAGGGAGTTAGAACCCCTCCCCTTATTCTGATGTGGATTTAGTCAAACAAAGAACCAACATGTTAATCCCCCCCCCACTTTCTGGGAACATATCTTAGAAAAGTTTCCCAGGGAGTATCTTTCAGAGCTGGAATTTTTATGGTCCCTTCTCCTCTTGCTATCTCTCCAAGAGGTGACAAGTTTCTAGACATCTGGTTCCAGTCCTCCAGTTGTATATCATGTGCAAAGATACAGATTCAATATAAGATTTAAGATATTCAGGTTATATAAAAAAGGATTACTTGTACCACCTCCCCTCCCCTTCTTCTTCCATTGAAGAATGGCAGATACACGGATTTGACAAGAGTTCTTGTTTAAAATGAATAGTATTAATTAAACTTTACAATTTGTTGGTATCACTGTATGATATCTTTAGCCTTTGCTGAACCATGTATGATTTGATCACAAATGCATGTTTAAAGCAACTTGCCAAAGTGTCTCACCCCTTATAAATACTGAATACCTAAATACTTGGGGGAGGGGGAGTGGTTAGAACAGGTTCCTTACAAAAACCCCACCTGTATATCTGAATCTGTTAGATTGGAGTGTTAACAGGGAAAGGGAGAGATGATAAAGAAGTATAAAGTCACATACAGTGTGGAAGGGTATGGAATCCCTCATCCCTTCATAATGTTACAACTTAGTATACATTAACATTAAATGAGGAAAATTTAGAATAGATACAAAACAGTAATTACATACATACAATGCAGTTCAGTATCATTTTAGAAGGGGACGAGACTAATTCATATAGGACTGAGCTATTAAGGCTATGTCTTGTCTGTTGATTATTTCCAACATTACAGACATTTCATATCTGTACAATATATACAATATCAGTTGTCTTCCATATTTGTAAGCTGCCTAGAAACATCTTTGTGTCCTGGGAGGGCGGAGCTGGTGTCACAGCAGTTGGACGGGAGATCTTGATCCTCCAAGATCACTGTTGATATCTCAGCTGCTGGTCGGTCCCCATAGACCTAAACCATCCTGTAGAGACAGTGATTGACAAGTGCATGTCCTGTTGATCCCAGGGGCATCACAAAGTCCCTGGTTGATTCAGGGAAAGCCCTTTTTGCGGCGGTGGAGAGGCAGTCTTCCAAGCTGCTGAAGCTGGGACAGCTCCGGAACGGAAGAGATTGGAAGAAAGTGTGTCAGTTTGGTGAGATGAACTTTTACTTATTATTTCTTGGAGAGAACACCCTGAAAAAATTAAAATGGACTAAACGTGAAGAGGAAAGAGTTTAAGCGGTGTGATTAATTATCAAAGTGAAAGGTTTTTTTTCTGTTTTTCCCTTTTTATTGGAATTTTGAACTTGGCAAAGCTGTTTAACTTTAAGCTGAACTGGTACTTTTTAATCTTTTTATTTCTGTTTGTATTTCTTTCTCCTTTTTTAAATAATCCTTTTGAAAATTCTTTTTTGATTAAGACTTCTGCTTGATTTAAGATTTATTTTTCTTTCTTTAAAAAAAAGGGGGGGGGAGATTTTACTTTTTTTTCTTTTAGTTCCTGGCTGTAGATTGAGGAGGGGAAAGTGAAAGTGAAGGAAAGTAAGTAGCACTGCCACCCAGAGGCTTGGATACATTGTTTCTTTTTTCTTTCACTTCTTTCACAAGGCCTCTGAGCTGTGTATTGGAAAAGATAGAGATGAACATGGCAGTTTGTTTATTCAGGTGCTCATTTCTGAAGAGATAGCTGAAGTCTGGAGTTGAAGTTGAAAGAAAGAAGATTGAAGTGACCTTGAAAAACTCTGAGCTGATTTATCAAAGAGCCTTGGATATTTGGCGGCAGAGGCTTGTTTTATATTAGAATTGCTTTTTACCTTTTGCCTCCCTTTCTACCCCACCCCCACTAGTTGGGCTTTTATTTCTCTTTAATTGGATTTTCACTTTTTAAACCAGGAACCAAAATGTAAATCTTTTATTTTTGTTTTCTTTTGTTTATTAAGAGGAACATTTAGAATATTTCTCTTTCTCTTTTTTCCCTTTTTTATCGTTGATTTTTTACTTTTTACATTTACCATTGTAACTAATTGGATTAAGGTATACAGGTGCCTGAAGACTTTCTTTTTCCTTTTTTCCTTTGGAGACGCAACTCTTTGCCTTTGTCTTTTTTTTCCCCTTTTTTCTTTTTTCCTCTTTTTTCTTTCTCTCTCTCTCTCTTTCTTTACAGATAAGCATTATAAGATGAGTAGAAAGACAACAGCACCAACTTCTTCAATACCAACCCCCTCACCATCTGGAGGACAACAATCTATACAGACAATATTACAACAGGAAAAAGAGAAAGAGAAGGAAGTGACATTACAGATGATTATGCAAGGAATCCAGAAGATTGAGCAAAAAATAGAAAAGACAGGTGAAAAAGTGGAAAATATTCAACAGATGATGATGAAATATGAAGACAGATTTTAAAAAATTGAAGAAGATATACAAAGAGATAAGAAAATTGGAGATGATTGACTGATGTCTAGAAGGACAGATGTGAACCATTAGGATGGGAAATAAATAAATCAGAATTTTATCTAAGATTTCAAAATATAGAAGAAGGAAAAGATGGGAACCTTGCTGAAATAATGGCAGAAATATTGGCAGAAGCACTGGAAATAACCAAAGAAAAGTTGATGGATGGGATGGATGAAGTGTTTCGTGTCTATACAAGATATGCAACAAGGAATAGACTACCAAGAGAAGTTCACATTAGATTACTAAGAAGATTATTAAGACACAGATACTCCAGGTGATGAGAGAGAAAACACTAAAATATAAAGACAAAGAAATTGTGGTGCTGAAACAGATACCAAGAAGAGTAAGAGAGATAAGAAGAGAATATTTATTCTTGACTACAGAGTTACTTAAAAGAGGTGTAAACTACAGATGGTTGATGCCAGAAGGCCTCTTGTTCACTTGGCAGGAACAAAGACACAGAATTGACACAGTTGAAAAAGCTGAGCTATTCTACTTAGAATACTTTAGAGGAAAGGGGGAAGAAGAAAGAAAGGAAGAGTCACTGATTGAATTTCAAGAGGAGTGTATAGCAGTAATTGAAAAAGAAAAAGAAGAAGGTGCAGTAGGTGGTGAATCCAGAGAACAACGAGAATTGAGATCTACTAGAGCAATAAAACCCTCTTATAAAGCTTAATATGGATGAAAGAAAATTGATTTTGATTAACATAAATGGACTTAATTTGGCTACTAAAAGAAGGAAAGTATTTCACAAATTAGAAAAATTAAAATTTGACATAATCTGCTTACAAGAGGTACATATTAAAAAACAACATGAATATATACTAAAACAAGGAAAACTAGGAAAATTATTTACGTCGCTGGCACAATCCAAAAAAAGAGGTGTGGTATTATATATTAAAGAAACAATTTTGGCAGAACTAATCTACGCAGGTGATGATGGAAGGATTCTGATGGTGGAAATAATGGATAACAGTGTTAAAACACTTCTAATTGCAATTTATGCCCCGAATGATAAACAAGAAGAATTTTACAGAAAGTTACACGTGTAAATAATTGAATTGGACTATGTTAATATTTGCATGATGGGAGATTTTAATGGAATAATTAATGACCGGTTGGATTATAAAACACAGAAAACAACCAAGAAAATTAGAAAGATACTACCAAAATCTTTCCTTTGAATAATAGAAAGATTATTAGAAAGAGATTATTAGAAAGATTATAGAAAGAGAATAATTGAAAGATGCATGGAGAGAGAGAAATGCGGAAAGTAAGCAATATACTTTTTATTCAAACAGGTATACATCCTGGTCTAGAATAGACATGATATGGATGTCAGCAGAATTATTGACTAATGTACAACAGATTGAAACAGAAACAAGCACTTGGGAAGATCATAATCCAGTGTCAGTTATTTGGAAAGGATACAAGAGGAGATCTAGATGGACTTTAAATACTATGATATTAAAAGAAAAAGATTTTAAAAAGAAAATAGAGAAAGAACTTGTTTTCTTCTTCAAAGAAAATAGAAAAGAGGCTACATCTTTACAGAATCTCTGGCACACTATGAAGGCCTACACAAGAGGCTTGATAATAGATTATATTAGGAGAAGAAACATAAAACTGAAAAAGACATTTAAGACATTAGAGGATGACTATAAAAGATTGGAAAAAGACTCACAGAAATCCCCACAAAAAAAGATATTAAAAATAAAATGGATATAATTAAACATAAAATGGGACTAATGGAAAAAAAATTAGCACAAAAAAATTAAAAATGCCAAACAGAATTACTTTGAAGAAGCAAACAAACCAGGCAGATGGCAAGCTTATAAACTGAGAAAGGAAAGAGAAGCAAGAAGGACTAGTCAATTAATAAATAAAGAAGGACAGGTTTGCTATGGAAATGAGGAGAAGAAAAAAATTATACAAGACTACTATGGAAAACTGTACTTTCAAGAGAATATTCAAGAAGAAAAAATTAAGCAATATCTACAGAAAGCGAACTTACCTCAGATACCTAAAAATATTGAAACAATTTTAGAAGGAAATATAACAATGATAACAATAAAAAATAACAGAAGCCTTAAAAAAAACAGAAAGTTGGGAAAGCACCAGGTCCAGATGGTTTGCCAGTGGAATTTTACAAGACTTTTCAGGAAATATTGAATCTTCATCTTGTAGAAGTTATGAATGAAGTTATGTTGAAGAAAAGAATACCAAAAACATGGTCAGAAGCATATATTACACTTATACCGAAGGAAGGTACAGACCTGCAGCAAGTTAAAAATGATAGACCTATATCTCTATTGAATTCAGACTATAAAATCTTTGCTTCAATTTTGGCAGAAAGGCTAAAAAGATACTTAAATAATTTTATTCATACTGTGTGTCCTATAAATAGTAAGACAGTAGCAATACATTTGACTAAACAAAAAAATACAAATATGGCACATGTCTTTTGTTGTCTATAAATACAAAAGGACAAAAAAGAATAAATAAATTCCCCTTGCACTTTTTTTTTAATGACCAAGGCTCTCAGAGATGAAAAGTTCTGGCTTAAGAATACAATTTCCCATACTAGATCAGACATTTCTTGAAGCTTTTAAAGGGCATAGATTCCCAAGAGAGAGAGAGGAAATAAGAGATACACCTTAAATATGTTTCCTATATGAAAACAACTATTTATAACTCACATTAATGTATTATAGACTGCATTAATTAAGAGAAAGCACTACAGGCAAATCTATACCCTTTAGAAATTTATGAAAATTTATGAAAATTTAATTGAGTAGTCCTGTAGAGCGGCATGGTGGCCTAGTGGTGAAGATGCTTGCCTCTCACTCAGAAGATTGAGAATTCAATCCTAGGTAATGACATACGGAATGGGACAACTCACCACAGCCAACTCACGACAGGACAACTCGCCACAGGACAATTCAACAATTCTATTTAATTATTTACAATAATTTAAAAAATATTTTAATTGTTGTCATTCACATTTCATTTTGTCCCCCCTTTCCTTTCTTTAATTATTCTATTCTACTATTTCTTCACTATTAGTGTAAGTTTTGTCCCACAGCTAGCTGGCCCATGGTAAGTTGTCCCACAGTGAGTTGGCCGTGGCAAGTTGTCTCTCCTAGGACTCAATGAAAAAAAATCTGCTACGAACTCCTCATAGGCATTCAGCCAGTAAATGCTCAGCTCCATCCATTTTGTCCTGACTCTATTCCAAATAGAGACTGCAGGGTCATAAAAACAGAGTTTTGCTGAGTGGCCTTGTATATTCGCCATATTTTTACATAGAAAATAATGTTCCTCATTTTTCCATGGAAGTACCAAACAATTTTGATTCTGCCTAACTTTAAGCAATTAGTTAAAGTCAACCAGGTGCTTATCAGCTAGCCAGATATCTTTAATGCTATATAACAAAGCTTTCATGACTCTCAATAACAACAAAAGAGATAAAAGGGCTAATTACAGCCAAGCTTTCATTAGATAATTAGAGATCATAAACAGATAAACAGAACTTTCAAAGAGGGAGAAGAGATATGGTCTCCATAATATTGATGAGGTTTTGTGAATAATACATCTTTCTCAAAAATGACTATTTTCAAACAAATTATCATTCATCTTTGATTCTTCATATTCAAAGAAAATCATGAATTATGTTTAAAGAACATAATATAGAACTTATATAACGCATGCAATTTTAATGGTTGTTTTAAATGTTCAAAATGTAATGTATGTCTTTGCCCTATTTTCATTCATCTGAAGTCATTGTACTTTACTTTGCATTGACCATCTAGTATGGTTACAGGGTGATGAATTTAAAGTGATTACAATACAGATTTCTTAGACTTAAGGAATATTAAAACTCTAAATTACTTAGGTCTTGGTTGTTTGAGACAGATTCTTCTTCATTTGCTAATGAACTTTTCAATTATTTAATTCAGGAGAACAGGCTTTTCTAAAGATACCCATGTATTTATACCTTCTCCCAGGATTTAGGGAAGAACACACATATTTTTAAAGATTTCAGTTATTTAATGGCATGATATTCTATGGTTTAATTGAATTATATCAATGGTATGATATTTTATAGTCTGATATTTAAATTATTGTAAGCTTTCAGAATTAGCAGGTTATAAATACAATAAATCAATAAGCAAATAAATTAATAAATTAATAAAGCTTGAATAAATAAGATCAAACAACCCTAACCGATGTCATATAGATGATGCCTCCTTTGTGTTGAATCACAGCATAATTGCTCAAATAATTTAGAAACGTCCATTAATATTTAGGAACAGACCAAATTTCCTGTCCTCTGCAAAGGAGAAAACACAAAAATAGTCTCATATTTACTATGTAATGGCATGATTATCATAAGATCTCCCTTTGTGGATCCATGAGAAAAACCACATTAAGAGTATGATCAATTTTTCAGAGGTTTGCATTGTGAAGAAGTACATTGCCCATAAAATGTATTTATTCACAATTACTTTCTTAAATCTAGGAGAAAACTCTTTTTGGAAATAATTGTAGATAATTTCATTATGGATTTTTATTCTGTTTTAAAGCATGATGCCTTAATTCTTTATGCATGTAAGAATATTAATATGAAAGTTAAAGCACATTTTTTTACCTCAAAATATCAAGTATGTATTTAAATTTCAATGTTAACCCTAACCCTAACCCTTATTTAAAATATGGAAACGTGAATTCTTTATGAATGTGATAAATATTTTTAGCACCTCTAATATCAAACAAACCACAGGCAAAGTACTAGAGTTATATGTGTTAAGACAGTAAATAAGCAATTAAAGAATAGTAAAGGAATGTAACCAGATTATTAGCTATTTAAAGAGACAATGTATCAAAATATCAGTGGAGTATCCCCACTGTTGTTTTAGAGTTGATAAGTCTCACTGGGACCTCACCAAATTCATTGCCCATTTAAATAATCAGGCCATTTCTATAAATGAACATCCCATACATATTCTATCTATTGTGAATTCCTTCATCCCATTATCCAATGAACTTTTTCTTATTTTGCACAGTATTGTACATGATTTACTATGATTACAAGCTGGAAAATGAATAACAGCTTATGTTTGAAACAAAGAACTTAGCTGAAACACTTTTTCATCAATGTGATAGAGCGCTATTATTTACGCAAGACATCAGGTCAGTCCAACAGAACAGTTTCTCTGAATTTGGGATTTGTAACCATTATGTCGAAGGTGGAATTATCAAGAAATATATTGCTTAGGTTGTGGAGAACAAAAAATATCTGGAATTCTCATCTGCCCCAACTTTTGCTGATACCCTATCTAAATGAAAGGTCTAACCTTTCTATGTGCTCAAAAGTCAGTAGCAATGGAAACTCAACTAAATTGCATGGAGAGCATTCATAAGAGTTTTAAAATATTTTATTGAAAAAAAAGTGTGATCAAATCACAGCAGAGATGGAGCAGCAGTTGAATTAGTGGTGTTCTTTAAACAAGAATTATTTTACCGTCACTCAGGAGTGGACAACCTGTAGTCCAAGAAATTCTCCTTTGTAGCCCTCAGAGCCCCTTGCGACCATCCTTATTGAAAATTGAAGGTAGAGCTTTCTCACAGCAAACTTAATAAAGCTGCTTGTTTCCCACGCTGAAACCAGCTGGAAATTAAATGGCTGTAAGACATTTCTGCCTGGATTTAAATCCATTATGTTGTTTTGGCAGCTATATTGGCCTGGTTGCTGTCACTAATATTGAATTGGAACTGGCATCTTTCAGTCTCAAGAGACTATGGTACGTACTCTGAAAAGAAACAGAGCATCTAGTGTGGCTAAAAAGGCCAATTTGAGAGTGGCAATCTCTTCCACGCTGAGGACAGATATAGTCTGTCTCCTGTCCAGCTCCGGGATTTTGCTGGTTCCGGGACTGCCTCTTTGCCTCAGCCTGCCAGATGAGTGTCTCTTCAAATTGAAGAAGGCCATGCTGCATCTTTAACCTCCAAGCTGAATGATCAGAGGTCAAGGTTTCCCAGCTGTTGATGTCCATTCCCAAGGCCTTTAGATCCTTCTTTGAAGATATCCTTATATTGCAGTTGTAGTCTCCCTCTAGGATGCTTTCCCTGCACTAATTCTCCATACAGGAGATCTTTTGGAATCCGACCATCAGCCATCCTCATGACATGCCCAAGCCAGCACAGACCTCACTGTTTCAATAGTATATACATGCTAGAAATTCTAGCACTTTTCAAGACTGTGCTATTTGGAACTTTGTCATGCCAGGTGATGCCAAGAATACGTCAGAGACAGTTGCATATAAAAGGTATTCGACTTTCTCTCCTGCAGTGCATAAAGGGTCCAAGACTCACTGAAGTACAAGAATGTGCTCAAGACATAGGGTCTATAGACCTGAATCTTTGTATATTCCATCAGCTTCTTATTAAGCCATACTCTCTTTGTAAGTTTGGAAAATGTGGTATCTGCTTTACCAATACGTTTATTCAACTCAGTCTAAAAAGAGAGTGTCGGAGGTAGTTGAGCCAAGGTACACAAAGTCATGGATGATCTCCAGTTCTTATGCATAGACAGTAAAACAGGGAAGTGAATCCACATCCTGACCCATGACTTGTGTTTTTTTCAGGCTGATTGTTAGTCCAAAATCTTGGCAGGCCTTCCTAAAATGATCCACAAGTTGTTGAAGGTCTTTGGCAGAGTAAGCAGTTACTGCAGCATCGTCAGCGAAGAGAAAATCCTGCAAGCATATCAGCTGGACTTTGGTCTTTGTTCTCAATCTAGAGAGATAAGAGTTTTCTGTTTGATCTGGTCTGGAGATAAATGCCCTCTGTTGCAGTTCCAAAAGTGTGTTTCAACATGACAGCAAAAAATATCCCAAATAGAGTTGGCATGAGGACACTGCCCTGCTTCACTCCACTTCAAATATTTGATGTTAAGCCATCAAAAACTACTGTGCCCTTCATTTCCTCATGAAAGGACCTGATGACGTTGAGGGGTTGAGGTGGACATCCAATCTTGGGGAGGATTTTATAAAGGTCGTTCCTACTAACCAAGTCAAAAGTCTTCGTAAGATCTAAGAAGGCTACAGAAAGTGGCTGTCTTTGTTCCCTGTATCTCTCCTGCAACTGTCTAAGGGAAAATATCATACCAGTAGTGGACCTGTTGGCTTGGAATCTGCACTGTGATTCTGGATAAACTCTCTCTGCAAGCACCTGGATCCTCTTCAGTATGACACGGACAAGCAGCTTCCCTACAACACTAAGGCGAGAGATGTTCTTACAGTTACCCCTGTCACCTTTGTTCTTATTCAGTGTGATGATATTTGCATCCTTCACATCCTGCGGCACCTTCCCTCCAACAACAATAGAAGATTTCATGCATTCAGTGGGGATGATCTCTTTGCAGCACTTCAGAACTTCAGCAGGGATGTTATGACCTGGGACATGGCACAAAGGCAACATAGTCACATAAGTAAGAAAAGTCCCTTCAACCTCCAACTTTGCCCCCAATATCCAGTTACCTTCAGCTGGAGAAAAAACTCTCCTAAGAACAGTCTTAAAGTGGAAGAAATGCAGTCCGAAAACAAAGTACCTATAAACTGTAAATAAAAAACTATGCTGCAGCAATTAACTGGACAGGATAAGGAATTGCAGATTCAAAGGCCAGCAAAGCACACACAGTTGGGAAGATGCCAGGGAATAAGCCTCAACAATAAAAGATAACTCACAATTTGCTTCCAACAAGTTGCTGTGTGTAAACTCCCTTTTTAAACACTGTGTTCCCAGCTGTAGCTAATGAAGGGAATCAGGGTCCTTTCCTCCCCCATAAGCCATGCAACTCATGTTGCTCCCTTCTCCATTCCTCCCTGCGTGCCCTAGAATGAAGAGGCGGTGGCCTGGACTGTCCTCTGAATTCCCTCTGCCTTGCTCTACCTCTCCCCTGCTCTGCCCAGCCGGACTGTGCCCTTCCCCAGTTTCTTCGACAGCCAACGGAGCCACACTCCCTGTCAGCTGCTCAGCCTCCCCCTCAGAATCAAATCCTGATAGGGGCATGACATTATCTTTCCCAGGTGCCTTGCCAGAGGCAAGGAAATCCAGGGCCCCACTGAGTTCTTCTAAAGTTGGTTCACTGTCAAGCGCCTCTAAAACAGGCAGGCACTCAATGTTATTTAATGCTTCTTCAGTTACAACATTTTCTCTGGAATATAACTCAGACTAGCGTACCATCTGCTGTGCTCGGTCCTGGATGACCTTGCCTGTAACCAATTTCAGGGGGGCAGATTTCTTCTGTTTTGGACCTTTACAAATTCTGCATTACTATTACTATTAATCTTCTCAACACTCCTTATCATCCATCCCCTCGCATTTGTGACTGTATGGCTGTAACTTTGTCGCTTCTATCCTTATGATTTATATTGACTTCCTAGTATGATTTGATTGCTTATTGTACCCTATGACTATTATTAAGTGTGGCACCTGATGATTCTTGACTCTTGATGAATGTATCTTTTATTTTATGTACACTGAAAGCATTTGCACCAAGACAAATTCCTTGTGTGTCCAATCACACTTGGCCAATAAAGAATTCTATTTTATTCTATTCTAAGGCCTGCTTGATGCCATCATACATCCCCTTGATATCACCTCTGTCAGCTGCTATCTGGATCCGAGAGCAAAGCTGCAGCCAGTAATCATTAGCACATCTCCTGGCAGTCTGTTGGACTTTACTACGAGCAGCTTGCAGAACCTGTAGGTTACACTCACTAGAACAGGGTTTATATGAAATTAAAGCCCTCTTCTTTTTCTCGATTGCTGGCATCAGTTCCTCTAAGTGGGCTTCAAACCAATCTGCTGTCTTTCTGGTCTCCTTATCAAATACTGACAAGGTGGTGTTTTAAACAGCATTCTTGAAATGTTCCTATTGTTCAAATGCATTTGTTTCAGCCGGACCTGGGAGAGTTTTCTTGAATGCTTGAGCAAATTCCTCCACTCTATCCTGATTGCGAGTCTTGCTGATGTCTTTTCGTGGACCTCATGATCTACTGACTACAAGGGGGCACTAAGGATTTATTCTATGCCCCCCTCTTTATCACTCTGCTTGCTCTATGTCCCCTCCAAAAAAGATGTTGTGATAGCTGAAATACTGCTTGCCCATAATTAGCAAATCACATAGAAAAGTTGAATTTGCTGGAATCTTTAGATTTGATATAACTAAAAAAATATTGATTATGTACCATTAACTCAGCATCAGAATGTCAAAGCACATAGAAATCACCTTCTCTAGGGTGATTCTGTCTCCAACCAGGCCCTTCAGGTTTTCCAGTGATGTAACCCCTTGCAGCTATAATGAAGTCCATCCATTTTGCTGATGAACCTTCCATCTTTCTCAGCATTAGGAGCTAGGCCTTCACATAACAGGTTCAGGATATAATACTTTGATCCTGGTTAATTTTTACTTCAGTGAGAAAGTTTTTCCTAAGACCTATATACTTGTTTATTGTCTATACATAGTATCCTTAAAAGTCTTTCCCAACACCAAAGTTAAAAATGATATCTTTTTTTATCCTGCTTCTTCAAAGTCAAATTTTATTTCCATAACTTGTCTATGGAAAATCATTGCCTGTGTATTTCTATGCTTTGTAGTTATAAATGTATCCAGCATCAGAATATCATTTTCATGACCTTAATTTGCTACTCTTCCAAATGCTACTTCTTGATTACCAATATCTTTCTTGTGATAGTTGACCCAAAGAGTCAGAATCTATCCACCTGTTCAATAATTACATTATTGATTCTAACATTGTATGCTGTAGTTAATCATTATTTTAATCTTTATACGTGTTTAAATTTAGACCATTTTTACTTTGTTCTTTGACTTTTATTACTAGTGATTCTAAATCATTTGTATGTTCAGTTATTGACATTTCTTCTAGTTTTAAAACCATATTCATCTTCCAAACCAGTATTCTTCAAAATATATTTGGCAAATACCGAAGGTTGAATAAATAAAGGAAGAGAATACAGACATTTGCTGCCCGGAAGCCAGTCAGTTTTGCTATACACTGCCTGTGCTTTCTGTCCTGTTTGGTAGTTTTGCACAATGACAATAAAATCTTCTGGGATTCCCATTTTCCTAAGGACATTCTATAGAGTGATATGGTTGCCACAATCAAAGGTCTTTCTATAATCAGTGAAGCATGAATTGATCATGATTGGTGTTCTTTGTTTCCCACCCCCACTCAATTATCCAGTATGCTTCTAATCTAAAATTAACTTGATCATCCTTTTCTATATAGCACTCTTTGTTGGATGATACCAAGGATTATTTTGCTAGCATATAAGGTAGGCATACATTGTTAACTCCCCTTTACTTGGCATTTGCTGGCATTGCTTCATTCAATTCCTCTTCTGTTGGTATGCACATTCCTTTAGATATTTAATCAATCCCTGAAGCCTTTCTTCTTGAAAATGATTTAAATGATGATTGAAAATTATTCTAATAATATTTTACTATAAAACTTTTGTAAATAGAGGCTATCTTCTATTCTCCATTTATGAGAAGCTCTGTTTATTGACAGATCATAATTGATACCAAATTCATATAAAGTTCATATAAATTCATATAAAGTTAGAATTACATTCTATATATTGTTAAAGGTGAAAGTTTTATATGATCTGAAGAGAAATCAGAGTATCACTTCTCAGCCTTTTGGTTTGATCAAATGTAGTATCTATTCTATACATTAAGAATGTCAACATCCAAGATGCCTTTCCTGGGAACTTTCTTTTTGCTTGATTTGGGTACTCTTCTCTTCCTAGAAATTTCCACCACTTCTTCTGACATCCAGTTTGTTTTCTTCTGTTTCTTGGTCCTTTTCTTTTCACATTAATCTTTAGCAACTTATCTGATTTCATTCCACAGTATCTCTATTGGTGAATTTTAGGGCTTCTTTCTTCCATCCCATGTTTCTCCTGAAATTCTGTTTTTGTAGCTGGACAGTTTGAAGGCTTTAATCTACTCATGTCATAACTATTAAAAAAACACTCTTGGGCCTCCCGGAATAATGCTGATCAGCTGTTCCAGGCTGCGGGGATCGCTGCAGCCCATTACCGCCCATCACCACCCATCGCTGCCTTCACACACCCTATTTTTGGCCCTTGCACGTCCCATTTTCAGCCTGTTCCAGGTGTCGGGAATCATCACTGCCTATCGCTATTGGATTGGCTGAAACAGGATGCAGAAAGGCTGAAAATGGAGCATGCAGAGGCCAAAAACGGGATGTGTGCAGACTGAAAACAGGGTGCACGGAGGCCAAAAATGAGGTGCATGGAGGTGGCAATTGGTGGTGATGGGTGGCAGCGATCCCTACAGCCTTGAACAGCTGATCAGCAGTATTCCGGGAGGCCGATCCAACTGCCAATCAGCTGCTCATGCTAAATCAGGCTGTGCTGAAGCTGACCAGGCTGTTTGCTATTTGCTGCAAGGAGGAAAATTGCTGGGAGGCAGAGGCCGAAGGCTGGGGGCTGGCAGGTGGGCGGGGCTTTGGCAGCATTCGCTCTATAAGACACACAGACATTTCCACCCACTTTTCTGAGTGGGGAATGCATCTTATAGTGAGAAAAATACAGGTATTTTTTATCTGATGATAGCTGCCCTGAATCATTGTGGTGAAATGGGTAACCATATAAATCAAATCAATAAATATTCTAGTAAATCTGTTATTATGGAAAACTAGCTTACTCACAAATATTGCTTCAGGTACTTTTGAAGAATAACTGATGGACCTTGCCAGAGAGAACTCTTGGTGATGATACCACTGTGTACAACTGAGACAGCATGCAATATAATGTCACAAAGACACAAGGCATTGCAGTAAAGTTTTCCCCTGAACTCAAGTCAGTTCTTGTTACCTTTTTGAGCTAACATTTCTAACTGTCTTAATGCTGCACTTGTTTAGCTCCTGCCAGGATTAATTCAGTTTGGCTACTCTCTCACACTTGTTTCATACTGAGAGCAAGAAACTTAGCATGCCCACTCACATTTTACATTTTCTTTAGAATGAGAAACTACTACCGGTATTGATCCATCCTTCTTCTGCCCCAACATTAATCCTTGCAGACAACTTGGCTGCCACTAGGTATTAGAGACAGGCTAGCCTACCACTTCAAGTTTTTCTGTCTCAAATTATATAAGGTCTCTTGATTGAGCAGAGGATTGGACTAGAAGACCTCCAAGATCCCTTCCAGCTTTATTATGATTGAACTCTTCTTGCCTTCATCCTGAACTTAGTGAGTTTTCTCTTTGCTTCCCAAATCCTGCTTTTTCCTATCCCTGCTAAGATGGACCTCAAATGGCCTTTTCCTCCCTGTGAGCATTTTATTTTCTTCTCCAAGCCAGTCTGAAGCCTTTTTTTTTTTTTTTGCTAGATAAAATTGGAATGAGAAGGATAAACCAAGTGTGAAAAGAACCAGCCAGGTGATGCTAATCTCCTAACAATTGCTTTTGAATTAACAATTCTTCCATTCTTATTCTATAAGAGGAAAAGAATATGCTAGTCTCCTCTCATACCCTACCACCTCATACCCCACCATCCATAGTGTGATCAACATGGGTCTTCCTAGATTTGTTTGCTGGTTTTTCAAAAGCATACAGAAATATTTCTGATATATTTAGGAGTGATGGTGAGAGGACATTAAATCTACAAAATGGAAAGGAATTCCCCAGATATAACAGAATAATAGAATAATATACAAATTATATAGAATAAGATATAATAGTTCTCATCTGAGGTCAAGGTCTTTTTGAAAGTAACCTTTCAGCAGAGATTATCCTGTATGGAAAAAGCCCTTTGAAATGCTTTGAAGGTGGGGGTGGGGGAATGGAGGAAGAATGAATGCAGATCAATTGTAAGCAAACTACAAGATCCTGGAATCTGCATGCTGGCTAAGTGGGAAAGGGAGAATATTACTGATGAAATTAAAATTGCTAAAATTTGCACAGGCATCTAGAAATTTTGTGATAGTGTGAGAAATCCCTCCTATGGAAAATAGACTGCTGGCTGAAGAGGGATAGAAGTTCCTGACCAAGGAAAATTGATGTTTCATCTTTTGGAAACAAACAAACAAACAAACCAATAAACAAATAAAGGAGAAAGTTATATATGGGAAGAATCTGTGTCACAAAAATACTGTGTAAGAAAGGAGAGTTTTACTTGCAGGCTAAAACTGGTATTTGGAAAATGTGAGGGAAAACTGAATAAGCTCTCCATAGGCTCAATTATTTCATTATCATAAGTCTCAACATCTCCTCATGGTTCTCAGTACTACCTGCTTTTACACACCCGTTGTTTCAGATATTTCTCTCTTTTTCTCATTGCACAGTCCAGTAGGGCCAATGAGAAAAAAAACCTAATGTTTCAAGATTGTTCTTAAATATCTTAATTATCTGATAGAACCAAAGTTCCTAAATAAATTAAAATAGGAACATAGGCCTATCCCCACTGAATGGAATAATAGCTCTGAGGTGGCTACATTTACAGCATTCGTGCAGAATTTAAGACTTCGTGTTTACCACCTTCTAAGCCTATATATTATTTTCAAAAATGCTCTTGGTTGTATCTTGTCATAAAGCTGTCAGCCTGACACCCCTTCCATCTTTCACGTCCTGAATTATAGATTAAATATTCTGGTCTAAAATAAACAGAATAAAGCACCAATATGTTACCAAGCAAGATGGATTTATTTTCAATGTTTGCTTTATTGTTCATCTATATAAAACTGATTAGAAATCCAGACTGCAAGCTGTGAGCTAAGTGATCTGAAGAAATAATATGTTTAGGAAGATCAAGGGTTACTGCGTTCAGTGTTGTCTCACACTTATTTACAAAGCTGATAATGAATCTTAACAACAAAAATACTACATTGGCTTAGCTCAAAAAAGAAAAAAAAGAAAATCCAATATGTATAACTCATTTGATGTAGATGTATTGCGTGGGCATTGTCCTCTAAGGAATGAAAGTTGTTGACAGAAAGAAAAGAGGATCCAGCATCAAATAAATGCAATTAATGTGAAGATGGGAAATGAGTTACCAAAGATGGAACCTGAAAGTGGGAAGGAGGCAGGTTACCTTGGTTTCCATACTTGCAAAATGTAGAGGACGTTTAGATTCTGATGTGATGAAAAAAAAGCAAAAAATACAAGGCTCATCTGAAGAAAAGACTGAACACACACACACACACAGTATCATTATATTTTATAAGAGATAATATATATTATTTTGATACAATGATATTTATACAGTGTTGACTAAAGATGACAATCTAATGTTTAGATAACCTTGACTATTAAAGATAAAAAACAAAAGGTATACTCTGGGTATATCAATATTAATTATAATTTAAAATGTTAGTGTTAATAATCATATTATACTTGACTATTCTGAGTATCTTTTCCTCATATGTTTCTTGATATTCAAAATGCAAGAATGACATGTGGGCAGACTCACAAACACTGATTCTTCCTGTGACCATTTATGTATATTGCTGTACAGTAGAACTTAACAATTGAGATATTAGCTTGGCTGACTGATTTCTTGGTTAAGGTAGGCTGAAAAAGGGTCCATTTAAATCGATTGATTGTGGCTGAATACAGGCAAAGCTAATTCAGTTTACTGTGCAAACATATTCACTACAGTTGTGACAAATAGGGGGAATACTACTCCTAAGGCACTGAATTCCTGTTATATGCTTTGAATGCATTCAGCAAGAGATTTGATTTTAGAGCACTTATCAATTTGTATTTAAGACATAAATGTGGAAAAAATGGCTGTTTTCTCTGTGACAGGCTAAAGTAGCTATGAGAAAACAAAACTGTCTTAGTGTTCAGAATGAAAAGGAAATACCCATCACCAAAATCAAAATGTTCCAATATGGCTACAGCTGCCATAAGCTATATAACATGATAGAAGGTAAAAGCATTAAATTCTCTAACCCTAGATTAAAGGATTTAGAGCATCCTGAAAGGAAAATGAAGCCTGCAGCAACCAGCACAACAGCGATAACCATTACGTGAGCAATAAACCCAACCCTTCTCTGTAGCTTTGCCATCATAATTGCCTCCATGAGGGTAACAATTTATCTGCTTCTTGAACAGGGCATACAGATCTTGACTTGACCCTAATTATTCTCTCAGCCAGCTTCTTCTTCTCAGTGGAAAACAGATCTCTCTTCTCTAAATTAACTACTAACAGTCTTGAACTGGAAACAGAACATAGATATGCATGCAGAAGACACCATTGTCATTTTCTATTGTGTCTAAAATAGCTCCTCATAGCAGAACAACAGAGTTGGAAGGAACTTTGGAGGTCTTCTCCCTATAACAAAAATTATTGACAAAGCTGCAGACTGAAACATGCAATACAAAGAACAGTTACAGGAATTGGGTATGTCTAATCTAGTGAAAAGAAGGACTAGGGGAGACAGGATAGCAGTGTTCCAACATTTGAGGGGCTCCTACAAAGAGAGGAGGTCAAACTATTTTCCGAAGTACCAAAAGGCAAGACAAGAAACAATGGATGGAAACTAACCAAGGAGAGAAACAACCTAGAATTAAGGAGTAAATTCTTAATGGTAATAGCAATCAACTAATGGAATAGCTTGCCCTCAGAAGTTGTGGGTGCTTCATCATTGGAGGCTTTCAAAAAGAGACTGGACGATCAGTCTATTGTTTGAAATGGTATAGGGCAGTGATGGTTAACCTTTTTGTTGTCATGTGCCAAAAATGTGCGTGTGCACATGCAAAAAGCATGTGCGTGTGCCTGCACCCATAATGCAATGCGCACGCAACCCCTTCCTGCTTGCTCTGCCCCCTGCTCATGCGTGCATGACCCCCCCACACACACCCTTTTTGGGCCTAGTAATCCTTCCTGCAGCCTCCTGGGAGCAAAAACGGGGCATGGGAGTATGGCACCCCTCCACGGTCCGTTTTTGCTCCCAGGAGGCTGCAGGGATGCCTACAAGGAGTGCCAAGGGCCATGATACACTCCCCCATGCTCCCTCTGCCCCTGCACATGCCCATGTGACCCCCCCAAAGCTCCCCCTGCCCTTGTGCATGTGCACGCACCTGCCGCATGCACCCCGCCCCCAGTGCATGCATGACAGAGACCCCAAAATCAGCTAGCCAGTGGGAGGCGCATGCATGCATGCACAGTAGAGCTAAGCTGGAATGACGGTTCGTGTGCCTGCTGAGAGGGCTCTCCGTGCCACCTGTGGCATGCATGCCATAGGTTTGCCATCTGGGGTATAAGGTCTCCTGCTCCTACAGGAGGTTGGATTAGAAGACCTCCAAGATCCCCTCCAACTCTATTATTCTATGTTCTAAGAAAACATGGACATATCTTGTGGCAAATGTAATTCCCAGCCTCCCTTACCAATGTTTATGTCAATGGCCTTGCAGAAACGCATGGAAATCCCTAGCCCTCGGATTAAAATATCTCAGAGAGAGATTGGCCTAGTATTTTAGGCACCAGCCTAGAAAGCAGGAGACTGTGAGTTCTAGTTCTGCCTTAGGCATGAGAGCAGCTGAGTGACTTTGGGCCAGTTACTCTCTCTCAGCCCAACTCACTACACAGAATTGTTGTAAATCGTTTCATGTTCATAACCTTGAGTTATTTGTTAAAATAATAAAGGGATACAATAAATAAGTAAACAACCAACATCAATCAAAGAGTAGAAATATATGCCTATTTCTTCAGGCCCATCCTGATTCTGATTTATTATTTAGAGGTAAGCTTGAGGTTGCCAAGTCTCCTGAAAATGCTACATTACTCGGGATTATTTTTTTTAAGGTTATAAACATAATCACTTACACAATTAAAAATTAAGTAATATTGATCATTCAAGGTTTGCCAGAGAAATGTAGTCATCCTTTTTACCCTGTTCTTTTTTATTTATTTATTTATTTTTCTATTGTAATATATACTTAGCCAGAGGGTGCTTGGTTTTGATCTGAACGTACCACACATGAAAGCCACATTTGAGGGGTCTTCGGTGCTCTCTGAGCTTTAATTGCCTTTTTGCAGATGTTTCATTACCAGAACTAAGTGACATCATCCTCAGTACCCAATGATATTCAGTGATGTTCATTGATAATGACACCTAGTTTGGGTAATGAAATGTCTGCAAGAAAGCAACCAAGCTCTGAGAGCACCAACAACCCCTCTTTTCAACCTTGAGCTACAAATATTCTTCTCTAAAGGCACATTTACACAAATACGATTTCTGCCTGTTTTTTACTTTCTGATTTTTTAGCAAGGTAGATATTAGAAAGGTCATTAGTACTAGTACTAGTTCTAGTTCTGATTCCATTATTTGCTGACTGATGGATTCCTAGAAACATGGGTAGGGTATATTTTATTATCCTGCAAACAAGTAAATAAATAATATTCCCTTGGACTTTATCTTAACAACCACACCCTGTGATTTTCAACTGGGGTTCTTAAATGGAAAAAGAACTATATTATTAACTGTCAACATGGCACCATAAAGCCATTATAAGCAACAGCATGAGGCTGGTGCAGAAGAGCATTATAAACGAAGGAGTTTCCAAACACTGAGTGATTACTGAGAATGTTGGATATTATGCACAGCCTGATTTCTGAATAAGAATCTTGTTACTGAAGTATTTCATACTTTTAATGACTGGAGACACTTTTTTATTTTTCTTAGGAATTCAGTTTGGAAGACTGCTCCACTCTTACAAATACTAACCTTTCCATCTGTAAGACAAATAAGATATGACTGCAGTGCCCACGGTGCAGTCTGCCTCTTTCCATTACTGCTTGAGCTAAATATACCTTCTCTGGAGGTTCAGGAGCCTGCTTAAACTTTATTCAAGCTAAGGTAAATGATCACACTTGCAGCCAAGACACAACAAACCCTTAGTTTGAATCAGAGCTAGAAGAGCAAATGAAAGAGGGGGGGGGCTCTTCATTAGCTGGCACAATTGGCTTATGGACTGCTTAACTTTACAGTTCATGTACTTCTGGTAACATACTCATCAGAGTCCCTAGAAATTAGAATGTTTATATAGCATTAGATTAATGGAAACTGTTTGTAACCTTGCTTATAGCTAACAGTGGACTGCAAACATCAGGCAGCCACTAGCCAGTAGGAAAGAGGTAAGAGTTTTCATGTTAATCTTTGCTACCATCATTTTGGTCATTTTTTCAACCATACCCCAGTTAATCAAACATATTTGATTCTTTCCTGGCTGCTAGTTCCCAATGCATGAAAGCCAATAAACTATATAGTAATTCAGATAAAATGAAGATGCTTATCTACCCATATAAATTGAGGCAAGTAAGAAGGGTAAAGTTGTACTCCCATAAAAAAAAAAAGCAAGCTTGAGCTTGCAAATCAACTAGTTTTACTTGTTCCAAAAGTCAAGATCCCTGCTGAACTAAGAGGATGTCCGCCAAAGGTGGTATTCAGCAGGTTATGACCGGTTCTGGAGAACCGGTAGCGGAAATTTTCAGTAGTTTGGAGAACCGGCAAATCCCACCTCTGATTAGAGATTTTATAGTATCCTTTCCCTGCCACGCCCACCAAGCCATGCCCACAGAACCGGTGGTAAAAAAAATTGAATCCCACAACTGACATCCACCATTATTATGTACTGATTACCTCTGTTAGACTAGTGCAGTGCTTCTGTGTATGAGATTATCTTTGCAGATTTTTAAAAATATTTTTTATTAGCTGAAAACGCTGTGCTATGCAGAGATATCTTGTTGACAATAACTTCTAGCAGGAGAACATATAAACTGCTGCAAGAGAATGGATGACACCTGATTGTGTGCCAGGAGGACCTGGGCATGCAAGAGTTAACAGGTTGGAAGGTTGCTAGAAAGTATTCCACTGCTTATTGCTTCACTGTTCTCTACCATGTTCCTGTTAGAATCTTGGTCTGACATTTGATTACATGTCTGAAATAGTTCTCCAATTTAGTATTTTGGCTCAATATGCTTTTGTAGGTCTCTCAACCCTTGCAGTGTGAACTACTTGAAGGCAAACCTGATTCCTTCTGGGATATTGTTGTTGCTGGTTTTCAATAGGTTTGCATTGCTCAACACCTCACACGTTGCTGGAGAGTTTTATACCCTAACTTGGCAATTTATGATCATATAATTGGTCATAAAATGAAAGACAGCTTGGGGTAGTGGTGAAGGCATCAGGCTGGAAACCAGAAGACCATGAATTCTAGTCCCACTTTGGGCATGAAGCCAGTTGGGTGTCCTTAAGCCAGTTACCCTCTCTCAGCCCTAGAAGGTAGCAGTGGCAAACCATATCTGAAAAACTTTGCCAAGAAAACTGCAGGGATATGTCCACCAGTGCCCAAGAACTGAACATTACTGAATGGAAGAAAAAATGGCCTTAACCAGCCATGTTAGAACAAGGTTGGAAAGTGGCTTGAAAGGCATGCCCAAAAGCAAAGCTCAACTTTTAAAATCACTAAATCATGGCTTGTACAGAAGCTTCAGAAGACGCTCTCAGCTGTTTCCAGGTTCTGTAGAAAGTGATTGGGCTATACATGGGTACACCTACGGTGACAAGATCATTTTTCAGTGGGTTGCCAAAACCCTACTCCTGCTTTTCCCACTCAGTCTACCAGTAAGCCATTCCTTTTCAATTAACATTGAGGAAAAACAGACAGTGAGAAAAAAATAATTCAATTGAACAGCTTAGTTCCAGAAGAGATTGGACAGTCATTTGTACAGAATGGCATAGAGTGTCCTGCTTGAGCAAAGGGCTGGATTAGAAGACCTCCAAGGTCCCTTCCAACCCTAATATTCTATGTTCTAAATAAACTCATGGAAGCAAGAAGCCTAAGACTGCATAAGCAATATAAAGCATCATCTGTAGGAATTTTCTATAACAATGAACAATAATTATTGTAAGTGGTGGAGTTATAGAAGATTTTATGAATTGGATTAAATTAATTGCTCAACATTTGTTGTAAGTTATATGTTTAAACATACAAGCAATATATATAAAATAAATCTATACACATATAAGAAAATAGAGTAACACAGCTTACATAATTCATAATAAATCAAATTCAGTTAAAATTAACATTGCTGGCTGAATAACAGGCAATCCTTTCAACTCATACCTTTTGATCCTTGTGAGAAAAGCCAACCCTTTTTATCCACAGTCAATTAAATTTAACTCTTTATAACTTGGCATATTTTGGGAACTTCTCTTATCTACAGTGGTTGAATTTCTATGCAATAGGAACTTCCCAATTTGCAGCTCAGCCAGATAAAATCCAAGCTGATTCTACAAAGCAGTGAGAACACAGTATTTGTTTACATGTCAACTGATAAAGCATTTCTATGCCTGTTTCCAAGTTGCCATAAGCAGGAGCAGTATGGCAATTAAAAACAGAAGTACATTCCATGTTTATCTTACAAAGATTGTAGCCTAGGCACCGGATATTTATCTTACAAAGATTGTAGCCTAGGCACCGGATATTCTGCCCACGAAAATCCTTCATTGGAGAATGTGATTTATGACAACCAGCCCTTAAATGTGCTTCATTAGAGAATCTGATTTATGACACACCCGGGGGGAGGGGGAAAACAGGGTCACAGATAACCGTAAATTACGTGTGGCAGAGTTGGCTTCATATAGGTCAATGCTGACATGTTGCTCCTAATAAATCTTTTGGATTCTTTTGAAGCTTGGTTCGGGGTTCATGATTTAATTAGGACAATCACAGGAATCCTAACAGCATGCTTCCTCAATAAATACTAAATTTATATTGTAGGTTGCATAAGATAATATATAGTCTTTCCAACTCCTTTACTCATATGGAACCTGTTTGTTTTGAAATTTTGTCAGGATTGTGGTTTCCTGTTGTGGTTTCCTATGATTTATGATTTTGTCACAAGGATGAAGAGATGTTCTGGGATTTCCCATTTCCTAAGCACATTTCACATTTAACAGGTTAGAAAGTTTAACTGCTTAGATTTTTTTTTTTAACATTTAGTCAGAATCTGCCCTCCTGCAATTTAAATGCATTATTTCTCATTTACTTTGTTGACATTTTTGAAATTTTCTTTTAATTTCCAGGATTAAATATTTTTATTTTAGTTCTGAACTCATAGAATTTAATTTTTACTTCCATTATGATGTCTGTTAGATCCATTAAATTTGTTCCAGTTTGTCTCAATCTTTTTAAAGTGTGTCAATAAAACCAAACTAATGAAGAATAACGTGGAATGATTAATTCACAGGATTTACTTTTCTCACTAGAGCCCAATTAGTAAGCAATCAACTAGTATTCCAAATTCTTTTTTACACGTACTATTATCAAGCCACATATTCCATATCCTATTTCTATATATTTTGTTTTTTATTTCCAGAGGAACAAACTTTGCATTTGTCTTTATTAAATTTCAATCTGTTTATTTTCACATTTTTCTAACTTTTGTTCCTGTCTTCTAGATTATTTGCTATCATACATATTTGTATTATATGTAAACTGTATAAACATTCTCTTCACCTCCTCAACTTCTTCAGGAATGAACATGTTAAAAAATACTGAAAATGTACTCGTTCAGGATCAGATTCTATGACACCTCTAGTCTAATGAATCATTGATTCTTTTTGTGTTCAGTTGGATCAATCCAATGAAGTGTGGACTCCCTTAATAACATGCTACCTTTCCTATACTATAGTCCAATCTACAAAAACTTTACAGTAAAAGACAGACTAGAAACAAAAATTATAATAAGCAACAAAAAAATGGTTAGAGAACACCTATCTGATCTTAATGAATATAAATCACCAGAACCTGGTGGAAGGAACTGGTGTTATCTCAGAAGCATTGTACCATATCTTTAAAAAATCTTGGAATACCAAGGAATTACCTGAGTTTTGGAAAAGAGCTGGCCTAACATCAATACCTGGGAAGATAATGGAAAAGATAATAACAAATCACATCTGTGAACATCTAGAAGCAAATAAAGTTATAAATAAAAGCCAGCATATCTATAGAGATTTTCAGTCATCCAGGTCATCAAGGCAACTGGACTTTCTTGTTTTTTCCTCATAAGACAAGCAAGAAAAAGTCCAGTTGCCTCCCACAAAAGAAAAAACAAGAAAGCCCAGCTGCCTCTTGAAAAAGCACCTTTGGAAAAAGCCAGCATGGGTTTGTTAAAAAGAGATCATGCAAAACCAATCTTATTTTGTTCTTTGACAAAGAGACTAAATTAGTAGACCAGCAAAATGCTATTGGCATAAATATATTTAAACTTCAGGAAAGCATTTGACAAAGTAGACCACAAACTACTTCTTGGGGAGCTAGAAAAATGTGGGATAGACAGCATCACCATCAAATGGATTTATAACTGGCTGACAAACCATAGTCAACAAATTGTCCTTAATGATGCTACACCTACATGGAGGGAAATAAGCAATGGGGTACCATAAGGTTCTGTCTTAAGCCCAGTAGTCTTCAAGATCTTCGTAAATGACTTAGATAAGGGAATAGAAGGGGAATTCATCAAATTTGCAGATGACGCTAAATTGGCAGGAATAACCAACATCCCAGAAGACAAGCTCAAAATCCAAAAAGATCTTGATAGACTTGAACAATGGGCCCTATCCAACAAAATGAAATTTAATCTGGAGAAAAGCAAAGTTTTACACTTAGGCAGGAAAAAAAATCAAAGGTACAAGTACAGATTAGGCAAAACCTGGTTCAAAAACAGTAACTGTGAGAGAGACCTTGGAGTCCTAGTGAACGATCACTTAAACATGAGCCAGCAGGGTGCAGCAGCCACCAAAAAAAGCTAATACAATCCTCGGTTGTATAAACAGAGTTATAGAATCAAAATCACATCAAGTATTTATAAAGCCTTAGTAAGGGCACACCTGGAATACTGCATCTAGTTTTAGTCACCAGATTACAAAAAAGATGTTGAGACTTTGGAAAAAGTGCACAGAAGAGCAACTAGACCAATCCTAGAGTATTGTTCAACTGTTTGGAATCCCCACCATGTATCTGACATCAGTACAATTGTACAAGTTCAGAAGTATTTCACGAGAAAAGTCTTGCACTCTTCTGTACACAATAGAATCCCCTATGCTACTGGGCTCAAAGCTCTTGGTTTGGATAACTTAGAACTGTGTCACTTGTGGTCAGACCTAGGTATTGCATACAAAACTATACATAGTAATGTTTTACCTGATTTTCTTTGTTTTAATCGCAATAATACATGCGCTAACAACTGCTTTAAATTCAATGTAAACCATTCTAAAATTGACTGTAAAAATATGATTTCTGTAATAGAGTTGTCAAAGTCTGGAAGGCTCTACCTGATTCTGTTGTCTCAGCTACAAATTTTCACAGTTTCAGTCACAAATTGACTTCCGCGAACTTTACATCATACTTAAGTGGTTAGTAGAGGGGGTGTGCATAAATGCACTAATGTACCTATCATCCCTTTCGTTGTATTTTTATTCTCTTATTCTTGTTCTCATTTTTGTTTGACAAATTCTAATAAGTAAATAAACAAACTAAAAGGCCTGGAGATTAAAAGGCCTGGATTCAGGTTTGGCTAGTCTAGTGAAAAAAAGGACTGGGAGGATATGATAGTAGTATTCCAGTATTTGAGAGGCTGCCACAAAGAAAAGGGGTCAACTTATTTTCCAAAGCACCAAGGGGCATGACAAGAAACAATGATGGAAACTAGTCAAGGAGAGAAGCAACTTGGAATTAAGGAGAAACTTCCTAACAGTAGGGACAATTAACCAGTGGAACAGCTTGCTGTCCGAAGTTGTGAGTGCTTCATCATTGGAGGTTTTTAAGAGGAGACTGAACAGTTACTTGTCTAAAATGGGATAAGGTCTCCTGTTTGAGCAAGGGATTGGACTAGAAGGCCCCCAAGGTCCCTTCCAACTCTGTTCTGTTTACTCTTTGCATAACTAGCTGCTGATTCAGAATGAGTTCCTCAACACAGATTTTCCTAAGTTAAAGTATAATGTATTTATCTGCATCCCATCAATGTGTTAAGAGTATCAACCAGTCAAAAATGAAACAAGATTCATTTAACAAGTCAATTGATTTTAACAAATCCATGCCAACTTTTAATAATTACTCAAGAGATTTTACAATTCTTATAGATGGATTGATTGATTTATGAACTGCTCAACAATATTCTCAAGTATTGAAATGAGGTCTTAGATTCCAATTCCTTTTCCACTTCTCTGAATATAGGGAGAATTTTTTTGTTTTGCTATGTTGATGGATGTCAGATGTTTTGGAAGTTCTAGCACCAGAGTACTACTCCATTTCAACTGGATAACTCTTATCAGTCTCTTATTACTCTCATCTCAGATTCTGTGAAGTAGTTATGAGACACATACTATGCATTTAATTGTCCATATTATCAGCTTTACCTTACATCAAATATTTTCATAAAAGTTAAAAAAAAAACCCTGTCTTTCCCTTAAATTGTAATTAAAATGATTCATCTGAAGATTTTTTTTGTCTAAGCCCAAACCAAAAATAAAAACACCTCAGTCATTTGAATTTAGTAAATAAATGGAATGGCAGTGACATTATAAACAAGTGATAGATGTGATTGGTATATACAGTATGCCTGCATTTATTTATGTATTTATTTTATTTGTTTATATTTATTTATTTCAATGAAAGAAAAATCCATATTTCTCTGAATGGTGAATATCAGTTATATTTTTTGTTCAGCTATTTTGCCATGGCAAACAGAGGTGGTTTGCAAGGCTGGATTGACCAATCAGTCAGCTAAATGGCATCCAAAGGGAGCAGTTGCCTAGCAATCATAGCTCATTTCCCAAGGTACCAGTTAAGAGTTCCAAATGTGCTATGGAGAATGAAAAATGAACAAACAAATTGGATTTGCCAGAGCCTATCTTACCAGTCAAGGAACAGCAAGGAGAACAGAGGGAAGGTACAAGCTTGATCATGTCCTTGCTCTATCATTGGAGCCATTTGCTCCAGGAGGGCAAATCTTCATTGATTCTCCAGAGCATGGTGGAAGTCTATTTTTATTCATAAAAATATTTATAAAGGAAATTCCTGCAGTGATTTTATCAGGGCTCCAGGCCTTTGGACTGAACAAGCTTTTCTGATGTTTCCAGTCCTTTTATTGAAAGCATCAAATGAAAGGGCCAAACTGTAATAAGGCTGAAATTCAGATGATTTGCCGAAGATCACCTTTCAGTAACAGACTTGAGCAAGCTGAAAATGAAGAGATATTTGAAGAACCAATTAACCTTGCTTAGCCTTGCCTAGCATCACTCTTTCCAATAAATGTGACACCATGGAACAGACAATTAAATGAAGGATTGTTTGCTTGCTGATTTGTTTAATCCTATGCAGATCACCCTTCATGGACCTTAGCAATTTCTGCTCAACGTTGATCTTGGAAATTTGAGTGGAGGGGAAAGGGGATCAATTTTTAAATATAGCTGCAGATAGGTTTGTTTTACCAAACAGCTTCCCAGTGCTGTGTAAATCTATTTCTGTCAGCATCCACATTTCAGCTTTGTCTCATGAAGATTATTTTTTAGAAAAATGCTTCCCGCAATTCCTCTTCTCTCTCCTCCAAAGGGCAATTAAACCCCATTACCCTTCAGGAAACCTACTCAGGCAAGACGGTCACTGACAGCCTGTGAAATTGTCATCAAGTAATCATCATGAAGGTGTCTCAGAGCTTCTGTCATCAAGTTGCCTGCTTTGTTCAGCCAGGAATTCTGGCAGCTTGGGGAGAGAGTGTGTAGAGAAAGCTCAGGGTAGGACTTTCCTTACAGCCTGATCACCACTTGCCAAACCCACCCACCCCCTGCTCAGATATCCCCTAGTACGGTAGAGTTTAACTGTAGAGTGAGATTGGAGAAAATGTGTAGTATCTATTATTTATGATTTTTGAAATATTTATAGACCACACTTATTTTAAAAATCATGAAGGGGTTTGCAGTAATTTAAAAAACATAATTTAGAAACCAATTAAAGCAAAATTAAAACTATCAATAAAAACAATATTATGGAATGTTAATAATTGGAGAAGGTCTGTATATAAAGAAACTTGAAATGCATTAGCTTGAGTCTTGGAGAGAAAATCTTTGTGTATGGCTTTTCTGATAGTGGGAATCTGACTGAACAATTATTGAGAAGCAGGTTTAGCACTACAACAGAAACAAGATTTGTATATGGAAATCCATAACAAGGATTGGCAAACTTTAACATGTAGTTAACTACATCCTTCCAAGAGGGGAATCAGTGAGCAAGATATCCATGAATGTATATCTGAGAACAAAATTAAAAGGAAATAGTAGTGATAATTTCTATGAGGAGAAAAACGAAATTCTTTTTTATAGTAATTTTATTAAAGATTATAATTTTCAATGATGAAAACTAATAAAAACTAAAAATAATAAAAAGAAAAATAGAAGGTGCAGGGGAAAAAAAGGAAACAAAAAGGAAAAAATAGAAAAGAAAGAAAAATAAGAATAAAGATAAAGAAAAAAATAAGTAAAGATGTGACTGTCGCCTTCCTCATGTATAAACAATTTTAATAACTTTCATCATCATTTCATCTTGAAAAAGGATTTCTTCTTCCCATATCCCCTCTTTTATCTATAAACAAACAAATTGTCATTTCATTCTTGATGTCAGCAAAGATTCATTAAGGGTTACAAGGATGATAACATTTATTTTAACTTTCATCAAATAAACCAACTTTATACACTTTCCTCTTATTTCTACCAATCTTAATTCCTTTAGTCCCTTCAATAATGTCCCAGAACCCAATTTCCTTTCATTTTTTCTTTGACTCTTCTAACAAAATTCAACAGTTTTGTAAATCCAATATAGGAAAATCATCCTACATTGTCATACTTTGGTTTGTTATTTGTATATATCATTTAATTACTAAGACATACGCAGGTTTCTTTTGTATGTCCAGTGTAACATTTTCCCCATTTAATTCTTGAAGCCTGTCATTTTTAAATCCATTTTCAAATCAGTCTCAATCAGTGAGACTAATCAGTCAAGTAATACTTGTTCCTCTTCCACAGTATCTTTTAAATTCAGTCTATCTATAGAGACAAACACTTTTAAATTAATTTCTATGTCCTTTTTTAAATATATCCTTCAGTATGTCCAATGTTAAAACATTTTGCTTCATTCTCTATTAAGTTGAATTTGAGTGTTCTTCTTTAATTGTAATTGTGGGATTCAAATTTTTTTACTTCCGGTTCTGTGGGTGTGGCTTGGTGGGTGTGGCATGGTTTTGTGGGCATGGCTTTGTGGGTCTGGCAGGGGAAGGATACTGTAAAATCTCCTTTCCCACCCCACTCCAAGGGAAGGTTACTGCAAAATCCCATTCCCTCTCCACTCCACAAACCTGCTTTCCAGCTCCGTTCTCCTGTGCAGGGCAACCAAAGAAGACCCAGCCAATCAGCTGGGAATCAGGAGGAAGAGAATAGATGGGGGCAGGGCCAGTAAGATGTGGAATTTGCTGGTTCTCCAAACTACTCAAAATTTCTGCTACCAGTTCTGCAGAACTGGTCAGAACCTGCTGAATACCACCTCTGCTTTAGTTCCTTCTACTTCCATGTAATGTTTAATCATGTCTATTTTTTAAAGAATTAATCCATTTATAACTTCCTATAATCAAAGTTTTAATTATCCTTTTGTTGTTTATTCCAGAAAAAAATTCCTTATACTTGTATTTGAAATTTCTTTCACCAAGGATTGAAGGAAACTGGAAAACATTGTCAATTTAAAGGTTTCTCATAGCTGAAAAGCAGTTAGTGAGCAATTTCCAAAAAAAGTGTCCTTTTAAAGGCACTAACCACAATTTGACCAAGATGGCTATTCTCTGCATCAGTACCAGCCAACAACTAACAAAATGTGGCATCAAATGAAGTCCTCCTGTGAGGGGGCAGATGCCTGGAAGGCTGGTGTTTAAAAGATACTATTTTAAGTAACTTGGTCTCCTGTTATTTACAGTATAGATTTTATGCATGGCATTTGGTTGACCATAGACTGAGTACTAATAATAAGGAACCTTAATTAATACTCTATGTGATAAAAATTAATCATTCAGGTATTCAGACAACTGGAGACTCATGAACAATAAATAGAAGCTTTATTATGGAGCTTTTGCAAAAGGGAATTCTGCGCTCATGGCTGCAGAAGACATGTTTCCTGGGAAGGCTGGGGTTTATATACAGTTTCAAATATACAGTCTCTACTTTTTCCGGGTTCACAATCTATCCAGCTATGTATCTCTCTACACAACACCCGTATTATCGTAGCATACCATATGTTTCCTTAACCTGTTTACCCATTTCCATTTCTAGTAATCTCCATCATTAACATGACACTGGACAGCATGACCCACGAAATATATAACCTTTATACAAAACAATAGAGAATTCTTACATAATATTCCAGTAAATTATCTTAAGTTAACACAGAGGTTAAAAATTGCATTACTATTGCTTTATATTTTCACAGGTATAATTTTACATATCACACTTTAGAAGTAGCATTTGCAGTTGGGGTTATAAACATTGTAAAGTTTCTCCTATTCATGAGCAGTTGCAGAAAATGTAACAGCCCAAGTTGGTAGAAGATACTCCTAGAAAATAATGGATTCACAATACATAGGAACAAACACTGGTTTATTTCTAGCCAGGATTCAGCTTCAATTTAATGAAATTCATCTAGTCCCCCATTACCTTTAATTAATTTTACGTTAAATAAAAGTCCCACCTAATTCTGATGCCATTGAGATATAGTTCTGGGTATCATCATACTTCTAATCACCATGCCCAACTGTTTCATACAGATATTAAGCAATATTGGATGGAATACAGCCAGTTCACAAGGACTCAACCTATAAATACTCAATGGTATTGGGATTTGGGCTGACTAACAATATTCTACAGATTCAATTGAGGAGGATCTACAATCACAAAATCTACTGAAAGATTCAGCCAGAGAAATGATGTCATGTCAGGATTACCAAGATTAATTACCTAGAATTCAGACTAAAGTGAACCTAGATAATTCTGCAGAAATGTTCATAATTTGGTTATTACTATCCTCCAGAACACATTTCCTAAGAACAAACAATAACCAGGAAGGCAACATATCATCTTCTATGAGAAGAGAGGGATTTTTAGGAATATCTACACAAACAGTTTATGTAATGCAGGCTAGACTTTCCTGTCTCTTAACGATGCCATTTGCTACTTCTCAGTCAATCCCCCGTGGTTTGTTCAAATTAGTTTTCGTGGACAAAACTGAGAACAATGAAAGGGGGAAACCTTGACCAGCAACTCAGGTCACAGAAACTGAAACTGTTCCATAGAATTGGATATAGTCAGATGGCAGGACACCTTATCTTAAAGCACTGAATGACAAAATGAGAGCACTGAAATTATTATATAGATGCAATACAAATTTTTCACAAGTCTCCAAAGGTTGTAAAAGAACATTTTCCAGTGTAGTGACAGTAAATCCCATGCTGTTCAGAAGATATTTGCTGGGCATCTTCTTATGGAAGTAATGGAAGCAGCAAAGTCTTTGCTGTCCTCACTGACATGGATTTGACATATTTATGGGCATTATGTGCACATAATGATTATGTGCATTGTCATACTAAGTCTTTCATCATCAGCATTCTATATGCTATCCAATCTGCTTCATTGTTCAGCACTCCCCAGTCTACCAAAGAACAGCCTGTACTTGATAGCATTAGAAAAGGCACTCAGGAGCAGCTACATTAATGGACTATTATTCTCACTGTCCAATGTCTACTCTAGTTCCTGGAAAATTTCCCAGGACATTCAGGAAACTATTAGATTCTATAAATATCTGAGGACAAATTTTAATAGAGCCTCATCCCTTCAGGGAATAAAACTGAATTTCACCAGGAGCTAGTCTAACTCTTAGACTTCTCTTGGCAATGCATAAGCAGCATTCAAGGACACAAAGCTTCTGAAAAAGAGATTTACGTAGAAAAACAAACGAACCCTTAAAAGAAAATTTCATCAACTGATATGTATTAACTACAGGCTCTATTTCTAGAGAACTCAAAGCTTAAATTCTTGTACCACTCTAATTTAGGACAGAAGATCAGCTTCTACTTGTCCCTACCACTCTCTTTTTTTTATTTAAGGAAGAAATAGACTGGTTTTAGGTGGGTTGATTCTGTCCTTGTGAAAATTTCACAAGGGGTCACCTGGTAAAGAGTAGATACTTCTTTACCTTCACCTAGGAACAGTCAGGCATTTTCCCTTAAATCAAACTACCTCATAAGGCGATTATTAGGGGAAACAATTGGGAGGTGGAAATACCAGCTATGCCACCTACAGGATATCTAATAAAATATTTTAAAATATGTCCAGCCTACTTTTAATCTGTAACTGTTTTATTTAGCAAATGAAGAATGAGAAAAAGAAGGAAAAAAATAATAGCATCCTGACCTTGCGTTAACCCTGAAGGAGTGATTACTGTTTATTGGTCACCCTGTCTGTGTGTGTATTTATGGGAAAGCAAGGATTTTTATATTCCTCTGGCTTCCCCACTGCCCTGTATTATGGCTTTTCAACATTCATGATATTAGTTAGGAATGGAGAAATAAAGAAAAACTGCTAATCTCCACAGGGGAAACTCTCCCAGTGTTGCTGAACTTTAGTTTTTAGCAGCCCTACTCAACTTGGCATAGAGTGAAGGATGCTGAGAAGTGTAGTTCATGGGCATTCTACACTTTTTCCGGCTGTATCATTTCCCCCCTGGCCATATATTTCATATTATCTCACCATACTTTTTTCTGTAAAGTAAGGATACCTCATGCCCTCTGAGAGGTTTGGACTTCAGGTTTCATAATGTCAGTGCGAAGTAGTTACCGAAGCAGAAGTCCAAAATATATTGCCACCTGCTCATATTTTAAATAAATTCTAATTGTTTATTCTTTTAAAAAAATATAGCATTTGCCTAGTTCACAGATCTGGTCACCATCAGAATAATAACATCATAGAGCTGGAAGGGACCTTTGAGATCTTCTAGTCTAACCCCCTGCCTAAGGCAGGAGTGCTTATACCATTCCAAACAAATGGATGTCCAATCTCTTCTTGAAAACCTCCAGTGATGGAGCTCCTATGACTCCAGAAGACGAGCTGTTCCATTCATGAATTTCTTTTTCCTTAGTTCCAGGTTGGTTCTCTCTTTAATGAACATCCACCCATTTCTTCTTGTCCTGCATATATTTCAGCATATATTTATTTTTTTATCATAGCATTCAAACTATACAGTCATTCTGAATCTTATTTGTCATGTGTTGCCCATCCACTTGAATTGGAATCATACCTATCATTTTAGAACTCTTTGCAGTTTTTTCACATTGAAGAATTTGTCATCAAAATGACATAATTCTGTGACTGCACAAATGTGCATGCACGCACACACGTAGAGATACTTGCATAAACGCACACACAAATATTAAGCCCTATAATTCCTTGAATGCATGATAAAAAGAATTGTTTTATGGTTGGTTACACATTCAATCCAGAGATTTAGACTGGATTTGGCATTTTTGTCCACCCATCGAATCCTTCACAAGGACCTGGGATAGGCAGATGCTCCAAGCAAAGCTGCCTTTTGCAATTGACTCATGGTAATTTTGTCAATGCCAATGGTATTCACAAGTAGTGCTCCAATTGTTTGGGGATTATTATTCAGAATCAGCTGGAGGATTTCTCCTGTACCATTGCCATGATTGCTTACTTCTGGGTCAGCCAAGTGTAAGTTCTAAATGCTCCATGCAAAAATTAGTTTATAAATGAAAAAATGAATGTGAACATGGCATTATTAATCCTTCAAAAATATAAAAATTGGCCAACCCATTATGACTTCTTTTTCCCTGATATCCTTCTGCACACAGGCATCAACCTCTCTGTCCAACCTCTTTCTCATTGAGCAATGCTCCTAGCACACACACACACCTCAATGGTTTTCTCTGCCACCATCATGGGATGAAAAATCTCTCCCCACACAACAGGATATTGAATAGAGTTGGTCAAACCTTTGACAAAGCAGTTCCATGCTGAAGTAAATTTGGGTAGAGAAACAGAAATCACTTTAATGCAGTGCACCAGTCAGAATTCTGTAAACTGCTTTATTAAAATCCTGCATGACTGGAGCCATTTCAATCTCAGTAAAGAGAGGGAGGGAAATTAAAACTACTAATGCCACTTTCTTTGTGCCAATCTCTCTCCCGATCAGAGATTGACTGCTATGCTGCTGATGTTCACATGGTGTTCCAGATGTTTTGGGATTGCATCCATGGTGCCTATTGTATTAGTACTACCTTTGCTTTCTTTTGTGACAGTCATTCCACTACTATTTATGGATATTTGATTTTTTCCCCAGTTCTTTCTCTTCTGTTCTGCTGTCTCCATGAACTGCCATGTCCACTATCCAGACTTAGTTTTGGTCTTTTTTTTTGACAATTGTTAAGTCTTAGGTGTTATTTGGCAGATATTTGTGATTGAATTTTGAAATCTCAGAGTACTTTAGCTTCTTCATTTTCTATTACTTAATATATTGCAGAATTATTATTATTATTCTAAATGTATTGGCTATGCAGTGGATTATATACACTAGGAAGGTATTACCAAGTCCTGGAGCTAGTTCATGGATTTAAAAAAATGGATGGTCCTTTATTTTCCATGCCATAGTATGAGCACAGTGACTCCTGCATGTTAATTTTATCTAATCACATTAGATAAATAGGTGTGCAGAACCCCACCACCACCACTAATATGCAACCTCAAAATGACATTTCTTTCTTATACGAAATTAACCCAACAGGGAAGCATTTGCATTCCATTAAATCCTTATAATTCTCCACAGAATACCATCATCCTGCAGTCAAAACAGACCACAACTTTTGAAGAGAATGTGTGAAATTCCTCAGTCTTGTCATAAACAGTTCAGGATCCTGCTTTTCCTGTTAAAAGAAATGTACAACACAATAGCAAGCTCTTTCATTTCAAGCATCTTCTATGAAGATTTTAATCGTTTTCAGATCATTTCTATTTTATCCCTGTCATTTTTGATATATTTGTTCTCCCCACCCCCCCTGAATTTTGGGGGTTTTGTTTTCCTGTTTTGTTGCTATTATTTTTGAAACCTTACTATACAGAAATGCAGAAATATAAGAGAAAGACATGTGCTTTATTTTACTGGGTTTCTTAAGAGGCATTTTGAAATATTCTCACAGGAGAAGCCTCTGCCTTTGAAGTTGTTGCTGTGGAGGTTTTCTTCCTTCTGAAAAAAACTTTCATTCTTATTCTCAGAGGGAACTTTGGAATGGTGACTGAAATACATTCTGTCTTGCTAGAGATTATGCCATACGTGCTTTTGCTTTGAGAGGTTGATCAGGCTCTTCAAAGCTTGGAAACTCTCAGAACTGCATATCACAGAGGATATTTTCTGTCACCTTGTACTCCCACATAGCAACAAAGCAGTAGGGGTGAATGGCTACTGAGCATGCAAACTCTTCAATACTGGAAGGAAGTCTTTTCCAAGAAAGTGTTGTTTTCTCACAAGCAGCATATTAACACAAGGGGCTGGCTTGAATCCAGGCCCCTCACATCTCTTGCATAAAATGAGAGGGCTATCAATTTTACATAGCTAATAAATGAGAGGGAAAAAAAGAGGGGGGAAAAATGAGAAACCAATAAAAGAAATGGAGAGTTGGATCCATTGACAGCAATAATGGTTGACATTCTCTTAAACATCAAGAAATCACTAAACGTGCTTTGAAAAACAACACAAAATGTTAGCTTTCCTAAGGCAACATTCAATTGTTGTTCAAGCCACGAAATCCACTTGAAATTGCCCAGCCCTTAAAATTATCCTTTGGGGAAAGTCAATACTTTCAAAAGTGAGAAAGTTGGCAACAAATGGGTTACACTTTCTGTAGGAACACCCTTATGCCAAGGCTTGTATCCTCATATCTAACATCTTTTCAAACCCAGATATGAAGCCAGAATGATGCAGTAGCTTTCCTGAGTGCCATTATTAGGTCCCAATAAATATTTCATCCCCAATAAATGTTGGGATGCAAGGAATTTTCCATGTCTTGCTAACCAATTCTCCTTCATAGAGTGCATATTTTCCAGAAAAATATTCCATGTATTTATCCCCACCATTAACTGGGGATAGTTGAAGAGCTGCCAAGGGACAGGACCTTAAGATTGCAAATCTGTTATTGTTGTATCTTGAATGTCATCTAAAGAATCACAGCTATGTTTGAACTAATTTTCTGTAATACACGGTAGGTATTAAAAGCACAAAAGCCTTGATGCTTTAAATTCTTGAACAAGAATTGCATGACAAAGTAATATTTTTAGTATAATTTTTGAAGAAAATGGCCCTACCTACTTTTCCAATGTGGCTCCCAGAATGTTTGCAATTTTCAAATCAGCAACCCCTGCAACATGTGTGTGTGTGTGTGTGTGTGTGTGTGTGTGTGTGTGTGTGAGAGAGAGAGAGAGAGAGAGAGAGAGAGAGAGAAGCAGTGTTGCAGCATTGTGGCACAAACCCAGGGGTGGGTTTCTACCGGTTCTATCCACCTCTGTAGAATCGGCAGCTCTGAAGAGTAGCAGACATAGAACTGGTTCTATGTCTGCTAATGTTTTTGCCCAGCCACCCACTCAGGCTCTTACCTGATCTTGCTAATGATGATTTACAGGCGCGCGGCTCACAGCGGTCAGAGAAACTCATAAATCCGGAACCGATAGTTAACCCTGTCCCACCCCTGCACAAACCCTACCTCTTTTGTACATGCATACAAAATGGAAGCAGTTTGATCTAATGTTTAAGGCATCAGGATAGAAACCAGGAGAGTTCTAATCCTACCTTAGGCATGAAAATCAGCTGGATGACTTTGGGTCAGTCATCCTCTCTCAGCCCAACTCATCTCACAGGGTTGTTGTTGTGGGGAAAATAAGAGGAAGGTGGTATGTTCACTAGCTTGAGTTATTTATAAAAATAATAAAGGCAGGATAAAGTCAATAAAGGAAAACTCCTGCAGACATCATTAGGATCAATGCAGAAACTAAAAACTATTGATATATTTACATATTAAACAAATATCTTCATAAACTGAGATAACCAATAAATACATAAGAAATGGTATTCTTTCTTTTAAATAAGAAAGCTATTATATTTGAACATATAACAATAACTGCTTCAAGCAAACATTTCTCTTGCTTCCAACAGAGGTAAAACTCAGACTTCTCTGAAACCCTGCAAAAATGTTTTAACTTTGGGAACACCTACTGTTTACATACTGAGCTATGATTTTATGCAGTAAATTATTTAAAAAAATATTTTAAGGGGTTTTTAACAATACTGATGATGGAAATCATTCATTATCTGACATTTTTTAAATTTTCTGTGTTCATTGAGTATAGGTCTATAATGCTGTATTTCTAAAGGTAGAGATTTGGAATTTCACATAGAAATACTAGATTTAAAATTGAAATTTACAGAAACTTGCTGATCTACCAAGGCGGAGTGAGTCCCAGAAAAAAGGACATGTTTTAACAAAGAGGTCTAAGAGCAATTCTATTCTTGAATTAATTAACTATAAGATAACTCTTGAAGCAAGCTTGATTTTTAGTATGAATGAAGACAAATTGATTTTTATGGACTACACAATCATGGGGGTTTCTTGCAAGCAATATAAAAGTATCACTGCTTTTTGGGGGAAGATTTTTTTTCAACTTCTCTATCTAGTCTAGACTTGATGGTCTCCCAACCATGTATTAACCTGTTTGGTTTCCAGGCCCAGAAAAGGATGACCAGGTACTGCCATCATAGGTTCAAATACTGTTTCCTAATAGTTAAGCAGTCACTGATAACTTCAGAATAATTTAACTGATTTAAAATAATTTAATTCATTGCCAAGGTTTGTGGGTTACTTAGAATTGCTGTTATATGCCACTCACAATTTCATTCCCCACCCCACCCCCATTTCAAACAACTGTCCCACTTGCAACTAATCGGAAAGATTACTCTTTTTAAAGTGTCAGTGTGAATGAGACCCCCCCTCTCAAAAAAAAAGAGCAAAGAAAAAATTCCATTCCAAATTTGGAGCCTCATGTCCGTTTCCTATTGCTGTAACAAAATGCTTGGCTGACATGCTGAATCAGATGCAGCTGGCAAAATTAGTGCTTTGTTCTAGAGATGCACATGTTAGTTTGATTATCTTAACTGCAGCTGAAAGGACTCTATCTTCAATAGGAAAATTATCCCAATAGAGGATCAAAATATATACATTACAGGAAAAAAATATTGTATTATTATAGCTTAAAGCAGCTCGTACTCATCTGGTGGTCCAGTAGGACTTCCACCAAGCCAGATCTTCCCCATTCTGTGCTGCAACTGATATTTCCAATCCAAGGACTTTACATGTCACAGATTATCATCAGCCCAAATTCAAGCAAGTTTGAATTCTGATTTTGTTCTCTAAGACAGTAATGTTAGTCTATTGAAATTTACAAATCTGATAATTATCCCTTATGTTCCAACTTCTAGGTCACTTTTACAGATGCTAAATAATACAGGCGAAGGGCAGATGCCTCATATGCCCCACTAAATAGTTTCTGCTTCAGAATCACTTACAAACATCCTTTGGGTAAATTGTTCAGTTGGCTGCAGTTCCGAGGAAACATCAGGTTCGAGAAGTTCCCTGAGGTGGGACTCCAGCATGAGTCTGAAAGCTCAAAAGACAAAACTCTGGTCCTGGTGACCAATCCAGATTGGATCCTGCAGCATTATCATAAGGGATTTTGTCAGACATTTTACCAAGAATAAAATGCACACTATCTCCACAACTTTCCTTTAATCTACCAAAATAGACATTGGGGGGCGGGGGAGTTTGTTGTGAGTTATTCTTTAAAAATTCATGCTGATTCCTTATAATGATGTTCTTATAGACATGCTGCTTCACAATTTATTCTGAAACTTTATCCAGAGCAGATGCTACACTTGATCTTAACCAAAAGGCTGAGAAGGCCCACTCAATCAAATACCACATCAAGCCTGGGAGGAATATTTTAGTTAGTGGTACATCGGCTCTGCCTGGAACTTAAATGAGAGTGAGATCAACCTGGACCAAGTTCAAAACTTGACTCCCTGTCTCTGTGCAAGAAGTAACCCAGTTGACTGAATCCCTTAAGTTGAACAAAGCTCCAGGTATTGACTGTTTTGCTTGAAATAATTAAAAAGAATCCCAGCAGGTGTATCCCATTGCTGACATCCCTATTCACATTCCTAGCTCAGACTAGTTATGTTCCAAAAGATTGAAGGTTGGCAATAATAGTTCAAATTTATGAAAAGGACAATAAGAACAACCCATGCAATCATAAGCCTATCAGCATTTTCAGTGTTATTAGTGAATTATATGCTAAACATCTAAATGACAATCTCCAAGGCTGAATAGATACAGATGGCGTAATCCAAGAAGAGGAAGCAGGATTCAGAGAAGGGAGGTTAACAGCAGGCCACATTCTAGTGCTCCACTAACTTGCAAAATATACACCATTAAAAATAAATCTTCCCTCTTTATGCCTTTTTAGGTTTATAATGTGCCTTTGGCTCAATTTCCAGGAATGCCTTTTGGGAAAAATTAAAAAGCAACAATACTTCAGCACTACCTTAATCGTGAAATGTAATATCCAAGAGTCTCTTTCTGGTGTAACAAGTGTCGAGAAAGGAGTGTGATAGGGATATATTTTTTCCTTCTGTCATCTTGTGTGTCAATTCAATGCTAGACTTTCTTCATCATCTAGATTTCCATACACTTATATTAGCTGGGTGCAAAATCCCTATACTATTGATGCCTCCTTAATTTCACATATAGGGCTCAAAAGTGCAATAGCAGCAATATTTTGCTATTGCAGATAAAATAAGCTGGTCCTTAATTTTGATACAGCTAAAATTCTGCTAAGAGAACTACCCAACAGTCTTAGAGAGTAGAAGGGTACAAATTAGAGCAGGTCACTGCATTTAAATAGAGGCAGGGGGATTCTCCACTCTAGATACACCTGAATCACTTAGTGCAGCTGGCTCTTAGATCCTCAAGTGCTGTTAAGCACTACTTTTATATAAGCAGTAGACAATTAATCCTTGAGGCATTAAAATTTTGTGAGGCCAAACCACCAAGCAAAATCCTTTATGGGGCACAAGTAAGAATTTATGCAAAGTAAGATGCATTAGAAACAGTGCAAATACCATTTTTTCAGTTCAATGAAATAGCAAGCATACAGTTAATGCTCAAGGTAAGAATGCCTGTGATCCAGGTAAAGGCTTGGAGGATGATAATAAACTAATGGCTAAAAATCCAGCTGTTTCCAATCAGACTGACCCCTTTAGTTTTAATAGACAACTTTCCTTCTCCCTGGAAACAGACTGCAGAGCAGAAGTTTGCATTATATGGGCTTTCTGTATGTTCTGTATTCTGTACAGTGGTAGATTTTGTCTTCTGTACAGATGCAGATGGATAAACTCAACAAAACATTCATACTTAGTCTTTATTATTGGTTCATCAGGTATCCTCATAACTCACATTTGTGATGAAGTTCTTCTTAATATCCAATCCTTTGTATATCTGTCTTGTAGGTAAAAAGATGGTTATCTCCTTATCCCTTTCCTCCCATCTCGTAGAGGTGGAGCTGCTACCATGAGTCCATGAGTTTAGACAAGAGTGAAGAAACCTCCCCCAACCCATTGAGGGTCAATTTAGTGACCAATCAGGATTACAGATGTGGTCACGTGACATGGACTACATTTCCCAGGATACCTTAACTACATTTACCATGATGCATTCCCTTAAAGGGACAGCTAACAATTGCTAACTAACTATCCAGTTCCCATACACTGGCTGGACAGCACATTCCCCACCTGGAATTGTACATTCCACTATTAAGAGAAGAAAAAAAAGGAATTAACTATAAACTAAGATAAGCAGTAAACAGTAATACTAACTGAATAGCAGATAACTATATAACTAAGTTAAACAGCTATATAACTAAGAGAAACAGTAAACATTAATAAAGCATCAAACAAAGCAAAGCATGCAAAGCTTGAGATTCAATCTTCAAGTTCAGTCTCTGGGTGTAAGTCTGCTGGTCACCTCTGGTAGCCTTTTAGAGTGTACAGGTACTCTTGGTGCAAATGGTGAAAGTCTGGTGGTCGCTTCTGGCAGCCTTTTGGGGTTGACAGTACTCTTGGTTTCAATGGTGAAAGTCTGGTGGTCGTTTCTGGTGACCTTTTAGGGTTGGAATGGTACTCTTGCTTCCATGGTATCAAAGGGTGTAGGGAAGCTGTTCTAGCAAAAGTGTACTGGTCGCCAGTGGCCTTTTAGGCTGGAATAGCATTCTTGTTTTCAATGATGCTAAAGGTCATCAGAAGGCTGTCGGAATGGATGGTGCTAAGGCATTTGCCTGGGTTGGGGCCTGCATCCAATCGATACTGACAATTCCTGAGATTCCCCAACCCAGGTCTGTCTTGAAGGCAAAGGGTGAGTATCTCAGGCCTCTGACTACTTCAGTGTGTGCTAAGGCGGCAGGGGCATCGAATACCAGCAAGAGCAAAATCTTGGCTTCAGGATCTAGGGTGGCAAATAGATAAGCCATATGCTTCAGGTGAAGTATGTTGCTAGCTACCTTTGGTGTTGCAATGTGGCTGCGGTCATCTGGTATCCTGTTCCATTCCAGCACAGGCGGCAGTAGGAACTGGGAACTTCCATCTAATGACTCTCTAGAGAGTCAAGTAGCTTCCCTCCCTGCCGTGCATCTTGGTGTGGTGCACGTTGATATCATGAAGTGCACTTCTTCCTTCTGAACATCAAAGAGATTGAAGAATCCAGACTTGGCTAGTGAGCGATTGCTCTGAGGGTCCAGTATTATATACATCTTCACTGCTTCTTCTGCTTCTTAGACTTTGGCTAAACAGATCTGACGACATGAGTGAGGGGCTGGTGTGCCGTTGCACACCGCTGTGCAATTGACACTCACCACTGGCTCTGGGTGTGCTTCTGTAGCACGTTGAGGCTCCTTGTTCAAAGGAGGGCTACAAGATGTCTGCAGTGGTGGATCGGCATCTGGATGCAGCGCGGTCAGGTGCATGTCACTTTTGCAGATATGACATTGCACTTTTGCTGTGCAGTATTTGGGTGAGTGTTTGGATTCGCAACACTTGTTGCAGAATTGGAGATCTTTTATCAACTCTTTCCTTTCGGACAGGGATTTTGCTGCAAACCCGTGGCACCTTGTTCAGCGAATGTCGAGTGTGGTGCAAGGGACAAAACTGGCTTCTCTTTGGAGTAGGAGATCTAAATTGGGTTGTATCTGATGAGGTCTCTCCCAAACTGTGCATGTGTTGACACTTGGTGATGATCTGTAGAGATGTGCAGTAGAGTCTGGAGAGGTACACAGTTTTGGTAGTGGTCTCTGTTAGGTGGGTAAAATCTGCGTTTGAGGTGAAGGTTTCTGAAACTGTTGCAGGACTCTGTTTGCCAGACAACAAATTCTTGGAGAAAGGCAAAGGGTGGGTCTCGTTTGCAGTTTGCAGCCAGAAAGTCATCGGACAAATCGATCCATCATTCTAATATTTCTTTTGGGAGTTTGGCGATGATTGCTTCTTGCGTTATGAAGAGATCAAGGCAAGCCAGTCCTGGTAAGTCAAAACATTCTTTGGCTGTTTTCAGCTCTGTAAGGATGTTGGAAAAGTCCTCTAGTTTTCAGGTTTCATGAATGGTGATACATGGGAAACTGTAAAGTTGTTCTAGGAGCGAGTATTCCATCAATATGTCGTCATATTTCCAGTCCAAAGCATCCCACGCTCATTTTAAAGTGGTGTCTAGGTCATTAAGTATGCCTGTGTAAATGTGTTTCACCATGTAGCTAGACCGTGGTCCTAGCCATGCCAACAGAAATTTAAGTTCTTTACCAGGAAGCAGCTGTTCACGTTGAGCAGTACTTGTGAAAATGATCTTCCATAGTAGATATTCTCTGCCTGGTTTGTCGTTGAATTTGTACACACCGCTGGCTGCTAAGTCAAACCTTCCACACCTTAGTGATGGTTCTCTGTTACTTCTCTGTGAGGGAAAGTCATCTCTTCATATGATGTCATTGTAGGCATGGCATTCTGGCTCGAGGACATGTGTTGTGGACGGTACGTGGTTCGCCAGAGAGTACTTTATGAGGAGGTCGGTATCCACCCCCACATACGTAGATAGTACCTTTTGAGGTTGGGTGTAGGTTCCACACTGTGCATCAGAGTTGTTTAGTGGTTGTGGTGAGAACTCTTTTGCCTGAGGATTGAGTGTGGCAATTGTGATTGGTTGTATGTCAACTTGTTGAGAAGTTGTTGTGAGCACTGGTGGGCTAATTTGCTTACCTGGCAGGCCATGAGACATTGGGTTAGGGTTGCTAATTCTGGGAAGAGAATCTCAGACTTTAGGTCTTACAACGTCAGTTGGGGAAGGTTTGCGGTTGGTGGAAAGTGAATCTCGTATTTTAGGTCGTACAACATCAGTTGCATAACTGATGTTTAGAGTCTGTGGTTGAGATTCACTCCTATGCTTCCCTGGATGTGGGAGACTTGTAAGTAACTGAGGCGGTTCCACCTACTCATTTCAGAGCGAGTGCTGCTCATTCACGTAGGCCTTGACCCGTGTATCTGGACTCTCTTCTCCCAACTCTTCGAGGTCAAAGTTTAAGGAGGAGTTGTCGGCCATCTTCCACCATGCTGCAACCCGTGTCATTTTTGTTTCAGAGTCTCGTTGCCATTCGGCCAACTCCAATTTGGCCTGGGCTTTGGCCATTTCTGCCTGTTGAGCTGCTATTTCTGCCTTCTGCCATGTTACCGCCTCTGTGGTGCATAGATCTGTGTCTGTGACAGCAGCTTCTACTTCAGCTTCTGCAGCCCGGTCAGCATAACATGAGGCTTTGGAGGCCTTAGATGCACTGCTATGACAGGGGGATGCTGTGGAAGGATGGTGAGAGCCGGCAGCAAAGAATTGGCATGAGACACTGGAACCTGCTTGCGATCTAAGCAGTTTGGGATGGAGGAGGCTTTCTTTGAGTGGTGGGAAGAAGCTGCTTGTGATTGAAGACCTATGTTGGATGTGGTCCTCTCTCTTGCTACTTCTTCCCCGGGTAGCGCATCGTAGAGTGCGCCTGGAGTGAAGTTTTACACTCCCAAATGTAGTCTTCGCGTTCTTTGTTTGCCTCCTCAAAGCACTGAATATGTTCTTGGAGCTCTGGATCTGCCAGGCTCAACTGGATATCATGAAGCTTTACTTTCACTGTCTCTCCACCGTGCGAGATGAACCTCTATCTCCTTCTGCATTCGGAAGAGGCTCGGGGGGGGGGGGCAACTTGCTTTGGGGAGTTCTGCAGATCTTGACCAGATCTGTCCATGCGTTTGCATGACAGAGATACTGCCTGTCCCAATCCTCTCTGAAGCATGCCACCATGGGTGAGGTAAGCTTTCTATGCCCTCTGAGGTCGTAGACTTTCTGAGGTATGGTGGCTTCTCCAGAGGGTTGGACATCTAAAACTGGTTTTTGGGCACCGGGCTCCACGTGTACATCAAGGGAGGGTGGAGGATTCAAGTCATCTGGTACACCAGAGACATCTGTCATGGCTGAAGCAGTTGCCATGTTTCAAATTGGCGAAAGGTGGCTTTTGGAAAATTTAGTGGTTTTCCGTGCAATTCCCTTTTTTTGTACTAAGGGGCGCTATGCGCAGGTAGCAGAAAGTAGAATTGCTGCTGAATTTAATACTTGAGCAGGTAGGTGGCGCTGCAGTGTCTGGGTGGTGCTAGGTGCATTGCGAAGTCTGAAGACTTGGGGGCTAAATGCAGAAATTTGCCTGTTAGTGTTGCTTTCTACACAAGGTGGCACTAAAGGGCCTGGAAGACGCTGTTGCTACACCCATGTTAGGTTGCAGTTAATCCTGGAACTTTAAATTAAGTTGTTTAAATTTTCCACAATAGTTGCAAAAAAAAGGATTTTCATTGGTTAAATTTGGGGAACTTTGTATAATTTTTATGAAACTGTGTAAAAAAAAATCTTATAAGAGTTTGCAAACATGTATTTGAAAACTCTGGGAAATTTCTCCTTGAGCATCAGATGTTGCTGTGGGCTGCTTTAAGACACAGAAAATCTTACAGAGTTCTGCTAAAATTTCTGGAGTGTAAGCATTAACAATTCAGCAGAGATAACGTAGAACTCAAGAAAGCTAGCAGGAAAGGGTCCCTCTCTGCTTAAGGGAAGAAAGGAAGTCAATGTAGGGTTTTTTTTAAGCCAAAAGGAAATGCTCTGTTGAATTGGCTTTGTGTCTTGGGAGGGAGGAACATCTGCATTTGTAAAGAGCTTTGAGACAAAGGCCCTCATGGCAGGCCGTTTTTATGGTGACAAAGTATTTTTATTGCTGGCATCAGGTCGTAGCAATTGTTGGTTGGAGTGGCCAATGAAAATGCAGACTTTTTCTCAGAAAGAAGAGAGAGAAAAAAGAAAACCAAACTTTCTTTAGCTGCTGTAAATACATTCAGTTTCTAGCTTTTAGCCCACAAAAGAAGATTGCCTTCGTATCTGCATTAGAAAAGGAGTTGGTAACTGGACGAATTCAGAGATAGAAGATGCATGCTTGGCCCCTTCCCCTGCTTGCACGATGAGCCCTTTTTAGTTAACATCGATGTAACATGAGACAGAGCATGTCTTTCGCTGAAGAGAAAACGGGGTGGAATTTACTCCTTCCTGCCTTCACACGACGAGAGATCTGATACAGACAAAGGAATCTGGCATTAGGAAAGGAAGGGGAAAAAAGGAACGCAGTGTCTTTCCTTGTATAAGGGATGAAGACAACATTTGATTACTTCAAAGGAGAACGAGGCATAGAGGGAGTCTGAATTAATCATCTGTTTACTGCAGACAGAGACTCCAGATGCATCTACTTCTTTTGGGGCTTCAGGAGTACATCTTTTTACTATTCTGTATTCTGTACAGTGGTAGATTTTGTCTTCTGTACAGATGCAGATTGATAAACTCAACAAAACTTTCATACAAAGTCTTTATTATTGGTTCATCAGGTATCCTCATAACTCACATTTGTGACAAAGTTCTTAATGTCCAATCCTTTGCATATCTGTCTTGTAGGTAAAAAAATGGTTATCTCCTTATCCCTTTCCTTCCATCTTGTAGCGGTAGAGGTGGAGTAGCTATCATGAGTGCGTGAGTTCAGACAAGAGTGAAGAAACATCCCCCAACCCATCAAGGGTCAATTTAGTGGTCATGTGACATGGACTACATTTCCCAGGATACCTTAACGACATTTACCATGATGCATTCCCTTAAGGGGACAGCTCACAATTGCTAACTAATTATTCAGTTCCCATACACTGGCTGGACAGCACACTGTACCATTCCTAATTTTTTTAGGATATGACCCAGCCAAACTGCTCATTCAAAGGTAAGGGATATGGAGCTTCTACACTGAAGTTAGTAGGCTTTCCCAACATGGCAGAAATTAGATGAATAAGGGCACTTGGGAATCGGTAACATCTACAAATCTAACTTTCCTCAATAGCATTTCTCAAAGCCATACATAACATTTTACCATTTGCATGGCTGCAAAGCAGATACTGAAAAATCCCACCAACCTGTCCATGTGGCAACAAGATGATCAAAATCATGTTGCATGTGTTATTACATTGCAAATTTTACAGGATATCAACCAGGGGTGGGATTCTACCAGTTTGCACCGGTTCAGTAGAATCAGTTGTTATGGTTCCTGGTAGTTCGGAGAATCAATAAATTGGGCCTCTGGCTGGCCCATCCCCTTTCTGCCTGCTTCTCCACTCCCTGCCCAGTCAGTCCCTTTCGCACATGCACAACATCATGTGCATGCATGACATGCCTGCAGCCTGCTTTTGCCCGCCCACCAGGCCAGCCATTGCTGTTTGCCTTTTGCTGAGGCCTTGCCTGATCTGAAGATCTCCCTGGATGAGTGAGGCTTTACAAGCCCCAGTCACCCTTCCCCCTCCCAAGCCTCTCCACTGTTCCTTCCAGATGGGTTAGGCTAACCCTAACCGCAACTGAGCAGCCCTGATCTGCCTGCTTACATTAAGCCTGTGAGTCATGCTATCCCCTCCCCCACTGTCCCTGGACCTTGCCGCCCCCCATCACCGGACTCAGCTGGCTTCCCCACCGGCACAGCCCCATCCTGCTGGTGGTGCTGGCTGGGGTCTACCTACCTGCCCCCCCCCATTCCTGGGCTTGGTTGGCTGGCTAAGCCACCACGCAGTGCTCTCCCAGCTCTCCCTACCACCTGGTAGCTGCAGTGCAGCAAGTAGTGGTGCAGTGCTCCAACCAGTAGGGCGGCAGACCCGGCTCCCTCCCATAAGCAGTACTGTCGCCGCAGTGTCTTTGCTGCCTCTGCCCGCTTCTCCCGGGGGCAAAACGGGAGGCAGGCCTAACATGTAAATCCAAGTACATTAGACGATTTCTATGTGAAGCATCTTCTAGAAGATTCAGAACTCCATCACCAGCACAGTAGCTAAACTCTGTGTTGCCTCAATGAAAATAAGGCATAACTATTACAAAAATAATCACATCAGTTTTATTAGGTTTAACACATACCAGCTATCTTGTTTTTAGATTTTACACACACACACACACACACACACACACATTATATTTACTTCATAATATGTAATATGTTAGATATTTACAGATACTTATTTAACGTGGGTAATTAATGCACCATTATAGCAATGTATGTCACATTTTTATGCATTATTTATCTTTGTTATGCTAGTTTCCATCCATTGCTTCTTATTTTGCCTTCTGCTGCTTTGGAAAATATGCTGCCCACCCCACCCCCCCTTCTTTGTGGCAGCTCCTCAAAAACCTGTTTTGTGACCTGCCTATCACACTCTTGAGCAAAGCATGTGAGACATTTCCTCCTTTCAGTAGTCCATGAAAGTACCTCTGTAGTATGCAGATGCAGATAATAAAGTCGAAAAAAGGTGAACATTTTTACAGAACTATAGATACTTTAAGGCCAGGCATGACAAGGAGTGGATGGGAGGGGAGCTGTGAAGTGCCCTTTGACATGAGTGATGTTGAATTGGCCATGCCACCCAGCCACGCCTACTCAGCCAGCCTTTAGGGCAGAGAACCAGTTGTTAAATTATTTGAATCTTGCCACTGCTCTCCTCACAACAGAGCAAGTTTCCTTGACTTTTAGTTTGGACATATTCTCCCCAAAGCCTTTCCAATATGTTTTATATACCATACTACCATTTGGCTCTTGATGGGCTTTTGCCTTCCTGACTTAACTTATGGAAGCTGGCTCTACCAGCTACCAGCACCGACTTCCATTTCCAGTAAGCTTCTTTTTGCTTCTTCAGGCAGCAGTCAAGTTAGTTTCTATTTGCCTTTTAGAACAAATTCAAATTCAGTTCTTCTGCATTATTCTGGGAACATTTAGGGATACAGCCAGTTCTGCATTAAGAGCAGTACAAAACTGATAATGATGGAGATTGAGACTGAGTTAGTGCAAATCGCTATTTCAGATTGAAATACCAACAGTCTTTATCTCTATGATTCTCCATGACAAACTCTCAGTTTGGATATATGAAGTGGAACAGAAAATGGCTATTACAGGCCTACACCATCAACCTTACCTGCCACTGTACTTTCTGAGGCAAGGAAAATTGTTAAACAGCACCTATGAGTTATAAAAAGATCATTAATTATTGGTAATTTAGAGAATTCTTATAAGTTGCCAAACTATGGATTTTCTCAAGCCAAATTGAGGAGGGCATGTACATCAGTGCATTTTGATGCTATGCCTGTAAAGGTTTTAGAGGGTTAATATATGGTCAGTCCTTTCTCCAAATGACTTAGTCCATGTGGTTATGAAGACATGGAAGCAATTAGCTAAGTCCTAATACACTCCAATAGCATAGAAAGTATGTTTATCACTTATTATGCTGATTCTAGTAACTATCCAGAAATATTTGCTTTCTTTTACATTTTGTTGCTATTGTTTGACACAAGGCACTTAAAGTAACATTTCAAATTGTAAAATTTTGCTATCTTGCTTACCAACAACGCAATATGTTTCTAGGATTTTATACTAAAGGTATACTGGGATATATTATTTATATTTTAATTTATATTTTGTACTGAATTGTACTATTTCTGCTGATTTTGGATCATAATAAATTTAATTGAACTGAAAATAGTATGGGTTTGAGATAAAATATACATAAATTTGCAAGATTGTCCTTCATTCTGCATATAAAACATAACTCTTTTTCTTTTGCTTAATAGTTTTCTTAAATAGTACAAACTGAAATAGAATAAAAAAGCAAAATATTATAAATGCCATTCAAATAACTCAAACCATGTATTAGAAAGACTAAATATTACAAACTAAATAGATATAAAATTAGAAGACAACTAAAGTGGTGTGTGTGTGTGTGTGCACGCAATGGTACATTCAAGTTGACTACAAGATGTAGTGTGTTGCACATATACATGCCCACATATACATACATACATACATACATACATACATACATACATACATACATACACACAATATATATGCAGTGATAAAGCTTCTCTATTTTTCTATAGTGCAAAATTACTAAAATTGTGTAATGGTATCTTACTAGAAAAGACTCAGACCCAAAACCCAGTTTGAACCACAAGGATATTATTTGATCTTTCCATTCGTTTACAGTTCAAAGGCTGAGAATACACAAATTTGGTTAACAGACTAGTCCTTTTCAGTTATTTTGGGAAAATCATATGACAAATTATAGAACATAATGTTAAAAAACAAAGGTAGCCTTAAATTGTTTCCATGGAAGTCCATTCTCTGGGCATAAGTGGGGCTGCTTTAACCATGCTAACTAACCAGTGGGATTCAAAATTTACCACCACCGGTTCTCTGGTCATGGCTTGGTAAGTGTAGCTTGGTGGTCATGTGACTGGGTGGGCGTAGCCAACTCAATGTCATTCATGGCAAGGTGGTGCGGCACCTTGCCACAAGTGATGTTGAGTTGGCCATGCCCAGTCATATGACCAATGCTGCAGAGACAGGGCAATTGCCTATGTACATATCTCCCCCTCCCCCAGCCTTGAGCTGACAAAATAAGGAGAAGACTTGGCCAAACTTTTCTGCCCCCTGCTTCGTGCATGCACAAATGGGACAAACAGCAACCACCAGCTGTTTCTTATCTTCCCCGGGACGTGCTGAATGTGCAATTTGCACAGATAACAGCAACACCGACCACCAGCTGCTTCTTGCACTGCTGGGCATGCCAAACGTGTGTTTCATAGCTCAGCTGAGGCACGGCAATCTACTCTGCCACGCGAATCAGCTGAGATAAGAAACAACAGAATATAGGAGAGGTAAGAGTGGGGGCAGGTGGGCAGGGCCAGTCAAAATTTTCCCTACCGATTCTCTGAACCAGTCAAAAATTTCCCTACCCAGATGCAAGAATCGGTACGAACCCACTGAATACCACCCCTGCAACTATCTGTGTTGCTCCTTCTTTTATCCATACTTCCTTATGAGCACAGGAAGTGTTAAATGGGTTTAGAAAGGTGAAGATTCATTATAAGGCAAACAACTGCTTCTAAAACAACGCAAGAAGTCCATTTATGCTTTCTTTGAAAGTATTTTTATTTTGGGCTACATTTATTTCACCCTCAGCAACATTATGAAAAAATACTACTTATTTTCTTCTTGAGATGCTGCCAGCACAATTCTGTAAAGGAGATAAAGAAAGGGAAAATGTGATATTTGGAAATTACTGTTTGATTTTATCTCACAGATTACAGGTAAGCAATATCCACCTGTTTTATCTAATCTGAATCATACATTGCTTGGTAGTTTTTTTAAATTATGTATACATTAAGAAATGTACATTGGCTATGTTTACTATACAAATATAAATACATATTTTGAGAGGGTTTTTGAAAACCATAGACTAATGTTGAGACATTTAAAAATTATAAAAAAAGACTTATGAAAACCATGTAGAATCAAAACACTCATCCACAAAATTTTCACTCATCCACAAAAATTTTACTCTTCTAGATGCCAGCTTTTAATTTCCACACAAGTTCCAGCAGTTTGTGCATGATAAGTAAAACATAAGCTGAGAGGACATTGGCCAAATATGATAACTGTGAAACTACAGTTGCCAATATTGCTTATGGGACAGTATGTTTGTGTGTTAACAATATTATATTTGAACTCTCCACATTCTTTCATTCCAATAAAGGCTCTTTTCTGAATATAATAGAGCCATATGTTTCTTCCCAATATCCTGGTAACCACTTGCAATTTTCAGCCAAGCATATGGAAGGAGATGGCATTGCATTGAGTGAATCTCATTCATTCTGCATGATTAGTCCTAGATCTCCTGGTACAGATGTTTACACATATGGCCCCCATCATCATCACACTAATCACATAAATACAAAAAAAAACTTTTTTTTAAACTTTGAGGCTTAGATTGACAGAAGTGGTCGCTAATTATGAGTGCTTGGTATCTTCCCTCCCCTTTTCAGTTGTTTAAATTAGCACATGCTGTTCTGCCAAACTCTGTAGACTGGAAGATAAAAAAAAGTATTACAATGCTTATTCATTGCAAAATTGGCACTCATAAAAATTGCCAAGGGGATATGAGTGGGCTGCCTGGCACCAATTGCAACTGATACAATCTAGTCTCTAATAGATGCTATATAGAATATAACTCTTATTTGTTCTGAAGCATGTCATCTGTTTCATTTTTGCTTTTATTCATATTTGGATCCAGTCTATACTAGATAGAACTGTGCCAAGGAAAAAACTAAGAAGAAAGTAAATGTTATTTACTCCTTGATGCCATCACTATTTCACCTGCCCTGATATATGCAAATGTTGTTTTATTTTCTCCAAGGCCTTATTGCCAACAAAGTAATAAATCTAGTGAATGGACCACATCATTTCAAACTGCTGCTGGGGTTCATATGACATTATTGATTGACCTTCTATATGAGAAAAAAAAACCCACAACCCACAACCCCTTTTGACATAGAAGAAAGATCTTAGATGTTGACGTATACCTCAAGGATACAGGATCTGAGATGCAGAAGTTCACACAAGTAAATGATACCAAATTGTTAAAGTGGCCTGTATCTCTTTTCTCACATCTAGTGAATGCATGGATTTGTAAAGCCCTGATCCAACAGCTTTTTATTCTAGGCTAATTGTAGCCCAGAATATTAGAAAAAGGGAGAAAGTGGATTTAAACAGAGCTACTATTTCTGGACTGCAAAATCTAGCCTATTATTAGATACTGTAGCAGCAAAGAGATACAGAAAACTTTATTTGGTGCCATCTACTGGTCCCCTCGTAGCCTTAATTTAAATAAAACTTGTTAAACTCTCAGGTGGATAAAATTCACTTAATAGCCTTGCAGACATTTTTTAAACAAAATACATTTGCAGTTAAAGCTAAAAAAAAGAGCATTATTCCGATCTTGAAAAAAGTCTTCCTATGTACTGCTGGTTTCTACTTTTCTTCACAACAGTAATTACCCTTGTTCCCACCCCAAATTGAGCCACATATGGTCCTTCACTAAGATATAAGCACCAATCTTTTCCTTTTTTCCAGTTCTTTTTTTTTCTACACCGATATTCATTCATTCAATTTATTTCCACTCTTGTTCTGAAGTGACTTTTGGTGGCTTTCAGCATAAAAATATTTCTTCCTCAGCTCAAGCATTTCAGCTTTAGAGTTGACTAGTCTCATCACTTTGTGAAATTCACTTTCCAGTTTGTTTGTTTTTCTAAAATTCTACCTTAGAATTTTAGGGGATTAAATTTTTTTTACTACCAATTCTATGGGCGTAGCTTGGTGGGCGTGGTTATGTGGTCATGTGACTGTGGGCATGGGTAGGTGGTCATGTGACTGGGTGGGTGTGGCCAATTTAGCATTAAACAATAAATAGCAGCCCCCTTTTCTGTTATTTTTAATACTGCATGAAGTTTTTGCTCTAGATTTTTTTATACTAGGTAGGAAAGGTTGGCAATATCTGGGGATTTCTGGGAAATTCTCCTCTGTGTTAAAGGCACCAAAATAACCAAGATGATATAAGATCTCCTGCTGGAGCAGGAGGTTGGACTAGATGACCTCCAAGGCCCCTTCCAGCCCTGGATTGCTGTGCTATTTCAAAGCATCCTCTGAAGCTGCAGTTAGTGCCAGGGTTTGTGGTCCTTCCTTCCTCTCCTTTTTCTCTCCCTCTCTCCCTCCTTCCCTCTATACATCCATCCATCCATATCTCATTCACTTTCCCTTTCTCTTTATCCCTTCCCTCTTTCTTTTTTTCTTTTTCTTTCTTTCTCCCATTACCTTTCTTTCTTTCTTTCTTTCTTTCTTTCTTTCTTTCTTTCTTTCTTTCTTTCTTTTTCTTTCTTGTCTCTCCCTTCTCTCCCCCCCCTTCCCTTCCTCCTTCTGTCTAAGGCTAGGAGACCCACCTAAAACAAAAACTCCTTTGGATGAAACCGGCCATTGCCATCCCACTTATTCAACCCAACACACACACACACACACACACACACACACACACTCACTCAAAGGAACCTCTGTGATGGTAAGCTGCAAAGTGCAAACTAACAAAAACACTTTTTTTTTTGCAATGCTTGTTTTTCTCAGCCCCAAGCCTCTCCCAATGTTTTCCTCTCCTTCATCACAATGCCTGGCTGCAAGGGAGGAGACCTTATGTAAGCGTGCTATCAAAGAGGATCCTAGATGCTGCGTTCAATAGGGAAATGAGAAAGGGAGTTGCTGGCATGAAGGAAAGACAAATGGCAGGCAAAGAGAAAGAGCTGCTTTCTTCTCTCACGCTGGCTGCTCTGTTTTCCCTCCCCATTAGAGGATCCTGGCTCAAGAGGGAAATGAGAAAGGGAGACCCACAGCTGTTTCTTATCTCCCCTGTGGAGTGAAACAGCTGAGCTAATAAACAACAGAATATAGGAGAGGTGAGAGGTAAGAGCTGGGGTGGGGCCAGCCAGTGGTGGTATTTGCCAGTTCTCCAAACCAGTCCAAATTTTCACTACTGGTATCCCAGAACTAGTCCAAACCAGCTGAATACCTTCTCTGTACCTTACCCTATGATTCCTACCCTTGATTATAACAGTTTTCAAGGAATAAAATTCCAATTATATCAGCTTCTAAGAAAATTACAGTAACAAACTTTTCCCATCTTAACACTTTAGCTTTCAACTATTTTCTTTAGGGTAGAATGGGATTACTACTAATGTTCACTCTCCCCAGTGATAAATAAGAGAACAAAGGGCCAGTTTTAACAAACCTCTTCCACATTGCAAGCAGCCTATCCTCAAATGTAATTAAACATTTTTTTTACACCAGTGGAGGCCAATTAGTACCTGCGGCCTTAAAACCTTTTGAGGCCAAAACATTGGCACAAATTCTATATGGGACACAAACAGGAATTCTTGCAAAAAAAAAGACTTGCTAGAATCTATACAAGCCAAATTCCTGCGAGCCATCTTAGCTACACCCAAAGGAACTCCAAATGCCCAGGTAAGAATCGAGAAAGGCATGCCTCAAATTCAGGTAAGAGCCTGGAAGATGATGATCATTCATTGGCTAAAAATGCATTTCTTCCCAGAGGGACTGACCCCTCTAGTACTGACTGAAAACCACCCCTCCCCATGAAAACAGGCAATAGACCACAAACTGGGCTCTTATGGGCTCTCACCAGTATTCTTAATGTCCCTAGACTTTGACCAAGCAAAGCAAGTAGTAATCAATACAATGAAGGACAAGGAATTCCAAGAGGAACTAAATAGGTTGGCTCACCACAGCAGGGACAGAATCAAACAGGGAGTGTGGAAATCAGCAAGATATCTAAATGATCTGATCTTCCCCAAGCAAAGAATAGAATTCTTCAGAGCCAGATTTAATATTCTCCCATTAGCACTCCTTCAAGGCAGGTATAAGAAAATACCAATAGCAGAACGGGTATGTATATATGGTAAAGGAGAAGTTGAAGATATCTCACATGTTTTATTGTACTGTAAGTTATACAGAGTTTATAGGTCATTGTATATTCTCCCCTTACTAGAGAGATTGCCAGGGAGGGCAGACAATTTTTATGTAAACTTTCTCCTCCAGGATTCAAACCCAGCTATTACACGTGCAGTGGCAAAATTCTATGTTGCTGCAATGTCTACTAGAAAAAAAATTGGTTACAGAATTATAGCTGTCAATTTGTGACAATTTTTGGAGATAGAACAATCTTTGGAAAATGATATTTACACACATACTTATTGGCTCTCCACTCACATAAACCAGGGAGTGCCCTGAACTGTTTGGGAACATGTATTTTCTTAACGGATGTTTTTATCCACTACTAATGTATTATAATGTGTCAGTATTTTTATATATATTGTAAATAGTTGCTGGTCTAAGACCGTAATAAAGTTATATTCTATTCTATTCTATTCTAACAAACCTCTTCTGATCTGGATTGACAGACTGGATTGTTGTTACAGCCTCTCCCTGCATTTAGAACTGCTATTGGAAATCTTTTGAAGAGGATTTGTGTACAGTCCTAGTTTTGAGCTAAACCTCAAGATCATCAGTGAAGATTCTTCTCTAAGGATTTTTGCTTGCTGAAGTATGTAGGCATTAGTCTTTATACTTCTACTATTATGCTCTGTTTAAACTAGGTTATTCTCTATAATTCTTGTTGCTTTAATTGTTGATTTTTTTTTTAGTATAATTATGTTGATTTGTATTGTTCTATTGTACCACTTAACCATGCATGTTTCCAATTATAAAATGACCAAATGGCATTTTCAAAATAATAAATACACAATTTACGTTATTTCCACAATTATTGGGAACTTGTCGTTTACAGAGGTGATTTAATCCTCAAAGTGCCACCAGAAATGAAGTACAGGTAAATAGGATCAGCCGCTTAGTAAATTCAAAGTTACAACATACCTGAAAAAGGTAATTTATAACCAGGATCCAAAGTTCTGACAATCACTCACACAGTCACATGACGTCACTTCAGGCTCAACAATACAGGGGCATTTACAATCATTTGCAGTGTCTTGCAGACATGTGACTGTGTTTTACAACAATTTTACCAAATTGTCCCAAAACTGCACATCTGTTTTTGGCAAAACTGCGCCCTTAGAGAATCACCAGTTTGCTTAACAAGTACAGTGTTTACTTAATGACCATCACAAAAAAATGTATAATTGAGTAGTTCATGTTTTACAATCATTACCAACTTACAACTATACTATCATGCTCCATTATGGTCATAACTCGAGGACTATCTGCAGTACGGTCTTGACGTTGGTTGACATTCATCAGAAATAACAGTGGATCAACTGATTGGCTGGTATTGTGATCCATTTAAATGACAACAAAAATCTTCTATTCTGAGATTGGCACTGGTCTTGTGAATCCTGTTTTAAAACAACATAGACATTAGGCTAGACCAGCGTAAGAACTCCTTCAGCAGCTTAGCATGCCAGCTGTCAAACTGATTATGGATAGATAAATCTTGATTTCACATATGCGTACATTATGTTTTTCAGATTCCTGGCATGCTTCATGTTGTTTAGCAGTCTCAGTGTGATCACAATTAAAAAATGCAATCTTATCAAATGCCCATCAGCATGCTAGCCTATAAACATTTTAAATAAGTATAGCTAATAAAACCTAGTTTATTAGCCACCTTTTTGTAATATTTTTTTGCAGCCACTTCTGTCCTTCACTGACAAAAATAAATCCTCAGTTATTGCAATGCCAGCTTCATTCACTCCCCTGTAATGTGGCAAGTAATTAAACCCTTACAGCAACAGCAGGGGTTTCATTGCCTAACAGCAGCTCATCTTCTGTTCCTTTGGCTCATCCAGAGAGATAATGTTTAAATACCAGTTCATTCAAAGGCTTCAGAAACAAAACTTTATTTTATGATTCATCAGTTGGACATTGTTGAACATTTTATGTTTCTTTCCTTTGCTTCCTTCACCTTCTCTAAAACAATCCTCACAGGTTATCACTCTGTTTTTCTAAAAATATCTTTTGTTCGGTCTTTCTTTTCCTCTACCTTAGTTTTTCCATAAGAGATATTTGTTATATTTCTGTCTACATTAATTTAGATACAAAAGACACAATAAAGTGAATAAAGATACAGGAAATTTATGGTTTCCTTTCAAAGGAAACGGTGCGATCTGCCATGAGAAAATTCATTGTGGCACCCCAAAGCATGTAATTCACAAGAATTAAAATATTTACAAATTAAAACTACACATCTTTCACTTTAATATTTATTCTGACAACTATTGAATATTTGACAACAATTGGTGATAGATGTGTTCCTGAATGAGCTAACAGGGAAAGCTAACAGGAGCTTGACAAAATAGTTCAAAATATTTTCCCTCTAAGTCCAGAATTCAGTCTTGGATAACCTGAGAGCCTATGTAAGCAATAATAAGAAATGCTGTCTTTCTGTTGGTAGAACTAACACAACCGAGGGAATATAAAAGGACCATTATGACCTAGAGTATTGGTGTCTTTTTTTCTCACTTGAAAATAACTTGATCTGAATTTGTTGCAAAAGTAAGCTCAGAGTAACACTTGGAAAAAAAGTCAAAAGAGTGGACAACAATGACCCCACTTTAGCTAATCAGGAAGAACAAGGATGTGCCAGTTCAAAGGAAAGGAGGCTCTGTAACAGAAACCGATAGAGGAAGCCACTCTTTATAAGGAGGCGTTGAGCAGAGGAGCAAGCCCAATGGGTGGGAATAACAATCAGAAACAAAAGAGGTAGAAGATCCTCACTGGAACTCTGAAATAGTTTGTGGAAGACTTTGCAAATATAACAGGCTCATTTCAGGGGAAGAACAAAAGATGTGGCAGACTGAAAGATAAGACAGTGGATCCCTACAGGAGGAACCATGATCAAGGATATGCCTACAACTTTCAAGAGTTATCAAATCTAGAGGCAGGTACCCTTCCAGCTAATTTAACCAAGGGCAAATGACACTGTAGACACAACTCTACCACTACTGAAATATAGTGGTGAAAAAAGTAAGATTCTATATTTAGGCAAGAAAAAAAAAGGCAATGCAGTCAAATAATAAGTAGGAGTCCCTTTATTAGCTCCAACTTTGCTCCCAATGTCCTGATTACCTTCTAGTCTGGAGAAAAACTCTCCCAGGAACAGCCTGTAGCTGCAGAGATTCAAGTCCAAAATGTGGTCAACAAAAACTGTAACTATAAGTCCAATCGAGGCAAGATGAGGTAATAAATCCAGCAGGACAAGAGAAGGAATTCCAGACATGAAGGAACAGCAGTAATTCAACCTGGTTGGGAGGATGCCAGGAACACAGATAACCAAAGTCAACACAAGATAAATTCACATTTGTTCTCAGCAGACGCCGCACTCAGCTTGCATCTCTTTTAAGCTCTCATTTCCAGGTGTGGCTAATGAAGGGAATCAGGGCCCTTTCCTCCCCCATAAACCATGCAACCCACATTGCTCTCTTCTCCGTTCCTCCCTGCATGCCATAGGTTGAAGAGGGGGTGGGCCTGGGTCTTCCTATGAACTCTCTCTCCCTTGTTCTACCTCTCCCCTGCTCTGCCCAGCCAGACTTTGCCCTTCCCCAGTTTCCTCCACAGCCAATGGTGCCACACTCCCACTCCCTGTCAGCTGTTCATCTTCCTCCTCAGATTCAGACTCCAACAGTTTACAACATGAAACATTATTTTCATATTGATCCCAAAAATCTGGATCCTCAATTCTACCAACCTGGAAGGATAAAAAGCTTAATCAAACTTGAGCCTCATCATGATTGAACTCCAGCCTGTGGGCAGAGTTTTAACCAGTATGCCACCAGGGCTAATTAATAGATAATCAGTAGACTAAGTCATATGAAAAAAGACTGAAGGAAACTGAAATGTTGAACTTTGAAAAAAGAAAACTAAGTAGGCCTCTGATATGAAAATAAAACAAGGATGATCACACAGAAAATGATCCAGATCTCTTCTTTTATTCTGGGATGTAATCAAAATAACAGAATAACAGAATAACAGAGTTGGAAGGGGCCTTGGAGGTATGCTAGTCCAGGGGTGTCAAACTCAGGGCCTGTGGGGTGCTTAAATCCAGTCCATGGGCCCGGCCTGGAAATATCAAAGGACCTGCCCGCAGTGCCTCTGGCAGATAAAACGAGCCACGTAAACACCCCCCATGCCTCATTTTCACTCTCCATGGCCTCCTGCAGCACTGCTGGCTGAAAACGGGTCCCCAAATGGGCTATAAACAGCCCAAAATGTGCTGCAAACAGCCCCCCAAAACAGCCCCCAAATTACCCCAAAACAGCCCCCAAATGACCTAGAAAACGGTTCAAACATAGCCTATAAAATGGGCCAGAAACGGGCTGCATGGCCTGTTTTTAGCCAGCAGAGTGCTGCAGGAAGAAGAGCACCGGCAGTGAGTAAAACAGCTGAGGCGTGGCAATCCACTGTGCCACGCAAATCAGCTGAGTTGAAAAACACAGAAATATAAGACAGGATAGGAAGGGGCAGGTGAGCGGGGCCAGCTGATTGCCAGAACTACCAGTTCGCTAGAACCAGTCCGAACCAGCAGGAGCCACCACTGGACTGGAAACTAATGAATGTATAATGAATGGCTAAGGGGACTAAGTATGTCTACCCTAATGAAGGGAAGAGATTAAGGAAAACATGATAGCTGTCTTCCAGTATTTGAGGTGTAGTCACAGAGAGGAGGTGGTTGACTTATTCTCCAAAAGACTTAAGGGTAGGAGAAGAAGCAAAGGGTGGAAGCTCTTAAAGAAAATTGCAACCTGGAACTAAGGATAAATTTTCTGACAGTGGGACTGCTTGCTCCTGAAATTGTGGTGCTCCACCACTAGAGCTTTTCAAGAATAGATTGGGCAACCATTTGTCTGGGATGATATAAGGACTCCTACTTTGGGCAGAGAGTTAGTCTAGAAGATCTCCAAGTTTCCTTCCAGCCCTGTGATATTGCTGGTTCAGATTTAGTTTGGTGAACTTTTACTCCAATATTTTTATTATTATTTTTAAGTGGGCCTCTGAAAAGAATAGAAATATTATCACACAGAAGAAGATCTAGAGCTGGAGTGCATTCTCAAAAATAAGATATTTATCATATAATAAGACAGATTCCAACAGAATGTTAGAAAACAACCTTCTTTCATTATGATTTGACAGTGTAAATATAATCCAGAGAAGTAGAGTGGGATCTGTTTCACTGATCATATTTTAGGCATGCCTAGCTTCACATCAGGGCTCAGCAATAAAACACAGCTCTCCTGACAGTTAAGCGCTTCTTGAGCACTTGACTTGGCAGAAGATTCTAATAAACGATTTGACAAGATTAGAATTTTGACTGAAGACCAGAATGAAGCCTCATACACAGCAGATAATACCCACCACAGTGCAATAAAGTATGTGGGGAATATGTGGGTATGTGTTGTGTATGTGCACACACATAGTCCAGAATTTAAGCTCTAGTCTTTTTCCTCCTAGTTAACAGATGCTTGCCCTGTCTTGCCCTTGGGAGTCAGCTGGAAGTTCTTTAGATAACTGTTCTGGCTCACCAGAAAAATCATGAGTTTTGACTTGGCAGTCTCAGTCCTTACAAACCAGGAAGCTAGGCAGCCACCTGGCTGAGACGCTTTAATTTGGATCCTTTTCTACACTGAACAGAGAGTTGGACTGGATGGCTTGAAAAGCCCTTTCTAACTCTATGATATGGATTCTCTGATGGGCTCATAGCACACATTAATTATATACCATACAGCAAACTTGATTTTATTTTAATTAACAGAAACAAATGGTTCTCATCAAAAAATGAAAAAGGATCTCCATTGACATCAACAGAGGTGGTTTTTATTTTTTTGAAACTTGCATGCAGGACAATTCAGAACTGAAGCATTTGGGGGAAAGGTTTTAAGTCCCCTGCTCCCTCCTCCCCAAAGTGTGCACAGTTGTTTCAATTTAAGTTGAATCCTGTGCTCTTCCTCTAGCTAAAATAATATTAACTGTATAAATTAACCCTTGTTCTAAAGCATCCTTCTCTAGTTCTGGTTAAGTATTAACACAGAAGTTCCATGAGAGTTCAATGTGTGCTAATTATTTCTCTTATTTTGTTTTCCTGTCAGAGGTAGGCAGTATTTAAAGATTGTTCAGAGGCTGTTCTTATCTAAATAGAAGATGCCTTTCTTGTAAAATAAGCAAAAGAAAGGAAACATTATCAGCCACCTTATATTTAATTAAAATAACTCCTTTGAGTTACATTTTCTCTGTGAAGATTCTCTGCAAAGATTTCTGCTGTCAGACCTATTTGATTCCAAAATACACAGGGAGATACACATTCAAATTGTTTTTCTTTTAATGTTAAAAATGAAATGCAGCCGAAATTTAGTCAAAGGTTATGTCAACAGTTCTTAAATTCTTCAGGTAGAAATGGACAAAACTGAGCTTAATGTGGGGGAGGGAGGGAGAATTGACAAATCAAGTAAAATTGGGGTCAAGCAAATCTGTTCTTTCACTGGTAACATGTGGAGCAGTAAGCCCGTTTCATCCAATGTGCCTGTTTTTTCTGCTTTTTAAAAAGTTAAATTACATACTTCCCTGTATATTTTTGTGAACATTTTTCATAAAACACATTTTTAATACATGCTATTTTCTGTGTCGATTTTAAACTAAGAACTCTACAGCAAAACCTGGAAAAGAACATAAAGCAAGGGTTAGGCAGGTTCCAATCTATATTCTTTGTGTCGGTTTGCCTAAAAATAAGAGCCATGCAAAACTATCTGTGATCTCAAGAAATAGCAGCCTATGACAATGATACAATCTCATACTGTAATCATTGCACAGATCTTCACATAACAGAGAATATTATCTAGTTTCTTGATTTAGCAAATTGTTTTTAAAGACTTGTAAGAAAGGTTGCTAAATGAAACACAACTACAATATCTGAGCTGAAAGGCTGTAGAAACCTCAAAGGGGTGCTTTATATTTGTCAAAAATGATCTTCAAGGCTACTTATCCAGTGCCAAGGACCCAGGAATTTGGGATCCATCTCTATTTCATTAGACTTCCAGCAGAACAGCCAGATATTTCACATCAAATTTCTCCTCTAATTCAAGATGGCTCCACAAAACAAAGTGATGCTGCTTCGGACAGACCTCATGTACAGCTTTGAATTTCTTCACATGACTTGGCATTTTGCCCAGAAAGACAAATCCAGTGTGTGAGGAAAACTGACTTTACAAAAAAAAATCAAGACAAGAAAGAGTTTCTGTGAATTTCCAAGCTGACATAAACATTTCATCCACAGGCAAAAAATGCTCACTTACAGGAATTGAACAAAATTAGTTATGAAACAACTATTTCTCACTTGCCTTTTCCACGCTGTGCTTTGGAGTGAGGATATATTTCTTTCTGTCAAAGGAAATGTGAAGAAGGCCTTGGCTTTTAATCCTATGTAGTTTGCTTCAGTAACCCTGAAGTCAATTGATTTAAACAGTTTATTTGTATCCAAGGTTGTAGCTATTGCCTCAATTGCTAAATTTAGTTCAAGAGTAAAGACCTTACTTTAAAATGCCAACTGTGCACATGAAGAGGAGGAAAGAATTCCCCTGCCCACTGGCAGTGCTCCCTCTGCCTTGCCCTCTGCACATTAAGGATGACCCAGATAATCCCACCTTTCTTTGGAGATTATCGTAATTTAAACTCCTGATTTCCCTAAAGTTTAAAAAGTATGACCACAAAGAGACCACAAAAGTTAGTTCCATCATTTCAAAGTTATTCTTCTAAATGGAGAGTGATGGGAGAGGAACAGAAGTAACATAGTCTATCCCCTCCTCACATGTTGGACTTCAATGCTTTTTCAGATAGTCCTCAAGTTACAACCATATATCACTCCTGACCTTCTGAAGGTCTTCAATGTCTGGTTATGCCAGCAGGTCTGAGGACCCCAGGGGATGGGCAATCTCATGAGGTGGCTTTGTTGTTACTCTTATCCCTCCATCTATTGTTTTCTTTATCTGTTTTAGCTTTGTATTTATAATTCTTTTTAACAATTATTATATAATAGTTTTAAACAATGGTTGCCTTATTTACTGTTTTTACTAGTTTTCTGTATGCTGCCCACGATCATATGAGAGGGAGGGGAGGAATTATAGAGAATTTAAATGAAAAAAAGCAGTTTTTCTTCCAGTTCAAGTTGTTTTAATCTTAGCCCATCTGTTTTTGAGAATGTGGCCAGCTGCAGCCCTCAAACTAAATTTTGTTTCAACCTGTGGTGTAGGAGACTGGGGTGATATATACCATTTTCATTGCTTTTAATTGAGATAGAGGTGATGATGCAAGATGATGGGAGGAAATGATATAGGTTTCCTGTATCATTTTATATTGCCATGTATCAGACTAAATATCTGAGTAGAACTAATGCCATTTATTGTGTTTACATTCCTCCTCCCCATGATTATATTGTCAGAACTTTCATTCAGTGAATCCATACTTGAAGCACTATTGTGTCCTACTCTTCTAAAACTAATTGAGGAATATTTGTAATATCTGACTTAGAGGAAAAGCCACAAAAAGCAATATCTGTTTTTCATGATTTTATGTTAAATTATGATTTGTTGCAAAGCAGGGAGGCAGGAATACAGGTTTTTTTGTACTGGCTTGTTCCTACTTATTCTAGACATTTGCTTTTTGCTGTTTAATCCATTGAACAACAATAATACTATTTGTGCAACCATTTTGGCATTACATTTGCCATATATACAAACATATTACTAGACCATTAACATTCATATTATTCTGTATTCTTATTAATTAATATCAAATATGTAATTATTCTGTATTATCCTTCTATATAGCAATGGCTAAATTCTACTCTACTTCTTTCCATTTTTAAATAATCTGAAATATTTTACATTTTTCTTTTGCAATTAAGAGCTACATAGAAAGTATATATAAAAGTATATACTATATAAAATATATAAAGTCAGTATATCTTATAATAGTGATCATGTATTCACCTTTTATAGTTTGCATTCCTCCTGCTTTCCTTTTAGGATTGTGGTGCTCTCAGGTTTTATCTTTCCTTTTCTCCTAAATAATAATTGCTGTCTATTTTCTTAATATTATTTTAATTCACCAAAGTGGTATAGTATAAAAGCAGAGACAAGGAAAAGTGTTTATTTCAGTACGCCCTTGGGGAAATATGGAAGAACTCCTTACCAAAAGCTGCATTTCAGAGGACAGCAGAATGATTTCAAGTAATGACAAAGGAATGCTAGCTCAATAAACCTTACCAGCATCAATTAGTGCAGGGTGACACTTGATGAGTTATAATTAGTTGAAGTTAGAATTGGATATAAGTCTTTTCCATTTTATTTAAAGCCTGACCTTCACTAACTCACAACAGCTGACTGGATAAATAAACCACAAAAGAAGTATGCCATTAAAATATAAAATACTGGATGACTCAGAAGATGTTAGCAACACATTAAAATAGGAGTTTTACATTTCGTGGAATGCATAGTTTTGATTTCAAATATCTACTAATCTAGTTGTGGGGTTTGTTTCTGGCTACTTAACCATAGGGAATTTTCAATCTTTCTCTAAGCCAGGCTTGTCCAACCCGCGGCCCGCGGGCCGCATGCGGCCCAGGTCACCTCGTAATGCAGCCCAGTGCCCACCCCAACCTTCGTGCCAGAGCCAGCGAGGAGGAAGAGGAGAGGCAGGCGCGAGGCGGGGCGAGGCGAGCGCCAGGCCAAGCAGCAAGAGAAAAGGCGGGCGCCGTCAGAGCACCACCTCCTGCTGTTGCCGCCGCTGCCCCCGCCACCGCTTTTGCCCCCGCCGCCACTTCTGCCCCTGCCGTCGCTGCTGCTTCTGCCCTCGCCACTGCCGCTGCTTCTGCCCCCACCGCCACCGCTTCTTCCCCCACCACCACTGCTGCTTCTGCCCCCGCCGCCACTGCCCCCCCGCCGCTTCGGCCCCCGCTGCTTCTGCCCCCACCGCTGCTGCTGCTTCTGCCTTCCAGTCCTGCCTCATCCAGCCGGGCCATTTGCAGGAGGAGAGGTAGGCACGAGGCGGGTGAGCTTTCCCCCCCCCCCCAGCAAAATTTGGCCAGAAAATAAACCGTGATAAAAAAAACTGTGATAAAAAAACCGTGATAAAAAATAAATAATTTTAAATAAATAATTAATAATAAATAATAAAAACATCTCACTAACTTCATTTCCAAATAAATTTAATATGTTAACTATGTTTTCTATGGGTTTTTTGGATGATCAGGTATCATTACTGTTATTTTATTTTATGTGCGGCCCAAACCAAATTTTCATCTTCTAATGTGGCCCAGGGAAGGTGAAAGGTTGGACACCCCTGCTCTAAGCTAAAGAAAAGCCAGACTTGAAGACTAGGTAAATGTCTGTACTCTTACAGAATAACAGAGTTGGAAGGGACCATAGAGGTCTTCTATCCTGGTCAAGCAGGAGACCCTATACCAATCTTCACAAACAGCTGTCCAATCTCTTCTTACAAATCTTCAGTGATGGAATACCCACAACTTCTGAAGGCAAGCCATTCCACTGATTAATTGTTCTGTCAGGAAATTTCTCCTTAGTTCTAGGTTGGATCTCTCTTTGATAAGTTTCAATCTGATATTTCTTGTCTTGCCTTCAGGCATTTTGGAGATAAGGTTGTTCTCTTCTTTGTGACAGCCTCTCAAATACTGGAAGACTGATATCATGTCACCCAGTCCTTCTAGACATACCAGTTCCTGCCAGTATTCTTCATATGTTTTAGCCTCCACACCCCTAATCATCTTTGTTGATCCTCTCTGCATTCTTTCTAGAGTTTCAGCATCTTTTTTATATCATGCTGAGCATAACTGGACCCAGTAATCCAATTGTGGCCTCACAAAGGCAGTGCAAATAAACTTCAATCTAAAACCACCATTGACCTCAAAATTTATGTTGCTAAGTGAAACAGTTGTTAAGTGAGTTTTGTCCCATTTTACAGCTTTTCTTGACACATTTGCTAAGTGAATCACTGCAGTTATTAAATTAATAACATGCTTGTTGAGTGAATCTGGCTTCCCCATTGACTTTGCTCTTCAGAAAGTCACAAAAGATGATCACATGACTCTGGGACATTGCATCTGTCATAAATATGAGTCAGTTGCCAAGCATTTGAATTTTGATCACATGTTCATGGGGATACTGCAACAGTAATAAATTACTTTTTTCAATGCCATTGTAAATTTGAACAGTCACTAAGTTAACTGTTGGAAGTTGAGGATTACCTGTACATAGCGGTACTAATACTTCACGTGACCCTTATACTGTCCTTTTGTTGATACAGCCCAGGATTGTATTGGTTGTCCTGCTGGCTCATACTTAAGTGATTGTCCACTAAGAATCCTAGACACTATTAAGTATCACCTATTTATATATATTGATTTGGATTTTTTTTGCCTAAGGGAAAACCCTACATTTCTTGCTACCGAACTGCATTTTATTGGATAGGGTCCAGGGTTCAGGTATGTTAAGATTTTTTTGTACTTTGAGCCTATCTTCTAATCTAAAGTGTTGGCTATTGTACCTAGCTTCATGTCATCTGCAAATTTGATGAGCTCCCTTTCTATATTTTATTTTCTTCATTTGTTCTTTTAGGCCAATTTGGTACTCATTAAACCATCATGATACACTAGCTTCAGTGCATCTTTTTCATCATCCTTCAGATATTCTCCCAATGCCTTTTTTTCTCTTCAATTGTCTGGTATATTTGTAACATTCCATGCTGACCTTGGTAAGTAGAGTCTATCAATATCATTGTCTGGTTGAAGGGCATGATTAATTATTGTTTTTCTGGTCTTCCGATCCAGGGCTTTTAGTTCTATTTCAGGCTAGTCTACTATTCCAGCTGTGTATCCAATGACTGGAACTGTCCAGGTATTAATTGTGTTGATGGTATTTCCTCCAGTGAGTTTGGACTTTAAGTTTTTCTTCATTTTCTCATGATGTATTCACTTCTAACTTTCTTGACTTCAATATACTTGTTGTTGTCAGCTTGTAGAATATAGTTTAGTGATGTAAGAACGAGGCATTAGAAGGGGTTACATGGAACTGGGGGCTTCTATCCATTAAGATTGCATTTTGCTATCATTTAATATTTATTTCCTGAGAAAATACATGAGTTTAATTGCTGTCTTTCAATCTATACTGCTCAGACTTCTCTCTTTATTTCCTATCAACTGAAGGGTTATCTTCTCTCTCTCTCTCTCTCTCTCTCTCTCTCTCTCTCTCTCTCTCTCTCTCTCTCTCTCCCTCCCTCCCTCCCTCCCTCTCCCTCTCC